>VXBR01007697.1:140522-275659 GCA_013400215.1 Cisticola juncidis | reverse complement strand
TCGGAGCCGTCCCTGGGCCCCCGCGGCGCGGGGCACCCGCCGGGACACCCACACCCGCCCGGCGGCGGCGGCGCCGCCAAGAGCTCGGCCACGGTGAGCCGCAATCTCAATCGCTTCTCCACCTTCGTCAAGTCCGGTGGAGAGGCCTTCGTGCTAGGCGAGGCGTCGGGCTTCGTGAAGGATGGGGACAAGCTGTGCGTGGTGCTGGGCCCCAGGGGCCCCGAGTGGCAAGAGAACCCCTACCCCTTCCAGTGCTCCATCGAGGACCCCACTAAACAGACCAAATTCAAGGGCATGAAGAGCTACATCGCCTACAAGCTGGTGCCCAGCCACACCGGGCAGCAGGTGCACCGCCGCTACAAGCACTTTGACTGGCTCTACGGGCGCCTGGCCGAGAAGTTCCCTGTCATTTCCGTGCCCCACTTGCCAGAGAAGCAGGCCACTGGCCGCTTTGAGGAGGACTTCATCTCCAAACGTCGCAAAGGCTTGGCATGGTGGATGGACCACATGTGCAGCCACCCCGTGCTGGCTCAGTGTGATGCCTTCCAGCACTTCCTCACCTGTCCCAGCACAGATGAGAAGGCCTGGAAACAGGGCAAGCGCAAGGCTGAGAAGGATGAGATGGTGGGTGCCAACTTTTTTCTGACCATCAGTGTCCCCACAGGCCCTGGAGCCAGCCTGGACTTGCAGGAGGTGGAAAGCCAGGTGGATGGCTTCAAAGCCTTCACCAAGAAGATGGATGAGAGTGCCCTGCAACTTAATCACACAGCCAACGAGTTTGCCCGCAAACAAGTCACTGGTTTCAAGAAGGAATACCAGAAGGTGGGGCACTCCTTCAAGTGCCTCAGTCAGGCATTCGAGCTGGACCAGCAGGCCTTTTCAGCCGGCCTCAACCAAGCCATAGCCTTCACTGCAGAAGCCTATGATGCCATCGGGGACCTCTTTGCAGATCAGCCCCGGCAGGACCTAGATCCTGTGATGGATTTGTTAGCGCTATATCAGGGGCATTTGGCCAACTTTCCGGACATCATCCATGTGCAGAAAGGTAAGACCTTTATGTGTTCTTGAAACAATTTAAATTTTATATGTCAGTGATAAGCAACCAGTATAGGAACTAGGGGCTAAATTTGGCCTGTGTCTGGTTTGCTGGCCTTGTGTTCAATCTTCCTATGTTTACTCAGGTAAACTCTCACTAGAAATACAAAAACCACATCAGTGGCAATTTTTGTTTTGTGCCAAAGCCCTAAACATAGTTAGGAGTTTTGGTGGTCAGGGGTTGCTGTTTGGCTGCCTGTCTCTGGGAGCAACCACGTCTAACTGGCTGCTAAACTGCCTATACATTAAAGATTATTTGGCTTTTTTATAAACCCTGGAAATCAAGTGATATGGAAACATCTATTAATCTGAGGTATGTGAGGTATCTTAAATCTCTTGTCTGTTGGGTAATGAATATGCAGTAATGTGAGGATGCAGGTACTCCTCTGATTGACCATCCTGTTCAAGGTGCATGTGGATGTGTGTGTTTTGCAGCATCATTCTGATGAGATGTTTAAGGCTGCTGGGGCATCTTTGTTCAACCAAGCATCTTGTAGTGTCTTTGAAAGAGTAATGGTTGGCTATGGTGATCTTAGTTAGAATTGTCCAACCTTTTACTTTATTGTCATGAACAGATGGTGCTCACTTGTTGTCCTTTCAGCATCTTTCTAGCTGAAACACACTTTTCCAATTAAGATTGCTGGTTGTAAGGTACTTTGTGGTCTGTCAGAAAGAAAGAGACTCAAAAATCTGCTACGTAACTAATGGCACTTGTTTAGATAAGCAGAAGTTTGGAGTGCTGTATATGTGGAGATGCTGCTGTTGAATTATTGATAGGGATACATTCTTTACTGTTTCAAGTAAGTTCATCATTAGGTCTTTTTTCTATTACCTTCCTTACCTATAATTTTCAACTCAAAGTTCAGGAGAGTGTGGAATGGATTTGATCTGTAAAAGTGACCAAGAAAACATCATACATGCTGTGCAGAAATGGATATCCTTAAGTTACCAGAGAAAATGCATGAGCTTTGTAGAAAATTATTTTGGAGATTAATAATAGTGTTCTGCATCCCAAGTGAATTGTAACTCAGGGCAAATCAGTCTTTTTGTCCTTACATGACATTTCCAGAGGTTTTGCATCTGGAAAAGTACATTAAGTTTGATAAAAAAAAAGAGTTGGAAAGTTTTTCAAGAGAGCAAAAAGGCAGGTGTCCAGAGGTGTGCATTGCTGGGAACATCTGAGGAAAGAGAGTTGCCACGAAATGCATGATTTGTTATTATTTAAGAAAATAAGTTTTTCATTAAAATTTCATGCATCAAAATGAGATTTCCATTCTGCTGTCAAATACCAAAAATTGTGAGTGGAAACTTAAACAATCTTAATTTTATGTTGAAGAAAGGGAGGTGTGAAGGTTTACACTGGAGGAGTTGCTTTGCTGGCTGCTGTGGTATTGTGTTTTGATAAAAGCTTTCAAATATTTTAGATTTGGAGAGATGAGTGGCCTTGGCAATGCCTCACATTTGGAAGCAGAACATGTTGAAGTGAATTGTCATCTAATAGGATTATCTGTAAGCTTCTGGAAAAAATAAACGGGAGGATATTTTTTATTAGAGGGAAAAGTCCAGCAGACTGTATATACTATTTAAAAATGCATCCTTAAGCTTTTATATGGAGGTCTTCACTGAAGTATTTTTGGAGACAAGCCTTTGAAGAGAGGACTGAGAATGTAAAGATACATGCTGAAACCATCCCTATTTCTTTTGTAGTTCTATTTGAATTTACACTTACTGATTGAGTTTACCTTGCTGAACTGCTGAAGGTTCATGTAAATAACTAGAGCAGTGCATGAGCATGAACTATATAGAATTGATTTGGGGCTAGAACACTGACCTGGAGCAGCTGGTAGAAGTGTCCAACACTCCTTCAGGCAGCTGTTAATCCTCCAGCACCTCTGAGCTAGCACTGTTCACAGTATCATGTGTGGTACATACTCGTCATAGGAATATGGCAGGGCTTTAGCAGTGGGTCTCTTGAGTGTCCATGGTCGTGACAGGAGCTGAGTTGTGTGGGTTGTGTGTTGTTGTTTCTGCCACAAGACAGCAGATTTGAGGAAAACTGAGAGTCGTGTTTTTCACTCCATATATTGCTGGTTTATTAATCTTAAGAGGTACTTTTAAAAAGGTACAGGTTTTCAGTTCCAATCTGTTCCAAACTTCAGATAAATATATGAACTGTTTGGTGTTCTTGCAACGTAAGGGCTTTGTTTTAAATGTACCGTTTTGAGAAATAATATTGTCCCTATAGACTATACAAATATCTGTTTGTATAGTCAACAGCAGTGAAACTGCATTTGTGATAAGAAATCGTCAGAAAAATAGAGCTGATTTGTCTTTCTTGAAGGGTTTTATGTTCTAGTGTACAACCTCATTAAGCAGTAAAATAAAACCAAAGTGCCCTTATAAGTGGCAGAAGCATCAGCCTGGCTGATACATTAATTAAATGGCCATGCCTTTAAAATAATGAACCCTGAAATTAGGAGTAGTGCTCTTTTTGTTGCTACATAATGCAAATATATTGTTTACTTCAGATAAAACCCAGGATCATATTCCCTTGGACATGAGAAGGATGGAAGAACAAAGGCAGCTGTACCAAAACATGCCTGTGTTGTGTGTAGAACTGGAGGACCATGAGTGTGAAAATTATCAAATGCCAGTCAATTCCCCCAGCTCAAGCTGGTTCCCTGTAAATCTAAGGGGCCTGATATGATTCATCCAAGAATCCTCAGAGAGCTGGGTGGTGTCATTACAAAACTCCTCTCTAGGATTTTTGGGCAATCTTGGAAATTCTGAGAGGTCTCAGCTGACCGGAAGCTGGCAAACATTGCCCCAGTTCTCAAGAAAGGCAAGAAGGAGGACTCCTTCCACAGGTCTGTCAGTCACACTTCAGTGCCTGGAAAAGTTATGGAGAAGATTATTTATTCTGAGAGGTGTTGAAAAACACCTGAAAGACAATGAAGTCCTTGATCACATCCAGCACTGCTTCATGAGAGGAAAGTCCTTTTTTTGAGTCTTCCTTTTATGACAGGGAAATCCACACAGCTGATCAAAGGAAGCCATTTGATGTGATCTTTCTGGACTTCGGCAAAGCTTTCAGTACTGTCTCTCACTGTATCCTTCAGGAAAAAATGTCCAGCTCACAGCTGGACAAACACATCATAGGTTGGGCACAGAGGGTTTCAGAGAATGGGGTGACATCAGACTGGGGGCCTGTCACTAGGGGGGTTCCACAGGGCTCCATCCTCAGCCCTGTGCTCTTTGACATCTTCATACATGACTTGGACAAAGGATGAAAAGGAATACTAAGTTTGCTGATTACACTAAATTTGGAAGAGCTGTTGACTCCCTTGAGGGCAGAGAGACCTTAAGAAATTAGAGATGGGCAATCACCAACGATACAAAGTTTAACAAAGGAAAGTGCCAGAATCTGCACCTGGGATGGGGCAGCCCTGGATCTGCACAGACAGGCTGGGCAAGGAGAGGCTGCAGAGCAGGGCCATGGAAAGGGCCCTGGGCTCCTGGTCCATGGCAAGTTGAACAGGAGCCAGCAGTGCCCTGGAAGCCAGGAGGGCCAAGCGTGTCCTGGGGGCAGCAGGGACAGCATGGCCAGGCGGGCAAGGGAGGGGATTGTCCCCTCTGCTCTGAGCTGGGGCGGCCTCACCGCCAGGGCTGGGGACAGGTTTGGGTGCCACAGTGTAAGACAGTAAACTACTAGAGAGAGTCCAAAGGAGGGCCATGAGGATGTTGAAGGGTCTCGAGGAGGAGCTTGATGAGGAACAGCTGAGGCCACTTGGTCTGTTCAACCTGGAGGAGACTGAGACCTCATTGCAGCCTGCAACTTCCTAAGGGGAAGAGGAAGGGCAGGCACTGATGTCTTATCTGTATGATTGATGACAGAAGCCAAGGGAATGGCCTGAAGTTGTGTCAAGGGAGGTTGAGGCTGCGTATTAGGAAGAGGTTCTTTACCCAGTTTTCGGACACTGGAGCAGTCTCCTGAGGGAAGTGGTCCAAGCACCAAGCTGGACAGATTTCAAGAAGCATTTGGACAATACCCTCAGGCATGTGGTGTGGCTCTTGAGATGTCCTGTGTAGGGCTGAGAGTTGAACTCAGTGATACATGTGGGTCTCTTCCAACTTGGCATATTCTGGGATTCTGCAATTTTATCTGTCTTGTCCTGTTATGCTTTTGCTGTACTGCAGTTAGCTGAAGAGCTGATGAATGTTATTTCAGCAGCTAAGTGTGTTTTGTACTATCAGCTGAGAACTCTACATGTCTAAAGTGTCATTAAAAAATTTTCTGCACCTTATGCAAAAAGAGCCACAGAGATAAGTTTCCCTCTATGTAGACTTTGTCTTTTTCTCTAGAATTATGAGCCAAAGACATGTAAACCTTGCTGTTGCTTTGTCTGCATCTTACCAGGAAAATGTGTTTACTGTTGTGCATTTAATTGTTTTGGAATTCAGTCTTTCTGCCCTCTGTGCTGAGGACATCCTATGTGATCTCATTTGTGTAAAACTCATGTACCAACAGACTATGCAAATATTTTCAAACTGTTATCTTAATTATATTGTTAATTGATATTTTATGAAATGACAATAGCTTCAATAGGAGATTTTACAAGATTACAAGATTCCTTTTCCTCTTTCATTTATGAGATTCCGTTTCTTTCATCTTAAGTTCCTAGTGTTCAAGGAATTTTCTGCAGGGAAGGAGGAGTTAAAAGTTTCTGCTACAGGAGAGACAGAGGAAGTATATGAGCATTGCTATGCCACATGCCAGTCAAGGATCAATACTTTGAGACTTTCTTGATTTCGTATGCACCCTTGTTCAGGTCTTTGCTGTATGGCTCATTCCATGGAGCCATACAGCAAAGAATGTGCCCAGTTGGAAACCCCACATTTCCATCTGGAAATGCTTGGTTTGAGAGTCCCACTGAGGCTGGCATGGAACTTACCAACCAAGGCATACCAAGGCAAATGTTCCTTACAACAGCTTTTTGTTCCATAGGTTTTATTTTGAAAACCAAGTGATTAAGGAAAGCTGGTGCCTGGATAGGGTAGACAATGACAGAGTGGTGTCTCAAGCTTCTAAACACCCCAATACTTTCATCAATTTAGCCCTCAATGTAGGGAAATGCTTCTAATGCGCTTGCATGAAAATATTCTTGGGGGTGCAGTACACGGGGGATTTTGGAATGGAAGGTGCATATTGGACAGATACACTTGCACACAGTTTTCTTTAGCCTCTGGCAAAACATTTGTAGAAGATGGGTATTAAGTTCCAGTGGCTCAAAAAACTATGTTGTATTTTGTAATTTTCTATTGCAGAACTGGTGTATCTTCAAAGAAATAGTGCATCAATTTTTTTTTAATTTTGAGAAGCAAAGCACCTTCCCATTTGTAATGATAATACCTTCTCCTTTATGCATTTAAGGTCTACTTGGGGAAATTCCCTAGACGTTCTTGGTGAAATAATTTCTACATATTAATTGCTAAAGCTTCACTCAACTTGATGCAATCTTACTTCTGTAATCTTCAACACAGATGCTCACTGCAGGCCCATGCAAGTTCAGGTTCAGAAAATTCATGCACTTGTGGGAATTGGAGACATCGTATGCTAGTATCCTAGCTCATTCTTGTCTGACTCTCTTGTTTTCATATTTGTTTAGTGATAATAGAGAAGTTGGGGGAATTTTGCATTTCTTTCTTTCAGGTTTTGTTTTAGGAATTACTATAATTGGCCTCTTGTGATTCATGAAAGTGGAAGAAGTACTGACTAACATGCTGTTTCATCTCTGCTGTCCAGATTTCTTCTCTCTCAACGTTATGATGTTAATACTTGAGCAACTTCTGGTTATGGTTTTTACATAAGAGATCTGAAAAAGTAGTCTAAATTTTTCCTGAGATACAGACAATTCCATTGCCTTTGCATGTGAGGATTAAAGAGAATTATATTTCAAAAATACCATAATGACTTATTGTTTCTTGGTCACTGTTTGTAAAAAGTAAAATAAGGCAAATGGTCTTATTTACCCAGAGCAAACTTAATTCTAGACATAGGCTTTAAAGAATGCACTTGCTGTGTTTTTAGAATATCTTACAAAACTATAGGTGAAAAATCAATCCACATTGAAATGCATCAAAATTTAAAGCACCAGAAGACTCAAACAGTACTGAAACCTGGAACACACGTAACATTTTCAGCTTCCTTTTCCCTCCTCCCCACATGGGGAAGAAGTGGTATTTGAATTAATGAATAAATCAGACTGGTTAATATTGGCACCTAGAACTTTATATCACAGTGTAAAAGCAGTGCTTTTCTCTCGTGCTTACTTCCTAAGAACTTCTATTTTTTGTGAAGGCATGATTTTTCCTCATCACTGTTTTTCTTTTTATGTACCTTTTAGGAGTTTTTTTCTCCTCTGTCCCTCAGATGCATACACTTTGCATAGGCTTCAACTCAGGTAGCTGCTGGTAAGAGCTAGGCATGTAATCCTAGCCAGATGACCCTTGCAGCAGTAAAAAGAGATGGGCACTTTATCTGTGTAAGAACTTTGGTGAGAAAGGATGTACTGCTCCAGGATGACTTCTCTTTCTTGCCATGTCAGCCTCCCCATAGCTGTTACAGTGATGATGTAACACTGTCTGCTTGCTGCTGCATTACCCAATATTGTCTCGCAATATTTGAAAGTAACCTTAAGGAAATGGAGATAAAATGTGACAGAATCTTCACATTTAGAAACTGTACAAAATTACAGCTGCCTTAATTTGTGTGAAGTCAGGTGGACAGGAATAAATGGCTAAAGTTGAGCAATGGCTTTACTTGAAGAAAATAAAACAAAAGAACAAAAACAAAGACTTCTGTGGTCTGACTATCTGAAAGGTGCATTGTTCTTCTAAATGTGTGATTCTTTTTTCTTTTCCACTTCCCCACAGTCTCTGTAGCTTTCTAGGGGAGCAAGATTCATGCTGTTGTGATGGGTTTTTTTCCTATTACCTTTTGAAGCTAGTCTGGTATCATACACCTTCAGTAACAGAGAGACATTTCATGGCTAATAAAACACCAGTGGGTTGTTTTTTTTCAAAACCTGCTGGTATCAGAGGAAGACTATAGCTATGCCTTCCATGGGAGGGACTACATGCATACTGCACACCAGAAAGTCTTAGTCCTAAGAGAAGTTTTAATTGGAGTTCACACCTCTAGTTTTGACTACAGGCAGTGCATATGTAAATAAATGTAACATTTCATCAGACTTTTAGTCAGATCACAGGTAATGCCCCATACTATGTACTCTCCACAAGCAGTAAGGCATTGTCTACTGGGAAGGCCCTGTGAGCAGCTAGGCAGTTGCAGAACAGTGTAGATGTTAAAGAATTAAAAACTATATTATAGAAAGAGGAAGTCGTTCTATTTCAAAAACAAAGTAATGCCTTTTGAGAGACATATGAAGAATCTATATAGTAGGATGGTTTTCCTGAGGCTTTGGGTACTCCTAGACTGGCTGATAGAGCTTCCATCCAAACACGGAAGACAAGAATTGGTAGACTGAAAATAGATAGAGGCTCCCTGAGCTCTTCCAATTCTTTGTTAGCACATTATCAAAAACAAACAAGCTGACTGACTTTTAATTTGTAAGTCACCTTTGAAACAAGGACATGTTTCAGCCTTTGCAGCAGCTTTCCATGACTTCATTGTTGGACTATGTTTGAACAGTTAAAATGCCAAGTCAGTAAGTGCAGACTGTATAAACTTATCCAGTTGGCACCTTATGTATTTTAAATTGTGTGGTTCAAATAGCACAGAATTTGGAAATTTTAATTGAAAAAATAGGAAATTACATTTGGCTGAGTCCCCAGACATGAGCCTTATCAGCAGACTAGAGCAAACAAATGGCACATGCTTTCTTACGCAGTCGTTTGTGTCTTTTATGAAAGCCATGAGGACTTAAATAAAATGGGAAAAAAACCCTAACAACCCACCAGCATTTAAACATCTGTACAGTTCTTACCAGTGACTTTGAGTTGTTATTGCAGCAGATCAGGAAGAAGTGATGTTTTCAGCCTTTATTTTAAGTAGGTACACATCATGTGTGGACGACTTTTGTAATCATAATGAACTAAGCTACCGTTTTTATACCTACATGCAGTTCATTCATTAACAATGTGAAAAGTAGGTTCATCCTGTGATTCAGGGTTTACATTGCCTTTTTGTCCCATGGTAAAAAGCAGCTTAGTATTCTATGGGTTTTTTTTAGAATTTTTGTGATTTTAAATCTTTATATGCATGAATAGCTATGCTGCCTAACTAGCAGTGTATTAAAGAAGCTTTTCTTTTAAATAATGTGAGTGTTATGCTTAATTTTCACATGTTCTACTTTTGTATTATATAACATTTATTAATTCATTGCATTAATGATGGCTTACCTTAAATATTTTTTTCCGCAGCAGGAATTCTACTTCTTTTTGTTCTTACAGAGAAACTGCTGCGTTCAGAAATCTGAGAGAGGGCAATTAAAGGGTACTAGGATAAAGTAAACCACTATCTGCACTTCATTTGCATCTTGACTCTTTTCATATGAATTTATGTTAAACTGCCTATACATGCTTTATTTGCTCATCTTAGGACAGTAGTGGAGCTAAGCAGGTGATAATGGACAAGCAAACATCCTAGGTGTTACTTGTTCTTTGCTTCCCTTTTAGCCTTAACAGAAAACAATATCCAGAATCAGGTGTTTCACTGTGCCCCAATAAAGCAGTGATGCAAGAGTCAGTGAAAGTTGCATTTTCACTTAATTCTCTCTGTAACAGTGTATGGATGTTGATACACAGTTACCTGTCTTCTCCTGTCCATCCACATCCCATGAATCTTACAAAAATTTTGAAGTCAGCATTTAATGTAATGGTGCTTATATCCATTTTGGAGCGGAGGAGGAGACATTTCTGCTCCTTTGTTATTAAACATTTCTACTGAAAATTAATTTCTCTTATCCATGGACAGTGTAATTTCTGATGGTTGTTGTCGCAAAGTCAGCACTATGAAGAGGGCTCTGCAGCATCTTTTTAATATAAAATGCTTGTTCCTAGCATTCTAATTGGGAAAAATTAGTGTTCAAAACCTGTGACAACCAGACTGTAATATATCAACTCCAATTCTGGAAAAGAAGAGTTCTGTATTAAAGAGCTTGTTTGATGCCCCAGTTAGATGTAAACTAATGAGAAGTGCTACAAATTACTGAAAGGCTTCATCTTGGTACTTCTGCAAATTCCAGTTGCTTAAATTTTCAAGTGTGGTCCTGAAAAACATGACTAACTTTCTAATGGGCAAATGTACTGTGTTTCTGGTGACCAGCCTAGTTTATGTTTCACTCTTTTCTGTCCCCCTAGTCTGCACTGCCAGCTGAAACCACACCAAAGAAAAACTCTTTTAAATGGTACAAGCGAGTGCCAAAAAGTACAGAGTGCCTTAGAACTGGGCAAAACTGGCATTAGTTAGCATTTGCATCTCAGGCTGTGGTGCAAATTATTATATTTGTGATAACAGACAGCTGTACACACAGATTAACTGAATTTTACAGTCAAATGATTCCTGGGGGGCCTCCTTTCAGACATCACTGTAGGTGCTTGTAAAGTCTAAACTATTCACAAACACAGTTTAAACATGCTTTAGTGTCTAAAATAAGGTTATTTGTTTGTTTAGAAGACTGCCAGTGTACAATACATCAAAAGATAACAGTTTTAATGTCTCTCCATTCAAGACTTGAATAGAAAATCATCTGATTATACACATTTTTTCTATGTGGCTACCTAGCATTATGTTTTGTTGGCAGTTCTTAAAAATTTCATTAATGGCATTATGTGGAATGGTAGATGCATTAAAATAGTAATTCTATGATGTTTCTTTTCATGTTGCTCTCATTCTCTGTTATCAATTCCTCCAAAGGCAAGCTATGGCATCTGCTCACATAGCAGTGTGGTGTAGCATGCCCCAGCAAAATATTTGTACTGGAGGTGCTACACACCAAAGCTCATAGATTCCTCTAGGGTACTCTGGGACTGAAATGGACATTGGCAGTGTGGAGATTTAAATATTTTTTCAGTAGTGTGATCATTTTACACTCTCTGAACTTGGACAAGTATGATTAGAGTCCTTGTAGATTCAGATAAATAATTGCTTCTGTAAGCTCTTCCTCTGTGTGTGTACACTCACTGAAAGACGTATGCTCTGTGAGTCTAATCAGATCTTAATAATTGTATTATTTAAAATTTTAAAAATATTAGTTAAACATTAGCTGGACTACCAGTAACCCTGGTAGTTTTTGACATTTTACACTGTCCATTCTAGCATCATTGTTAATTTAGTTTATGTTAATTAAGTCAATTTATAAGTTAATACCATTGATGAAATTACAGCTAATTAACATTTTGAAATATCTAGCAAAGACTGTTTTCTGTGTTAGTTCTTGAGTTGTGTAGATTAAAAAGTGACTTCAGTTTGAACTGAAGAATGTGTTTTTTACTGTCAGCTTTCAATAAGCTTTGCAACAGGGTAACTGAAAGAACAAATAATTACATCTCATTTTAATAACTCTGTAGTCAGTCAGTGTTGATCTAGATGTCAACAGAGTGCTGTAATTTATACACCTAAATTTAGAGGATAGTACTATGTTATTTGGGGCTTTTTTTGAGCAATGGGCAACAAAACAATGAAAACCAAAGCTCACCTTTTCTAACTATGAATTAGGCTGCAGGTTCTAAAAGCATTATAGCTATTTTTATCTATCTACAAAAACCTCAATGATACTAAAGTAATTGATGTGTTTGAGTTTTATACTTCTGACATTTCACTTTAGAAAAGGGAATGTTGTTTAAGTGGTTTTGTGCCCTTAAGGAGAATAATATCATCTTTTAAACACAAAGACTGGATTTGAAAACCATTGTGTTGGCAGTTACCAAAAGCAAATGGCAGGATTTTGCCTTTGGTTTCAAAATGACTTGCTTTTTTTGGTGGAAAGCTGTAAATCTAGGATTTTGAAAAACAACTCATTCCAATATTAATAACTGTAATGGTACTTTTTCCTTATGACATTTCTTTTAGTTCAGTCTCTACTGAAAAAGTCTTCTGGTTTTAATTTCAGGCAAATTCCTATTATGCTGCTTTCCATTATAAATCTTGGCCAGAAAATGTAAAGAATTTCCAGAATCTCAGTGTAGGCTTCTTTTGTTAATCAGTGCTCAGAGAATTCTTAAGAAAATAATCTGTCAGTGTAGCAAAATCTCTCTTCTGTTACAGACTATTTTGCTTTCAATTGAGAGAGAGAAGTTTGGGGATTTTTTCAGAGGTGAATTTCACGCTGTGTTATCTCATTGTCATGGTTTGAGCATAGCTGGAAATTAGGCACTACACAACTGCTCACTCAACCTCTTCCTCTCTCTACCCCCACCCCAACACCAGTGGAATGGGGAGGAGATGTGAAGTAAAACTTGAATGTTGAAATAAGGACAGTTTAACAATTGATACTAAAGTAAAATTCAATAATAATGGTAAATAATAATAACAATAATAAAAAGAAAACAAACAGGTGATGCATGATGCAATTGCTCTCCACCCACTGACCAATGCCAGACCCCCCTTCCCAAAACCACATTTGCTGTGCTTCTGGGTACCTCCCCCCAGTTTATATCCTGGGCATGACTTCTGTGGTGTGGAATATTCATTTGGTTGGTTCTAGTCACCTGCTCAACTGTGCTCCCTTCCAGTATTGTTTAGTGCACCTCCTCACTGGCAGAACATGAGACTAGGAGGGAGGAAAAGAGTCCTTGACTTGGAATAAACAAGCCTTAGGAAAAATCCAAACATCAGTGTGTTATCAACACCATTCTCATTCTGAATCCAAAACTAAGCATTTTAACAGTAGTGAGAAAAAATTAACTCTACCCTAGCTGAAACCAGAACACTCATGAAATGCTTCTGCAATGTCCCTTGTATAGGAGGTAATGATTGTGTAACCCAGGACTGACCTGGATCACATAGCTAAGCCATTGATAAAGCTAAGGCATCATCTCTCTCCCCAGGCCACTTGCGTTCTTTTATTGGATTAGTCATTTGAGACATCTTGTAACAACATCTTGGCTACATCTGGAGTAAGAGGGACAACCATGTAGACCAACTTGCTCTGGCAGCATTCTGCTGGATTAGAAATAACATTATTAACATGCACGTGAGCTACCCAGAGTTTGCTTTTTTGAATCTGAACTGAAAGATTTGTAGTTAAATAATCTCATCATTAAGTAAGGAAAAAGAAAATATTTCTGGTTACATTATCTGCTTTTACATCTCTTTATGAAAGCAGCATCATGGATATGGGTTGTTTTTTTCTTTTCCATTAGAGATGGTTTCTTTGGTTTCTTGTAAGAAAAGTAAAGCAAGAGGAGTTATTTGAAAAGTTCAAAGCTCTCTCTTCATTAAGATGCTTTGAAGGACACATCATGCGTCATCTTAAAATATTTAATATGCTGGACAGATAAATGGTGTGGAAATGTGTGTTGTTGTTTTATCTTCTAGTAAGTAGTGCAGTAAATGTTATTTTGTAGTTTGCTGGTAATAGAAACATGAAATATTTGTTGCATACCAAATTTTATTTGCAAAAGATTTCTGAGGTACAGCTACTGAGAGATCAAAGTAAAAAAAAGAAAAAGTGTTTTCTCTGTTTTAGTATAATTCTTTACTGAAATGAAAGAGATACTTCAATAGCTGCAATAATAAAGGCATTACAGTCATATGATATTAAAAACTAACCTGCTGGCTCTTACAAACTGGGTGAGTTACAAGTTGAAGTAAGATAGTGAAGACTTCGATATATTGGTGACTTAATGGATTCTTGAGACTGACTGAATTTGGTATCTCAGTGACTTCAGCAGGTGGTCACTGTTGCTTCAGGTACTGTATTCAGCAGAGTTGAACTGATGCTGCTTTGTGTTTCATCTATATGCAGCATTACTATATGCAGTTAAATTGCTGCTGCTACAGCAATGTACTGTTTGTCTTTTTTAAGAATGGAGCAAGCCTTGCCATGAAACAGATGTCATTGTAGTAAACACTGTGCAAAGAAAGAGGAACAAAAAGAGCTCCAGCCCTGAAGAATTTATGTGGGTTAATAGCTTCAGAGACAGCAGATGTTTCACTCCTGTGTGTTGCATGCAGCACTCGAAAGCTGATGTTTGGGTGTTTGGGAAGAGGTGGAAAGGGGGAGATGGTACATCCTTAGCAGGTATCACTGCTCCTTGGCTTCTCATTGCATGTGCTGGCAGGCACAGGGCAGGCCTGCCCTCCTAGGAAGACTAAGGAGTTGAGTGAGAAGCAGTCTGGATTGCAGTCTGCAAGAGAGGAACCTCAAAACTTCTGCCTTCTGGCCACATTGCAGGCTGCAGCTTGGATTTGGAGACACATACATCAGCATGGGATCGTAGGAGTACACGTGTACTTGTGTGGAGGGTGATTGAGTGTATGGATCCAAACCCATCCTTAGTTGATGCACAATCTCAAAACATTTGTTATGGTAATAAAACTGCGGATGACGTGAAAATAGATTGTTTGACCCAAACCTACGTGCTTGCAGGTTCAAGATTTTCAGGGTATTTTTCCCCTGAATGTATGTAATTTTTTCTACCTGATAGCAATCTCATGTTTGCATGAGTACCTTACTGTCTCAATAAACTTCTTTTTTTCCTCATAACTTCTCAGTGCCCATTTTAAGTTGCTGTTAGTACACTATGTTTAATGGCTTGAAATTATTTCTGTTGAGAATTCCACACTGTCCCTGTTTTCTTGGCTTCTAGCAGAACACACTAGCACAAATACTGCTAGCATTAATGTCTCTTGTTAAATGTGTTTATATCATCTTGTGTTGTGTTTAATCCCATATTTCAAAACAAGGACTGAAATCTGAATCTCTTTAAAACCCTTAGCCACAGTGAGGACCAGAGTCTGTTTACTCTAAAGCCTTGAGCAATGACAAATAACATTCATACAAGCTTTTCCCCACCTTTAAGAACAGAAATAGATGTAGCAAAGTTTTTTGCATCATTTTTAATCCAGGCCCTCTTCATTTGTTTGAAAGCTAGTCCTGATCACTGGAAAGTTACTCCTGACAGGTCTTTAAAGGCATGAGCAAAATTGAACAGAATCTGTACATCTGAATCTAAAAAAAAATCCCAAGAATTTATTTTTATGTATTCCATCCCTTTGGGAACAGTGCACTGGTGTATATTTATCCCAGGCATGTACTCTGTGGTAGGCTTCTTAGAGCTAATATGCATTGAGAGGTGGCTCCGTCTGTTTCTCTTTCCTAAAATATGTTTTAGCCTTTTCTCAGGCTGCTGTGATTCAGCCTTCTCTTCTTTCTTTCTTTTTTTTTTTTTAATGCATCTTGCTTTTTTTTGATTGTTCAAACCCATACTACTAGATATTCACATAACTAAAATTAGAAACCATGAGAAATTTGTGTAGGTGTACTTGTAGGCTGGTGTGCCTTGCTCACCCCAGCATCCCACGAGGGTGGCAGCAGGAGCTGTGAGGTGCTGAGTGTGGTGGATCAGTTGGTACCAGTGGAGCTGGAGGAGTTCCTGGTGTTCAGCCTGGGGTGCAGCATGTCCAGAGCTGTGAGCTGGGAGTCATCAAGGGTTACCATCACATAGGGAGGCATCTCTGCACAAGACCCCTCTCTTCAAGAGGGATGTACACAAGGGGCTGCTTTCCAGTCCCTAATTCCCTGACTTTCTCCTGTTCACCATAGGATGAATCACTGAATTTTCACATCAGTAAATCTCTGTTCCAGCTCAGGGTTTGGCTCACACAGATTAAAATATAAGAAGTGTAGATTATGGAAAGGTGTTCTGAGAAAATTTGGGAGTTTTTTGTTACTCAAGTTGCTTTCAAAGCCATGAAAACTAATAACTTTTTTACTTGGATTTGCTAAACTAAGTCTGGCGAACTTCAGTAGATGGTGAACAGCTTAAAAATAGCATTTTAAAACAAATGATTAATTTCTTCTTAGAGTAAAAATGTGGATTTATAGGTTTTTTTCTCTGATTTTAGGAAGAATTCTTTGATTGTCATAAAATAAGATAAAATTTCCCCTCTAGGTAGTTATTTTAAGATTAATTATATTACTAATAATTTAAAGACATTTAAAAAAAAGCCAAACCCTAGCAATATAAAAGTATAGCTTTATACTCAAGGATATGTATGAGCTTTGTCATATGTTGTTGACATCTGGTTATAGTCAGTCCAGGTTTTAAAGGAAATTCCACTACAGGACCACTATGATCCATATGCATTAACAGAGCAGTATTAATGATTGTACCATACTTTTCCCACTGGATTCCTTCACTAATTATATTTATTTTTTTTTTTCTCCTTTCTCTCTCCTTTCCTTTCTCTCCTTTTCCTGTTTCCCATTTCTTTTCCAAAAAACTTGCAAAATATATCTAGTTTGGAGGGCAGTCGTCTTGTTTTTTATTGATGTGAAATAATCTGAAGATTATAAATGCTACAGAGCTTATTATGCTTTCGGCTGCTGATGCTGTGAATTTCAGTATTTCTTTTCCAGTTTGGTCATTTTAGAAATAACATCTGAGGCTGTTTCCCACATCACAACTGAAGAGTTGTCATGTTTATTTAACCAGTTACATCTGGCTTCCAGTAAGTCACAAATTTCAGTTTTTCACAGCTGTGCTTGGATTCCTGTCATGCCCACAGAGCACAGAAAAAATTTTGGAGGCCTAAATCTATCAAAAGAAGTGTTCTTTTTGTAGGAGACAGGATTAAGTGTTTTCAAGATCATACCCTACCTCACAGATTCCTTACTCCGTAGAGGACAACATACAGATCTTTTGGCACAGTGTCACTGCATGTGGAAAAGGTTTTTCAGTGGTGTTTTTGGGGCCAGGCTGGAGATGATGAGGTCAGTCAGCAGAAGCAGGCAGTGCCAAGAGTTTAGCCATCCCACTGTCATGCCATGGGAGCCTGGAAGCTGTGGAACATTGCCTCTGCCTCACAGCCCCCAGAGACAGACACTGCCCTTGGCCTTCAGCCAGCATGCTGTAGTCTCATCTAAGAAGTGTAATCTGAAAGGAGAGTTACAATGTTATAAATATTTAAAGGAACAAGAAGCTACTGAGATGATAAAACGGGATTTGGTTTGGTTACTTGAATTAAATAGGTTTGTAATATTCAAGGCAAAGAAGTTGCTCTGTGGGAAATTGAGTCCAATTATATGAATGTCTTAAGATGTATCTTGGTATTCTATAATTTTATGGGTCTGCTTTGGGTAGGTATGTTTTGGGTGGTACTTTGTTCTTGTAGTATGTGTGTGCCTTAATTAGCTATTTAGAGAGGGAGGATTGTCAGGTCTGTAACTCTGCTTTTCTAGTACCTTTTACAACACTGAGTAAGTGTAAGGTCTGCATGGGTATCTGTGACTTTGAGATAAACCTTTAGATTCTCTAGTAATTAAAAATTAATTTTGGAGTATCTCTGGTGTAAAAGCAAAAAACATGTATGGACAAGATTTTGTGTATTAACATACACTTTAGACATTTCACAAGGATTGGGAAAAGGGATATTTCAGTAGCCCAGTTCTTGATAAATAACAGGGTTATTTTTTCTTTTATTTATGTAGGTTTAAATTGACCTGGCTAATTTTCTCTTGCCTTCACTTACTCTTCTACTGGTATAGTGATTAACTATTCTCTGAAGGACACCATCTGATTTTTAAGGTTGTGAAGTAGGATGCTTTAGTAACTTTTTCTTACATTGAAAACCTTTTGTTTTATTCCTTTTCATTCACATGTATGTATATGCACACCTATAAATACACTGAGAATAAGCCTTATACAAATCCTTGTTGTTATTAAATCACTTGTTCAGTAGTTGAGTCTACATGTCCTCACTGTTCAACTGTTTCATTTTGTTCTTTACACAGGAGCCCTTACCAAAGTAAAGGAGAGTAAGCGGCACGTGGAAGAGGGGAAGATGGAGCTCCAAAAAGCTGAGGGCATTCAAGAACGTTGTAACATTATTTCTTTTGCAACCCTTGCAGAAATTAATCATTTCCACAAAATTCGAGTGAGGGACTTTAAATCACAGATGCAGCATTTCTTGCAACAGCAAATACTCTTTTTTCAAAAAGTGACACAAAAGCTAGAAGAAGCTCTTCACAAGTATGACAGTGTTTAGTCTCTGATTTGCGGACTTTGCTCAGCAGGAACGTGACCAAGGCGGCGGAGCAAATGCTGCTGAAGAGCTGTTGCCAGTGGTAGATGGCGGTACAAGGATGGGTTTGTGGTCACCTGGAACCCGGGTTTAATCTTGATTATGTAGAAAGGAAACAGTTATAGGGCTATGTAGTAGAAACAGTACCATGCATTGTAACTAAGTTATACTGTGTATGCCTATACCATTGTAACTTTTTTGAAATAATGAGTATACTATTTGCCTTATTGCTTTTTGAAATACGGTATCTTAGTACATACTTCTTAGACCTCAAGGCCCTTTGGGTATTTAAGGAAGTTGGCTAGATAAAAGCCTACTTCAGATGCCTTTTTACTTTCCTAGATTTGGATTTCCTAAATTCAAACAATTCTCTGTTTACAGACTCCTACTAGAGCAGCTATGTGATTCTGTGCCTTTAGACTCTATTTTTCCTTTTCTAGTAAGTCACATTTTTATGATTAAATGAATGAAGGGTTGATGCCTATGATGGGAACTGATGATGAAACCTCACATTGACTGGAAAAAAATCAGCTGCCATCCAGTTTGCATAGCAACTACTTTCTTATGACACATGTTGGCTCAAAAGGGAAAAGTTAAATTTATTCTCACTTTCCCTGGAAATGGAGACTTACTTGTTACATGTTCTAGGATGTTAAGCACATGTAAAAAAACACACCATTTAATTCCCTTTCTGAAATAAGTAATACAGTGAGGGGTGTTTTTTTTGGTGGTTTTTGTGGGTGTGGTTGTTTTTTTTTTGGTATACAGCATTACTGTAAGTGGAAATTTGAAGAGTTAGCCTAATAAAATTTTCATATATCAAGGGGATATTAATGCAAGCTATGTGGCTGCAATATTTTGTTTAAGTTTCAGATTATTTGCTCTTTGTTCAGTTGGTGATTCAGTTGAACTTCAGACTTGTATCTGCATTGCCAGTTGTCTGAGTTGAAACTCCACTGTGATTCATTAGTTTGCTAAGTTAAAAGTTTTCGGGGATTTTCAGTAATATAAATGATCTGAAGTCTTGGCTGAACTGACTTGGAAAACAAGTGGCATTTTTATGTTTGTAACACTCAAGAATTAACAATTGTCTTAATTTTTGTATAAATATTTTTGACAAGCAGGGTGCATTTATATATATGTAAACACTATCTTTAAAGAGGTTTATGACTTATTTCCCTTGAATTAAGTCTGAAGTCTGTATTTCTTACCTATTGGTTTCCTTCTTAGAGGTCAGTGTGAAAGAGGGTTTTTGTTTATCCTATCTTTTTTCTCCTAAAGAAAAATAACAAATCTTTGTGAGGAAGCAAAATGTTTATTTTTTTGTTTAATTCAATTAATCAAAAATAGGTTAAACAAATGAAAGCCTGGAAAAGGAAACTGAGCAGCAGTTACAGTTAAGTACAAATCATTCCTCACCTATGCAGCAGAAATGTGCAGTTCTTTCACACGATCATGTGAGTTTCTTTAGTTTAACTTCACACCTCTGTTTCAGAGGAATAACATGTAAGAATGTAGTTTTTGTTTTAAGATTCATCCCCAAATGTTTGGAGATGGCTGTTTTGCACAAGCTGCATTTGGCGGTGCTTCTAGTGCATACATAAAATAGTAAAATATAGAATAATGAAGAGGGGAAAGCAAGTAACATTTGTATTTGTAAAAGAAAGGACAATCAGTGAGGAAAGACTTTTCCAGCCTGCTGAATCAGTTCTGCAAACAAGATTGACCATAAAATATGGACCACAGTTGTAGGGCTGATTTGCTCTTTACCTTCCTCATGGTGTCTCATTCTACATTCAAAACTCACTACTTCCCCTAACAGCTCTTCCAGTAGTACTCCTGATTTCCTGTATGTCATTTAGTTATGTGACAGAGTGATGAGCTAGGTTTGAGCTGAGTTCCATGGCTAATGTTTGCTTAAGCCAGATACTGTTTTAGTAAATGTCTTTACAGTAATTAGATCAGACTACAATCAAACTGATTCTACATGGAGGTATTAAGACCTGTTCAGATATTGATCTTGGTTCAGTTGAAATATTTTAGGAGGTTAATATTAATGACATGTTCACGTGTGGGAAGAAATTAGGCTGTGATATGTATTCATACAGCATTATCAGACAGGTACAGTTTTCCCTAATAAACTGTCATGGCCTTCAACTTACTTTCTCATTTGTGAATTTATTTGGGCACATGAAAAGTGGGTGTAGTAATTGGTTTAATTTGATGCACCTGAAGATCTTGACTGAAGTCCTTGTTTAAATTGTTGCAGACTACAGAAAGGTTCAAGTCTAGATCTCTATTAGCATTTTCCTCTTTTTCTCCGTCATTATAGCGTTGAAGTTGAACTGGCTGATGGGTGGAGCACACCGAGTTACAGTAGAGGATGTAGCATCAAGCTGGTGACTGGTCACCAGTGGGGTTCCACTTGACCTTAGGCCCTATGCTCTTAACTATCTTCATAAATCACTTGGACACACAGTCAAAAGGATTGTAAGTTTGATGATGAGACAAAATTGGGAGTGGACTCCTTTAAAGCCAGAGAAGCACCACAGGGAAACAGGGACAAAGCAGAGGGATAGGCAGTCATTAACCATGTGAAGTTCAACAAGGGCTGGTGCCAGAATCTGCACCTGGGATGGGGCAGCCCTGGATCTGCACAGACAGACTGGGCAATGAGAGGCTGCAGAGCAGGGCCATGGAAAGGGCCCTGGGCTCCTGGTCCATGGCAAGTTGAACAGGAGCCAGCAGTGCCCTGGCAGCCAGGAGGGCCAAGCGTGTCCTGGGGGCAGCAGGGACAGCATGGCCAGGCGGGCAAGGGAGGGGATTGTCCCCTCTGCTCTGAGCTGGGGCGGCCTCACCGCCAGGGCTGGGGACAGGTTTGGGTGCCACAGTGTAAGACAGTAAACTACTAGAGAACATCCAGAGAAGAGTAGTGAGGATGCTGAAGGATCTGAAGGGAAGTTTGATGAGGAACAGCTGAGGCCACTTGGTCTGTTCAGCCTGGAGAAGAGACTGAGGGAAGACTTTGCTGTGCTCTTCAATATCCTCATGAGGGGAAGGGGAGGGGCAGGCACTGATCTCATCTCTGTGTGACCAATGACAAAACTTAAGGGAATGCCTGGAGCTGTGTCAGAGGATGTTTGGGTTGGATATTAGGAAGAGGTTCTTCACCCAGAGGATGTTTGGGCACTGGAACTCCTGAGGGAAGTGGTCCAAGCACTAAGCCTGACAGATTTCAAGAAGTGTTTGGACAATGCTCTTGGGCACATGGTGTGACTTGGGGATTTCTGTCAGGAGTCAGTTTCCTAAGGGTCAGGGTTGGACTTGATGACCCTGATGAGTGTCTTTGAGCTCAGCATATTCTATGAGTTTATGATGTGGGAAGCCTGAACTCCATAAATGCTTGCTGCACTATACAAGAACTACAGTATTAATTGTATTTGGACCAAGTATGACGTTGACCACTTATGACTGACGGGCTACTGAGTGGTGTGGTCAGAGATCCAAGTGTACTCTACAGTAATGTGAATGTATATTATGTGAGACTGTGCAAGCACCAAAGGAAATCTAACAATTTAAATAAATAAATGTGAAAGAAAGCAAATTGCCTCTTTATCATAAACACTTTTGTTTCATGTGATTAATGTGATTTGTTTTCAATGCATCACAGTGTGTTGATAAGAAGTAGGAATCTATTATGCTTGTTGGAGTTTGATATCTGCAAGAGGATCCACTGAGGTATTGCTTTTTGTTAAAGCGCTGAGTCCTGTGAAAACTGGAATGAACCATCATGGTAATATATCTATGTAGAATCACACCTCAAGTGGAGTGTGAATAATATTTCTGTTCAAATTGTAGGGTTTATAGTTAGAAATTAGCAGCATATTAAAATTACTAGGTGTTGATTTCTATTGGTTTTCTTTTGTGATACTTGCAGAAGAGAGTTACCCCTATAATTTGTGCATGTTTTCTGCATTCTCGCTACCTTCTTTCAGGGTCCAGTTGCATGGTATGCTTCATTTATATGTGTTGTAAGTCCCAGCTTAGAGGGGCCAATAGAAGAATTTTGTGGTGATGAAACATGCAAACAAGCACCAACAGAACCTGGGGGAAAAAGGAAAACCAAGAATATGTTGCAAATAAAATTGGCTTGGTTTTAAAAAATTTTAAGCAGCTGCCTGCACTGAAAATACCTACATTACTTGGTGAGGCACAGGTAATTTTTTTGTGAATTACAAGATCTGGTTGGCAGTACCTGATTGTTTTGTCAGACCTTCACCATTCCAGCTAGGATCTTGCATGCTGGTTATCTGCTGCAATCTGAATTCTTCTGGAAAGCTTAAGTGAGAATTGTTCAGCTATTTCTCAAAAGGAATTCATAAACAAAATTTAAAAGGGGAGTTTTCTTTCTAAATTGTGTAACAGTTTGGTTGAAAATCCTTAGTTCTTTCATACTTTGGTGAAGGGACTTGATACTTGGCAGACTCATTGTATTTTACAACCTTAGATGTGCTTTCTGCTCAGCCTGTGAAAATTTGTCCAAGTTATACTAAAGTTTCTCTGGGCCCTGCTGTGCTCAATTTTGACAGATTTCTGTAGCTCCCCTTTGCTCCAGGTAATCTTGATTCTAACCTTAGTCAGCAGTGGCTAAGTGAGGCTTTGTAATTCTTGCTCCCCTTCATTCAGGTGGGGCTGAACCTCTCAGACCACAAGCTGAGCAAAGAAGTGAGTGATAGGGGCTGCCAGCCCTCCAGGCCTGGCCGTGGGGGAAGAGGAGCAGCAGCCTGGAGTTTGACCTTATGCCTGTCAGCTGTAAGGTGGATGTCAGAGATAGCTGAAGACCAACAGGAAGATAAGAAAATCGTGAGGAGAGAAGCCCTGTGACTACAAAAGCCTGTTCCACCAGTGTCTAATTAATACCTTGGACTTCCAAAGCATCTGAGGCATTTTGCTCATCAATAGCCATGATAAGCAAGCAGAAAATGGAGAACTTTAGTTGTGCTGGTGGTGAGGACAGCAACGTTTTGTTTCCATCATTAGAAGTTACTTTCTTGCTCAATGGTCTCACGGGCAGTTGAAAACTGTTGAAGAACTGGATCCTGGAGCTGAATGAGATGCCATAATTCAGGTCCAGTCAGGCAGTACGGTGGGTGTCGATGTGGCCTCACATGGTCTGTCGTTTCCTTTTTCTTGGGAGGAGGAGGTCAGTTTCAAAAACTGTGCACATAAAACCCCCCATATTAAGGAATACTAAGATTATTAATTCAGTAGAAAAGAAAACAAATAATTAAAAAATACTTGAGAATTAAAGTTGCATGTGGTAAGTAGTATCTCAAGACGCCTCATGAAACATGGTCGAAGGACTTTTTGGACTGTTTCCCTGCCTGATTAAGTGCACATGATATAAAGCATTGTCTTAATCAGCTTAAGGTCTTTCAGGGAGGTTGTTGTCTGGCTAATCCTTATTTCTTTTTCAGCACCAGTTGTACTACACAGTGAGAAGGAATAGCAGAGTGAAGATCAGGTACAGAATAGTGTTCAGAGAACTTGACTCTGTCCCTGTCTCTATGCCCAGACTCTATGCAATATAGGCCATACGAGATAAATCATTTATATGATCTCCAGTTTGTGTAGGCTCCAATTTAAACCTACGATTTACACTGAATAAAGTGCTGGGAATTCACGATTTCCACTGAAGATTATGCACATTCTGCTTTGGATGAAATAAATGCTTCAAAATGCAAAGTTATCTGAAAAAAAAAATCGGGTATTAATTTCTTTATGTAGACCAGCACAAATTGGAGAACATTTGTAATCCATTAGCAGCAAAAGAGGAATAGTAAACCCAGATCATATTCTTGGAATGTTGCAAATGTCAGTATAAACTTCATGAAATTAGTTTTTAGATATTGGTTTATTTTTTGAAAAATCCTTTATGAGAAAATTAATATTTAGCCTTCAGAATGAGGTGTGAGTATTATTTAGGAAATAAGGGATGGTGCCACATGTAGAGTAGCGAGGATTCTCAGTGAGGTACTGCTCATTCCACAAATGGAATGATAAAGGCCTTTTCAGATGAACCATAGAGTGATCATGTCACTGGAGCATATTTTGGATGTATATTCACAGGAAAGCTGAATTAGCCATATTGACTTATTTCTGGCATTTCATAAGGCTTGAGGTGCTGTTTTGTAATTCAGTGATTTCTCAATGTAACATTGAAGTATAGTATGTGTTACACATAGAAAAGTAAATTGTGTATTATATAAGTAATGTAATTTCAGTATACTTCACACTCATGTAATTGGCAGCAAAGCTCAGGCATGCCCTGAGTTAATTTAAATACAAATTACTTTTAGGTAAAGGTAAAACTCTTAATTTTCCAAAGTTAAAAGGTGCCTCCTGTACTGACTGACTGATAGACTTGCCACTTGGCAACTCCTTTTAAAACTAAGCACTTAATTTAGTTCCACTTTGAAATCAATGGGATTTTTTTTGCTTGACTCCACTGGGAAGAATATCAGGCTCAGTGAGTTGAAATTACATCCCTCCATCAACCCAGAAGTGTTCAGCCCAGTGTAGTCCCCTCCTCTCCTCATTTACAACTGAATCTAGCATACAGAATGTTGAAGTTGCCTGTCAAAAAGCTCTATCCTGCAATTTTAATCAAAACCATCCCCTGTTTTGGGGAATATTACATTATCATTTGAAATGAAAAATGGTACTGCTATTGGTTTTAAAAGACATTTCCAAGGAGCATGAAAACCTTCTGTGAGAAGATAAAATCAGGAATTCTGAATTTCATATTTTCTCTCTTGAGCATTTTAACTTGCATTAACAACTATTTTTTAATGGAGAAAATAACACTGCACCAGAGGAACATCACATAATACATAAAAAAATTTAGAGCTAGGTGAGGCAGTACGAAGTTTTATTTTAATTAGTTAAGGTGAATATTTCTGTTGACACATCCCATGCTGTTTTTTAAGACATTCTCTTTGAAAAAAAAAAACAAGAGTCAGTTCTTTAATTAAAAATTAAGATGGTGAAATAATGTTGTAAGAGTGTCCTCCCTTTAAGTTTTAGTCACTAGCCCTCAGGTAAGAGTTGCACTAGACATTTGATTACTTTGCTGTCCTTGGGGGCCACTTGGCTGGCTTCCTGTGCTTCAGGAGGCTGCCATACCCATCACCTCCATCCCAGTAATTCCTAAGGTGACTGGGGAAGGAGCCACAAACAGCAGTTTAGTTTCTCAGGCAATTTCTGGTTGCAAACACGTGAACAGCATTGCAAAACAGCACTTAGACAATGATAATTGTCAGAGTCCCCCAGTGCCATCCTGGCAGGGTGCTGCCACATTCAGTGTTTTTCATTTTGCTGTGCTGAGAGGAATGTTGCAGGCAAGAAGACTACTCCAATTTTTAAATCAAGGGAATTTAAGACCATGCTGCTGATTCAATTGCTGTGTCAAATCTGTGCCAGTGCTTACCTATCAAGGGTAGATTTTATTTCATGTAATTGTAAGAAATATAGAGTGTTTTACAGAACTGTAGTTAGTTTTGGGAAAACCTTGTTTGCTTGTGTCGTTGTTCAGGATCTGTGGAGCAGGCTTACCAGAGGGAAGGTCCCTGCTCTCAGTCTAGTACCAGGTCTGCTTTGTGCCCATGGGTAGCTGCTGTGTAGAAATAGTCTGTCCAAAAGATTAATGCAAACCAGACTGAATGTGCTAGTGAAGAATTGCTAGTTGGTAAGAAAAGTGTGCCTTCTCAAGCTCAATTGCCTTCTCTGGCAGAGTCTTTAATTTCAAACATGTAGTGTATGCAGTTTCTTTTCTTTTCCTTGCTGCTGTCTCTGTGGGAGTCACTTGTGAATAAACATAGGCAGTGCTCTCAGACAGCACGGACTGTTCCATAAGCAACATCCATTCAGAAGCTGTAGCTGAAAGGCAGCTGTATCTCTGCTTTAGGGTAAATAGTGTGGCAAGGTGCCCTTAAGCTCTGTTCTGAGTGACAAGTCAGATGTGAAAATGAAGCTGTGATGATACACGTTAAACCTGCATAAGAATGTGGCCAGTGCATCACCCTGCAGTGGTGAGCAGCTCAGTGGTGAGCTTGTCCTATTCTGCAGGTCTTTTCCCCTGGCTGGCTGTCAGCAGCAACACTTCAGTCTCAGTGTCTCAAATAGATACCTTTCTGGGCTCTGCTGTCCATACCCCCACAGCACATGCAGTGACAAGGAAGTGTGTCTCAGTTCAAAAACTTGGTTGCTCACTCTTTGAACTGCTGTTAAGGAGCATATTTGGTTGAAGGAGTTGAGCAATATGAATCCCTGCGCCTGGGAGTGGGGAGGAAAGAATTTTAACTGCTCACAGTAGTAACCGGATAAAGGGCAGACTCTTCACCTTGTAACATTGCTCAGTGTATCCGTGTGGTAAGGAAAGCCTGTCTGGAACTTGTTAGGGCAGGAAGATGAGAAGGAAGGGGGAAGTAATTGTCTCTTTCCTCACAGTCCAAGTGCAGACTGGAGCTATTTGTTGACAACCAAAGAGAGAAGCTGAAGGATGCTGCAGGTTTCCCTTTGGATCATTCTGAACAGTGAATGCCCATTGGTTGAAGTCCTGCAGAAGGCAGTTATGGCAATTTTCTCCTTAGAATCATTATTGCTTGGTCTAAAACACAGGAGCCCTCCAGCAGGAACCTCTGGCAGTAAATGCTCAAAGGGTTTCAAGGTCATCTCACAACCTCCCTTGCATTCTTCTGCACTTGCAATCAACAAGGAAAGGGCAAGACTTAGCTCACACTTATCATAGATGCTTGTTCCTGAGACAAATGTTGCTAAACTTCTGAGGCCAAAGGAGCTGGGAATCCCTTACACATGGGTGACTGTGCAGGAGGCAGTGATATTCACACTGGCAGTGAAGGCTCAGTATTACCTTGTTCTTTAGCAGGACATATTGTAGGTTCCCACTTCCCAAAGAGTACTCTGGGGTGTTAGACCCCAGGCTATAAAAACTTTCATCTGAAGCTGTACAAGAAGGACATAAGCTCTCAAGGGTCTGTGTGCTCATTACCCCAATGCTCATTCCATCCACTGACTACTTCTATATGTTCTTTTGCTTCTCCCCATGGGAAAAGTGTACACAAATTCTTCAGGGAGTCAAGTCACCTGATGCAGAGATCCACTTCGTGAGCCAGGCACCTTTAACTAGGTTTACAGGATCTGCATTCCTTATGGGCCTTAAACAGTTATCTGCTTGGATAGTCAGGAAATTTCATTCAAAACAGACCTAAAGTAGATTATCTAAACCATGTTAAAACCTTATGTTCGTGTGCTCATTCAGTATTATGCTATTCCCATTTAGCCTTATTTCCTCACATACTGAAATAAGGTAAATCAAATTAGACTTAACAATACTGAACAAGAATGCCCAGTGTTTGCATAGGGAGTTATGCAGCTCTAATACCTATATTCCCATATGTAGCTGACACATGCAAACTAGTCTGCATTTTTTTGCACAAAAAAGATGCCAAATAATTTCCTGTATATTCTAGAATTTATACAAAATTTGAACAACTTTTCTCACTTCTAGCATCTTTTCTAAACTGGGATCAGAGGCTAACACTGCTCTAGTACAGATCAGATTCCCAGCAAGAGCTACAGGTGCCTAATCACAGGAATCCCAAAACCAGAAAAGGCAGGATGAGAAAAGGCTTTTTGAGCCTAAATGGTTCTCAGTGTTGCTGCAATACACTCCCTCATGTGCAAGGCACAACATGCCTTCTGCCCTTCTCACCATGACATGGCCATCCTTCTGCTTACAACCCTCTGCTGGACCCTATTTCCACAGATCAGTCACTGTCCCTGCTGCCTGAGGGAGGAACAAACATAACAAAGGAAAACAGGCAGAAACAGGCTGATAAAATTAAACTGTCAAGTAGGGTCTGTGATCTGTAACAATTGGCAATGTTATCAACGTGTTTATGTGTAGGGGTGGCTCAAAGTTTCTCTTACTGGTGCATCAGGTATGTTCTATCTGAAACAACTTTATTTTTATATATACATGTAGCCTTTCTACATTGGATCTTTACTCCATTTGGGCTGGCTGCATTCTTAGAACTTGTATTAAAAATTCATGAAAACTTTTGTCAAAATTTTACCTGTCAGGTACCTTTTACTCTTGTGAATAGCTGTCACTGAAGTATTGCTTCAGTGGTTAATTTGAACTCTTTCTGGCTCATTTTTAATTCTTGCTCAAATGTTTGTAATTTCATAGTCTGACAGTGAGCAGAACCTAATCTCTGTCAGTGGGGAGATAATGTAATTGAGCTTTTCTATCTCAGAGTCCTGATGAGGAACACTAAGGAGCTTGAAGGAGAGGTGTGTCCCAGAATGTAAAGAAGCTAACATAGGAGCTGCTGCCATGAGCTGCAAAACAAGAACGTTTGGGGCTACATTCAAGGAGGCATCTAATTCTCAAATTACATATTTAAAATACCTTCATCAGCCACTACTCAACCCTGAAAGTGCCTAATTCTATAACTACTTACATGTGTATGTTTTTCGAACTGATGCAATGCAGGTGGACTTTGCACCTCCCTCAAGGTTGCTCGGGTCTTCGTAAGGTCAGATACCTCATTGCTTAAGGTGCACCTAAAATTCATCAGCACAGATTTACTGGACCTTGCTCTACCTGAGTTTCTTAGAGTTGTGATGGTATTGCTAGAGGTCCCCTGAAGGAGACCAAGGTCTAAATTGTGCATCTTCTTGCCCCCCTAAGTGCAGTGTCCAGAAACTGAAACCCTAAACTGTGTTCAGTTTCTTCTGATTGATCCTGCAGGTTTTTCTCTGGTAGGAGAGTTCATGGTTCCAGAACATTGAGTCACAACACTTGCATGCCAAGGGTGAGACCCAGCGTTTACCAGCTAAGCTGAGAGCCTCTGTTTAGGAATTCAGAACGCAAAGGTATATTTGAATTTATACTCATCTGGAAATGCTGGCTATTTGTTTTGCTTTAAATAGTCTTTCACAGAATCACAGATTTATTAGGGTTGGAAAGGACCTCAGGAGATCACGCAGTTCACCTCCTGCCAAGGAAGTGTCACGAGGAGACTTGACACAAGAACACGACCAGGTTTGGAATGTCTCCAGCAAGGGAGACACCATGACTTCCCTGGGCAGCCTGCTCCAATGTCATCCTCAATATAAAGAAGCTTCCTTCATGTTGAGGTGGAACTTCTGGTGTTTTAGTTCATGGCCATTGCTCCTTGTCCTGTCACTGGGCACCACCAAAGAGAGTCTGGCACCATCCTCTTGGCACTTGCCTTTGAGATTTTTATGTGCATTTATAGACTTAGATTTATGTGCATCTCAGTCTTCTTTTTTCCAAATAGTCCCATCTCCCTCAGTCTCATAAGGAGATACCCCTCATCATCTTTGTGGTCCTTTTCTGGACTATCTCCAGTAGCTCCTTGCCTGTCTAGTACTGAGGAGCCCCGTGGACTCTCCAGATGTGGCCTCACCAGGGCCAAGTAGAGGGGCAGTGTCTTGGTTTGAAAGGCAGGTATCTACTAGGAAGGGGGCAGGATCTCCCTAGAGATGGAGAATTTGAATCCCCTCCCTCCAAGTTATTCTAATTTAGAAGATTAAAGGGGCTTTCAGACAGAGGTATGGGGATAGGAATAACAGTTCTGTACTAGTATATATGACAAAACAACAAACATCAACTACAATATTAATAATAATACAGAACCAAGAACTTTGAGGGCTTTCTTTCACAGAAGCCCGGGGCAGTTTGATCTCGGTGCCCCTGCAGGACTCCGAGAGGCTGAGCTGGAAGGGAGGAAAGTCCCGGGCTGGTGGGTGAGGTGACGAGCTCTGTGCTGGGGGCTGGAGCAGCAGGGGGGTCCCGGCAGGGCTGGGCAGTGCTGGGCTACAGAGCAGCAGGGGAACCTCAAAGCTCCGAAGAAGCAGCGGCGGTGGGGGTGGGGAAAGGCTGGAGAAGACGAGCTCAGGATTCCTGGGTACACGAGCAGATGATGATAGATTTCCCAGGACGAGACAGAGGCAGAGTGATGGCTGTGCTCTCCTCCTGCAGCGAGGGGAGCTTGACTGTCCTCTTCTGCGCTGAGAGCAAGAGTGAGTCTTCTACCTCCCCAGCTCTGTCGTTTAACCTTTCCCAAAGCTCGTCATCTCTCCCCTCTGATGGACACTCCCAGACACTTAAAAACAATAGGTGTAGCCTTGTGTTGCCATATCCTTCAAGTACTCCCTTTTGTTCTGATTAAGTAGTCATTGAGGCTTCTTGGAAACTTATGGGAAAAAATTCTGTAAGTGAAAGAAAAGCAAATCTAACCCCCAACAGGCAGGATCAGCTCCCTTGACCTGCTGGCCACACACGTCCAGATGCACCCCAGGATCCCACAGGACCTCCTGGCCACAAGGACACACAGTTGGGTCATTGTCAACACTTCACCCACCAGGACTCCCAGGTCCTTCTCCATAGAGCTGCCCTTTAGTAGAGCAGCCTCAGCATGAGCTGATATTTGGGGTTATTCCTCCCCAGGTGCAGGACCCGGCACTTGCCCTCATTTGACCTCCTTAGGGTTCTCTCCATCCAATTCTCCAGCACATCCAGGTGCCATTGAATGGTCCTGTGTGATAAAATACCCAATATTTCATGTATGAATTGTGGTGATCCCGCATGGTGCTAGCTCAGGCAGTAAGCACTTCTGAAAGTGCTTACTTCAGTGACAAGGTTTCGAGTCACAATTACTAGGACATGAGGCTGAAATAGAGTAAACCACAAACTGCAACACAGTCTTTCTCACCTTCTTCAAGATATGTATTTTTAACATAATGGAAGGTTAATTATCAGCGTATTTTGAAGTGGACTCTATGCTTGTGTCAGTACTTGCAGCTATGGGTGTCACTGAGTAACAGCAGCAGGTATCTACTTTCAGGTTGGAAGAAAATAAATTATAACAGACACACTTGCTCTGTTCTTGCACATTTGCTTATCAACATATATAAGGAAACTGGCATTCTTGAATAAAATGAAAATATTTAAATCCTGTAAATCCTGTTGACAGCAGTATCTTCCAGCTATGATTTGTTGGATATTTATTGCCCACACTGATGGTAGGCAGGCAGCAGATGCCAACTTTTTCATTACTGGCACCTCCCCAGGGGAAATTAAAATTAAAAAAATAAAACAAAATTAAAAAGCCAAATAGACAAAATGCACAAAATACACAAAGAAACAAAGAGATATTTAAATGAGTCTATAACACACTATGCATCTCTTCACTCAGGTTTTAATTTCAGGTGTTAACTAGATTTATAAATACATTAGTATACCTATACCCCCTGTTCAGTCCTGAGTATTTAGGTAGTCTTTTTCATTCTCTTCTGCTAATTGTTTTGTGACTCACAGACTTTGACGTGGTGTATTTCTCTCTTATTGTACAAGCTGGAAGAGTGCCCAAAGCATATTAGCTCATCAGCCAGTCATTTGTACCTGCTGCTCACTGTCTGCTACTGCTAAATATATGCTAATGATTCTATCTGAGCCTAGGGATGAATTTGTAAATTGTGCTCATGGCAGGGAAATGAACGCTACTTACAAGGGTGACAAAAAAGCTGCTGCTTTTAGATGAGATGAATCACCATATTATATATTACTCTAGGGTAATAAATTATATTTTCAGTCTTGAATTCATTTTTTGGAAATGTGATTATAGGGCAACTGTAGCATGTGAGAAACCTTTTAAAGTCACGGAAGGTAGAATAAAGAGACAATAATAGCTTTTTTAAAAAATGAACTGATGTTTAAATACATATTAATCTGTTACAGTGTGAGTTTTTTAGAGGTCTTTTCACATATTGTGTTGTAATTTAAAAACTGCAGCTTTTGAATACTTCATAAGGGTTTTTTTTTTCCTTTCTTTATGTTACTTTTCAACAACTGTGGTATGTTCAGCATGTCTGAATTATTATGTATAAGATATAGCAAAAGCAATGGAATAACATGAGAGCAAATCAAGCTAATTTGAATTTCCAATGTACTGTAAAATAATGCAGCCTCTGTTAAATATGTTTGGTATGAAAGAAAAATTTAAGCCAACTGTAAGTACAGCTGGAGTTGGAATTGTTTTAACATGTTTGAAAGATTATTAAGACATGCAAACAACTGTCTGAAAACTTGGGTTCTGCATTTGACAAAGATGCAGAGAAATAGAGGTGGGGATAATTTTGGAAAGCACTGCAGTTCCTCTTTCTTTAGTGTTTTTGTAGAGCCAGTGTCTTTGAAAGTGCCTTTTCATGCTCTATCCCACTCCCTCAAACAAAAACAGGAACAGAAGAGGTGAAGAGAATCAGCCAGACTCTAGTTCTTAAACCTTGTTCACATGAAGTGTCCTAAACATGCTGGATCAGTCAAACTGATCAGACAGTCTAGGAAAAAACAAAGTCTTAATAATTTCTGAATAAGTAATGGAATTTTCTTTCATATGCTAAACCACTGGAAAGGGAAACTTTTGAATTTGTCCTTGCTAGGGATGAAATAACATGAAAAAAACTTTATTATAATAGTATTTATATTTAATATTTTAAAATATTTTTATTTAACCACAATAAAATACTTATCAAAAACCAATGGCCAAAAATATGTGCAGGAAGTGTGACTTAGAAATAAAATTTCATTATTTTAAAAATAAAAACAAACAAAAACAAAACCATACCAAAACAAACAAAAAAGGTAAACTTGGGATACCAATTATTTTAACCCCACAAATATCCTAGACCATGAGAGCACCACCATAGCAAATATCATCTTAATCCACACTTGTTCTAGCAATAGGAGCTGTGCTTAACCTCTTATAGACAGTTCTGAAATTCACCACATGAGTTTTCACAGAATCACAGAATATCTTGAGTTGGAAGGAACCACAAGGATAATTGAGTCCAGCTCCTGGCCCTTCAGAGCACCACCCCCACACTTGTCACGCTTGTGCCTGAGAGCATTGTCCAAACAGTTCTTGAAATCTGTCAGGTTTGCTGCTGTGACCACTTCTCTGGGGAGCCTGTTCTAGTGTCCAGCCACCTTCTGCCTGAAGAACCTTTTCCTAATATCCAGCCTAAACCTTGCTGACACAGCTTCAGGCCATTCCCTCAGTCCTGTCTCTGGTCACACAGAGCAGAGATCAGTGCCTGCCCCTCCTCTTCTCCTCACAAGGAAGTTGTGACTGCAGTGAGGTCTCCCTGCAGTCTCCTCCGGGCTGAACAGACCAAGTGACCTCAGCTACTCCTACAACCCAGCAGCTTTAAAAGAAAACCTAGGCATTCCCAGTTCCTGCACCTACATCATGGCTGGAAGATGACTGTGAAATGTTTGGAGTTCTTTGTGAACGTGTTGCTATTAGAGAGTGATTATGGAAACCTAAATATCTCCAGAGACAACACCTCTCTGCTGGGTAACCCTGTAGCCCTGCACTGCAGTTCTGCCTTCCAACAAGAACCCATGAGCTCTGCAGGGGTTCTCCAAGGCCTCAGGACTGAGACTCCTCAGGTTTGCTGAATATCTCTTGACTTGTCTGCAGCTCTGTTTTGCCTTGTTTAGCCCCCAGGTACCCAAGTGCCCATGGCTAATTCCCTTTGTGTGTTTACCCGTGCATGGTACAATCATGGTGTTATACAGCTGGTAGCAGCAAGCAAAGGTGCTGTGCTAAATGAGATGTTCAAGGCTCTGACACACCAAACAGAGCAAAGAAGTAGCGGTGTGCTAGGAGAGGATTTGAGAAGTGGAGATACAGAGTGCATCACAGAGGCTTAGGGGGATGGAGCAGTAAGAGATAGGCCACAGGCTTTGCACTTGAGACTCATCAGTTGTGTGTTTTAGATATATGAATCCCAGTGTGGACTAATCTAATTTTACAGCTAACAAATGGAACAACGAAATTATATCTAACAGATATAAATAATACTGTATGTAGTAAATATATTTGTAAAATGAAGCCATAGACCGGGAAAGCAAAAGAAAGATATAAAACTGCTTTGGAAAACATTTTTTAAAAAACCCTTATTCCAAGTGCATATTGGAATGAACACAATTCCTCAACACTCATTTCTCACAGTGAGTGACTCTAGGGGCCACAGTTGAGGCTGTTATTCTCTCCAGTTGGTCCAGACTTCCTGAAGGTCCAGAGGAAAGTGGAAGGGTGAATATATGTCCAAGGGAAGGGGTAGAAAATATTAAATATATGCACGATAATTTTATTATTGCTATGATTGAGATTTTACTGTACAGAAGTACTTTAACTTCATTCCTGGTCTCCCTTCTCCTGCAATAATAACATCTAACATTCTTAGATTAATTAATGATTCTTGAAGTAGACCATTAAGATTTTTGTTGCAGTAGCAATAAATTCTTGGCTTTATTTATATATGTGTCGTGCTTTCTCTCAGTCAACAGAGAAGATTTTGAGCATTATGGTGTATTATTTCCTGCACAGAAGGTGAAGAAATGTTTATTGGCAACTACCTAAGACAAGGTAGGCCAGAGTGCTGAGCTCATTGCCCAGTACTGACATGGCCACACTGGATCTAGTACGCTTTAAAAGTGATTTGCCAGGTTGTATTTTCAATTTGTAAATCCTTTTGCAGACACTGTTTCCTGAAGAACAAGATGTTTCCTGTCAGGAGCCTCTCTGGAAAGCCACAGCTGTTGCCCGGTTTGGGTGAGCCCACTCTCTTGCTGAGTCCTGCCTGTCCCGTTTCTGGTCCAGGTCTGTGTCTCTGGTCTGTCTGGGTCATCCCTAGTGCTGACCATCAACCCTGGCCCATATCAGCATAAAAGTCACTAGAGAAAAGAACAAGTTTAACTTCAATCATTTGGGGAGGAAAGCAGACATGGTAATAACCATGTCAATCCCTGTCTGTGGGAATGGGAGCACAGAGATTTAACAGCCATGGAAAACACCTGTCCTTGGTCTCAGAGGGCAATGGGTTTTGTCTTTTCCCTGCCTCAAGAGCTGTGACCCACAACAGTATCTCAGGGTGAAAATGCGACTTTCTTACCAATAAAGGTACTGTGCTGAAGTCATGTTAGGGTCACCAGAAGGAATTTTTGACCATGTCTGAAAGACTTGCACCTCCATTTCTGGAAATGATGTGTTTATACATTAAACTGAGTTTAACTGTGAAAAACACTACTGTGGAGCCATAAGCATCAGAGGACCAAGGAACAGCTCAAAATGTCAGGGAACAGTGGAAAAATCCTTACAGTTTTGGCAGAAGGAGATGGATGTGGGAAGAGAGGTTTTAATTACAGATACCATCTGATGGTAGTTTCATGAGGAAATAACTGTATATTTATATTTTTAAAGGCAGGTTTCCAGCCTAATAATACTACTCTTGCTGTCTGCTGAGAGCTGCTGTGCCTGTGAGAGCCCCACACCCTGAGCAATTTACCGTAAAGGAGGAACTGTGCTACCATGCAGAACTGAGAGCTTTACTCAAACGGATAAGCTCGGATTGCTGTAGGCACATGGAAACAAGCATGCCCAGAGGCTAGCAGGCACACAGTAAGGTTGCAATGGAATATGCCTTTATTTTATACTGCATTTTCTGTTGTCTGAAATATCAGGGTCATTATTTCAAGTTATGAATGCCTGTGTAGTTACAGATGCATCCATACATTCACATTCATTCTCTGTACTTTGAAAATAGCAACTCATGCAAAATAATGCTACTCTTGTCCAAAATAATTATCACCAGAAGATGTGCGCTATTCTGATTACTGACTATTCACAATAAAATGTCGTGCAGCATATCCACTGCACAAATTTTCTATTTGTTTCCCCTCAAATACACACAGTTTAAATCTAGATTTACAGTCTCCTAGATTCAGAAGTTAATTATACCAACGTATATTTTCCATATCTTGTATGCACAGTGCTTTGAGAAAATATTAAGAATTAAGAGCAGTATCTTCAGAGTCTGCTCTGAGTGTAGTGGGTTTTGGTGTATTTCTCAAAAAAAATTCCATTTGCCTTGGTATTTGATACAAAGGGATAGAATACACACCATCTGGCTTGAAACTAGTAATCTGCATCTGTATTGACTTTAGAAAGGTTTTCTCTCTGAATTTCAGGTGCCACATCCAGGTAACCACTTGAACACTTCCAGAGATGGTGAGCTCACTTGGATTGGAGGGCAGTTCTACTTCTTCTGGGACACACAGCAACAGCATAAGAGAGATCCCCTCCAAAGTCTCCATAATCAAGACTGTCACCTGCTGCCAGCAGCTGCTGGAGACTGTGAAGGGCTCATGCTCACAGTTTACAGAGTGCATTCTTTATTAATACAATGGAAAATTTTGATGTGGTAAAGTCCAAAGATCGATGGTGATAGTATCTGGCTGCAAAAATATACTCAAAGCAATATGCAGGCAAGTTCTAATCACCAATAAAAGATCCTGATAATAATTCAGCAAGCATGAATTGCAATTCTTAATCAACAGGCATCCCTATGGGAAAGAAGACAAGTTCACCTGTTGACTGATCTCAGAAGTTATGGTGGAGTCTTCTTTTACTTCTTCCCATTCTTAACTTACTTTTATACTGGTTTTGCATTTAAGGAGAGCCTAAGTGACTCGTCATGCATCATGCTCACTGTGAAGTGGTTGGGAAGTGGGTAATCCCATTCAGGGAGTAGCATCTGCATTTCAGTTTATGCATGATTTGGAAAGGGACTGCACAGGGGTGGAAGAGGAAAGCAAGGAAAGAAAAAGGACAAAAAGAGATTCAGAGGCAGACATTATTCAAAACCACAGTCAAGGACACAGTGAATGTAAGTTAGATATTAATAGGCTGCTGGATAACTTTATTGCTCCAAAATGCCTATTAAGAAATCACATTTTATTCTTGCCAGAAGTTACTTACTTCCCACAAAGAATGTTTTCCTGAAACTCATTCCTTACTTTATAACCATGAAATAAGAAGAAATGAAAATTAAGGAGGAACCTTCTCTTGTTGAGGTAGCTGGCAATATATCCAAACCCAAAAGGTTTAATGTTCAGGAACTGAAAATCTGAACCTGAATTTTTCATATTAAAGTTACCTAGCCAAACCCCAATCTGAATGCTTCTTGAATTTTTCACACTATAAGTATCTAATAATGTATTAAAGAATCTCTTCAAATTAGATGTGCAGAAAGACCATAATGCTCAGCTGTATTGTGAGTTTTAAAAAGTGCTGGAGGGAATAATTTTCTATAAAGAGAGGTACATTTCTGTACATCTGTACATTAGACAATCTCTTGTTTTCTCCCTCATTAGCTAAGCCCTATTTTGCTACATAGATCAAATTATTGCCCCTCCAACACATAGTTGTGTCATTTCAAGTAAATCCTCCTCTTGAATCTGAAGGATAAAGTGAACTAATTGCAAACACATACACAATAGACTTTAAAATCTGATATTTGTTCTAAAAGTCACATTGCCAGGCCTAAAGTTATTACTAGAAAACTAGATACTTTGGCATGTATTTGTAAGAGACATTACTAAATCAAAACGGCTCTGGCCAAACTTGAACACTGCATTAAATGACTTCTTGATGTATGCAAGTTGGCATAAGAAGGAATTCTTTTGGCTGGTTCCAGCATAAGCTGGTGGAAATGAAAACTGTATGCAAAAGGCAATAATATCTGCCCTTGCAGCCGGAGATGCTCTCTTATCTCTTCTTTCCCTTCTCCTTTCCCCAAGTAAAGCTGCCAAATATCACAGGGAGCAAATCGGGTTGCAGTGATCTTTCCACAAAGGGACTGAGCTGATGAACTGAATGTGATGTTGTGGGGTAAGGTGTGTTGCCCTGCAGATGGAAAGGCAGCTGTCGGCAGCCAGGGCATGTAGCAGTGAAGAAAGCAGCCAGGCTGGGCCAGGGATGGAAAAGTAGTAGGTCAGTGACAATCTGGCTCCAAAGGAGGCAAGCAGGAGTCAAGCAGGTCAGAATGGAGTCTGCCCAGCTTACAGGAACTTACAGGTCAAAACGGTGCCAGAAAGGTAATTTACCCCTGCTGATTCTTCTCCCCATGAGGAATGACAGCTGGAATGGGACATAGGATGGGACAGCCAGGTTTGGGGGCAGCACAGAACTGCAGAGGTGGCTGGGGGGTTCCTTTCTCATATCTGCTCACACAACCGAGCTTCCAGAAGTGCCTCCAAATCATTCATGGAGTTGGTCTGAGCTGTTTAAAGAGAAGCAGAACCAGACTGCATGGCTTGCACAAAGAAGTGCTAGCACTGTTGCTTGTCTCTTCAGCATAAAAATAGGAAGAACAAATAATTTCTTTCCCCAGTTTCTTACTTTTAGCAATCATTAAGGGAAATATATACCTGCAGTATAAGACAAGCCACAGTTTTCAGTCTCCTAAACACACTGCAACAAGCATCAAAAGCCTAAAACACGGGGATGGATTTGGATCCCACGTTATGTCCCAAAGAAATAAAAGCTAAATACAATTTTTTCTATGTCCGTATGTTATCCCCAATGCCTTGCACAATAGCTCTAGAAAACTATGCCACGCTAAGTTCCAAATTTAGGCCATTAATAAGTTTACTCCAAGTGACATCAATATAAATGAAGTACAGACAGTACTTAACCAAGTCTGTCCTACCTGAATGCCAAGAACAATATACTTTTGCCTGAATGGAAAATATGCAGAATTCCTTTAAAAGAAGACCCCAGTCATTCAGAAACATTCAATTGCTTGAAAATATTGATGTAGAACAGAGAATACACAGGAAATCAATACTCACACAAATGTGTATTGGAAGGACAGAACTGTAAGTCCAGGGACATGGTTTACTGATGCACTTGGCAGTTATGCATTAGTGGTTGAACTCAGTGATCTTAAAGATGCTTCCCAAAGTAAATTTTTCTATTCTGCTCTAATTATTTTCACCACAACTGTCTCAAACAGCTTTAATGTGCTGAAAGCATCTGTGGCCAGAGACATGGAAAATGGCAGTGGAGACTTGACACTAACACTTCTGCCAGAGATGAGTGATGGAAGAAGTGAGGAAGCCCAGTAAATTGGAAGGAGTTCATTTATTTCCAGGCTTGCAATAAACTGGAGCTTTTTGTATTTATGAGTAACTGGCTGTTGGCAACGAGTTTGAAGCTGATGGGTCAAGAGTGCCCTGGGATCAAATCTCACATGCAAGTGCAATCTCATTAAAACAGCTCAGCAGACCCAATGTGTATCAGATTGTTCCTATTGAGCGAGAATAAAGGTATTCCTTGGCTCTTCTTCATTGTCTTCAAAACTAATAAAATCCTGCTTATGGTAGACCAACCCACTCAGCTGAGCAAAGAGCTATCCCAGCACATCTGAAACCACTAAAATCTTTCTGGCTGGCAAGCCTAGCTAACATAACATCTGGTATGAAAAAGAATCTGTCACATAAGCAAAGATGAGGCATGTCACTGCTCAGAGACAGATGGGATCCATTTCCCCACAGACTGTGGAAGCCCTTTTTTGACAATATTTGACTGAGATCACTTAACTGACAGTGCATCAGACAAGATAAATGGTGACCCAGCAGCAGTCTCCCATTCCATCCCTGCTGCCAGCTCACCAGTGAAGTTGCAGCAGGACCACTCTAAGGAGAAAGGGCACATGTGGAGCCCCAGCTTGCAGAGCTGTGGAGCAATGTGTCACTAGACTGCAAGGCTGCTCCCTCCCCCTGCATCCAGACACAGAGCAGGATGCTGCTGACTCAGGGATCCACAAGCAGCTTTGTGTGGCTTAGCTGATGTTTGCATTCTAAATCTCTCTGCATCTGTTCTGCCCACACAGCAAGGCAGCAATAAATAACAATAGTAAAAATGATGAGCCATTAATCCATCCTGTTCCTGTGTTCCACAATGTGGAACAGGAGAAAGAACCTGGGAGAGGATGGTCACAGACATGCAGTTGGCTTGGCAAGAGCACCAGTGTGCACTGAGGCTATCCCAGTGATGGGGAGGGTCGGTGGGTAATGACACTGCTCCCATAGTACACCAAATTAGTCAAAGATCAAACAAAGCCCTGATGTTCCATCTAGTTCATACTCATTTAAAGAATGTTTCTGTGTGGTTTTGGAAATCAATGCAATGAGCTGAGTTTTGAGGAAGGACATTATAAAATGGCTCTTTTAAAGCACTTTATTTGTCAGGTTTTTATCATAGCACCCAGAAGAGTTATTAAATACAGAACTAAATACAGATGATTCAAAAAGAAGTTTGGCCAGTGATCAATAAAGATTATCAGTTAACATTAAACAAAGGCTGATTTATGTAATTGTTAGCATGGCTTGTGCAATGCTCCAAACAAATGAATAGAACTCAGAATACAGCTGCCTTCTAAATCCTTGCCCCAGATAGGAGACAGACACAGGGGATTTTGTGATTTGATCATGCAGAATAATAGTCAGCTTTTAGCAATTGGATGTTATGTTGTTGATTATGTGTACTATTAGTTGAATGTTTGAGGTGTCTGGAGAGGAATGAGTTTCCATCTAATTTATGATATATATTGAATTGGTATCAGAGAAAATACATAAGAGAAACAAGACCAGCAAAGAGCACAAATAGAAAATCATCTTGATGAGGAATCTGGGCTTTCCATTTCAGAGCAGATTAAAAGTGTTTCTGCCCTATCAATTGAGAGTCTACAGAGGGAGATTTTAAAAGGTGTGGAACACAGGTTTGTTTCCCTGGAGCCAGCCTTATCATACAAAATGTCTGCAAGCACATTTAGTGTGTAACTTCAGAAACAATACCCCATTACACAAACCCAGATGTGCAGTGCAGTGGTACCTTTTCCAAGGCAGCACTGTTCATCTTGGATAACCCACTGCTACACACAAGTATCTCTGAAGATTTGATTGCTCTTTGTGGCTACCAAAAGCAAAAGCAAAAGGTACAGCAGCTGCCAAAAGCACCCAGAAAGGCTGCTGTGCAGAGGCCCTTATAGAATTTACACACTCAGGCATCCTCCACTGTGGAGAGGGATGCCATGGGAGGAGGGGGAGTGGAACAAGGGAGGGTTCTTCTCTGTGTTATGCCACTGCCACTGCAGCTTCTCCATAGCAGCAGTGGGGTACTGCATTGGAATCAAAGTTGGAAACCTGGGCAGAAAAAGGTGAGACAATGCTTGAGCGCTAAATGAAAGACAGAAGGAATTGGGGCATCTCCAAGGAATTTGTCTCAGTTAACATAAGGAATCAGGATACTGCATATTTCCACTTTGAATTGTGTGTTAATTCCAACGACCAATAGCAATAGGCCATTAGCAATAGGCTGTCCATAGCAATAGGCTGCCAGGTGAAGTAATACAGATGCAAGAATGAGTGTGCTTTGAATCACACCTCACAAGTACAGTCTGATACGAGAGTCAGGGAAATCTTAGTTTCAGATTACTTTTGGTAGAGTTTGTTCTCTTCACAGAAGCTTTTATGGGGCTATGCTTTGGATTTGTGCTGAAAAGAGTGCTGATAACACAGATGTTTTAGTTATTGCTGAGCAGTGCTCCCACAGTGTCAAGGCCTTTTCTGCCTCTCACCCCACCAGTGAAGAGGTTTGGGGAGGGGGCACAAGGAGTTGGGAGGGGACACAGCCAGGACAGCAGCCCACAAATGACTACAGGGTTATCCCATTCCATATGGTGGCACACTCAGCATACAAAGCTGGGGAAGAAGGAGGAAAGGGGTGAGAAGTTCAGAGTGGTGCTTGCTTTCCCAGGTCACCACCATGTGTGTTGGAGCCTTGCTGTCCTGGGGTGACTGTTCACATTCCTGCCCATGGGAAGCAGGAATTAATCATGCAGCTTTTGCTTTCCCTGTTAAACTTAACCCATGAGTTTATTCACTTTTACTCCTCCTGTCCTCTCACCCATCCCAGTTGTGGGGGGAGTGAGCAAGTGGCTGGGTGGGGCTGAGTTACCAGCTGGGGTTCAACCATGGCATCCTCCACAAGGACTGCTTCAGAAGGGGAGAAAATAGGGTGAGGCTTTATGACTCTTCTTCACCTGTCAAAATGTAACTGAGATTGTATCACAATGCTGACATTCTACAGTGGATGAATCCAAAGGATTTAACAGAGAAGAAACATAAGTCACACTGTGTTGAAGCCCCACATGGAAACTCTCATTATTTTGGAAGAATAGAGCTTGACACTCCAATCGAGCAGCTGCTTATGAAGAATTGTATGCCTTCCCTGCCACATATGTAATACTGACAAGATACCTATTCCTTAATCTGGCATTGGCTTCCCATTCTGACTTCCCTTCTTTCCACATTTAAGTGGAATTTCCCTTCCAACAGGAAATCAGCAGAAAACCTCTCAGCAGCTGGAAAAAATAATTAAAGAAGAGGACTAGAAAATTTGAATGTATGGAAGAATAAACTGTCCTTTTACCTGTCAACAAAAACTGACCTTGCAATGGTCTTCACATCCTGTTTCTGCAACTTAAGCAGGACATGAATAATACAACCACAGCCATACAAAGTATGTAAATTCTAGTTCAGAAAAGCATTTAACATTTTGTAGTATGATTTTATTTTGAGCTGGATAAAAGCCAAAAAAAATCAGGTTTCTTTTGAATAAAATTCCAAACATTTTCCAGGCTGTTGGGTTTCAATAAAATATACTTTTTGAAAGCTATTCTGAAACACAATGAAAACATTACATATTTTTTAATTTTTAAACAGTTCCTACATACTCTATTCTCTTTATAAACCACTGTGTTGCAACTGTACATTTCAAAGTGATGTTATTCCATGAAGTCACTCCAGAAAGCTATAAGCAGACCTTCTACCTCTCTTCTCATTGCTCCAGATTACCCTAAAATATAGTTCTCTGCATTTAAAGGAGGTGGGAGTTGGGGAGGAGTATTAATTCTTTAAAATTATTTTAATATTTCAGAAGCATCTTTCTTTAGTAAATCTCAGAATAGTATATTTGAATATTCTGGATGGTTGAAATAGAAACACATAATTGGTATTTCTGCACACTAAGAAGCTACTGCCTTGACAGCCCCAGAGGCAGGAAGATGAAAACTGCCATTGAATGCTCCCAGTTGGGCTCAGCACTGCCAGTCTCCAACAGAAATAAAGGAGCAAATCCCCACTGCAGCTGCAAGAGCCCTGTGGGGTGCAGAGGCTTTGGGACCCTCTCCACGCCACAGCAGACAGCAGCTCAATAGACACCGCAGTGTGATGCTGAGCAGGGTGCAGCTGGTAGGAGTTATTTAAGGGTAATTTAGTAAAATAGGCTAATGATTCACATGAATTCACTCACAGTGGTTGGTGTAGCTGGAGGGCCAGAACAGAGTTTTCCCCATTGGAGTGGAAATGCCAGACCAGCAACCGGCTAAAATAGGATGGTGCTTTACAAAGGCTTCCCATCAGAGGGCTCACAGGGGCAAGCAGAGATACTTGAACAGGCAGGTTTGACAGGACTGGCACCCATGATGATAATACCTGTTGCTAGTACAATGTTGACAGATTTCCACTTGCCAGTGTGGTTAGATCTGTGGGTGTTTCATCATTCACACCTTGTACATTTGGCTTGTGTTGGTGGAAGAATAGAAAATAACTTCATCCCTGAAAGTATTTCAAAACAATAAAACCAAAGTAGGTGTATCCCATTTCTAATCAAAATGTGCCTTGCCTTTAGATAGGGAATGCTCTAAATGACTAAAGAGCACAAGTCCACACCACCTCCTGTTCCTGGCAGCTTGGCTGGCTTAGGGAAGGGTGGCTGATTGCTGGATGCAAAGTTTTGTTACCAGAACATCTCCCTGCATTACAGAGGTAAGCACGTAATCTACTTAGAGATTTCAGTGATCTCATGCAGGATTTTAGATGGGCTGGGCTGTAGGAAGGCTGTGACCCAGCAAAGTGTTTTCACTAGCCTGTCTGATGGGATTGCATGTTCCAGTGAGGTAATCCAGTTAGAGTAAAATCCAGCTGGCTCAAAACTTTCCCTACTAATTAATTCAGTTAAAATGTAAACCAGCAAGGTGAAATGGAGTAATGCTAGTAAAAAAAAAAAAAAAAAAAAAAAAGGATTCAAAATCAATGATAACAGAACTAGCTAAACAATACTCTTCCAGTGACAGGTTTTATTCTTTTTGTAGAACTGACTTGCTTTTACAAAATTGCCTAAGCAAAAAATGTCTATTCTCAGAACCTGGACTTTGGTAGGAAAGGGCACTATTCTGTAAATGGAAAAAAATTAGTCAGTTTTTAGTGTTTGCTCCCAGATAGCAGCCGGGCTGTGCTGGCTGGCAGGAAGCCCAGGGGCCAGTTGCACTTTCACTCTGTGTGTGGGGTTTGCCCACCCCTAGCAGGTCAGACAGGAGTGTTGCACTGTGGCCCATACCTTCATGCTGTTGTTTGATCCTGAATGATTTCCTGTTTTCCCCATTAGGCTCTAAATCAAAGGTAAGAATCATTTCACATCATTATTTGTCCTGAAGAAAGAGCTGTGATGAGAAGAAACAAATTCTAAAAAATATGAGGTCTCAAGCTTTGGTTTGCAAGTCCATCTCTTCTCAAATCTAGGTTCACTATGTCAGACAAACAGTTCCAAAATACATCATGCTGAGCTGGAAGGTGCCTGAAATTACTGCACTGAAATAACTGAGAATAAGACTGTACCTGAAATTCCAGCACTCCTCCAGGGCTTAGATGTTTGCTCTAAGATTCATTTGTAATGCTGCAGTTGCCAAAGAAACAAAAACTCTTCTGAGGTAAAGCATATAATGAAGAACTAATTTTTTATGTGGAGAGATTTGTTTCTAAGCAGCATATGGATTGACCACCAGATCTTGCCTTAGAAAAGTTTGCCCCTCCAATGAAGAATTCAGTAGCAGACAAAAAAATTTTTATGGCATTTTTATTCTTGAGGTTATTAAAAATTTTCCCTTTGAATACAAGCAATCTAAAAAATGAAATTAAATATATACCAATATATTATACATTAGACACAGGACTCAAAGAAATTCTAAGTTTGACAGTGATATATAATTGGAGGGCAAGTAGGCCCTGCAAAGAAATCTCAACAATTAAAGGAATTGGCCATTACCAACCATATGAAATTCAACATGGAAAAGTCCTGGATTCTGCACCTGGGATGGGGCAGCCCTGGATCTGCACAGACAGACTGGGCAATGAGAGGCTGCAGAGCAGGGCCATGGAAAGGGCCCTGGGCTCCTGGTCCATGGCAAGTTGAACAGGAGCCAGCAGTGCCCTGGCAGCCAGGAGGGCCAAGCGTGTCCTGGGGGCAGCAGGGACAGCATGGCCAGGCGGGCAAGGGAGGGGATTGTCCCCTCTGCTCTGAGCTGGGGCGGCCTCACCACCAGGGCTGGGGGCAGGTTTGGGCACTGCAATATACAAAATATATTTTAACTACTAGAAAGAGTCCAAAGTGGGGCAACAAAGATGGAGAAGGGCTTGAGGGGAAGCCATAGGAGAAGCAGCTGAGGTCACTTGGTTCAGCCTGGAGAAGAGGAGACTGAGGGGAAACCTCACTGTGGTGACAGCTTGCTTGGGAGGGGAAGAGGAGGGGCAGGCACTGATCTCTCCTCTGTGTGACTGGTGGCAGAAGCCAAGGGAATGGCCTGAAGCTGTGTCAGGGAGGTTAAGGTTGGATATTAGGAAGAGGTTCCTCACCCTGAGAGTTTTTGGGCACTGGCACAGGCTCCCCAGGGAAATGGTCACAGCACAAAGCTGGATAGAGCTCAAGAGATGTTTGGATAATGCTCTGAGGCACAGGGTGATTCTTGGGATGTTCTGTGTAGAGCCAGGACTCGATTTTCATTGAGGGTTCCTTCCAACTCAGCATACTCTAGAATTCTAGGACATTTTAGTGAATGAGAAACAAGGACAGCACAGTCAGTTGCTACACTTAGTTGACAATTGATGCATGTCTTCAACCAAGTAGCCTCAGTCGTTATTCAGTCACTTCTCCTACTGACTTGCAAAACCAGGATCCTGAAGTTCTTCATCTGCTGATAATGTCTTCAGAAGTGAAATATAAGCATGTGAGCCAGGTCCCTGATACTGTTATGCAGGTTTCCAGGTGGATCTGCTGACACTTCGTGCACCCTTTATCAGGAAACCTGGCTGGATTGTCTGGGCAAAGGCAGAGACAAATGGGCATCTGGGACTAACATATCCTTACATGCAGCTTGTGGGATCCACAGGAATTTGGAGGCTTCCAGGAAAAATTAGCTTTATCCTCAAGTAGAAATTATAAGGACTGGCCAATATGTAAGTGAGAGAGCATATAGTCTTCCAGTAATTGTTTTTGAGAGGTACTTTAAAAAAATTCATCTCTATTATGCCAGTTACGTTATGGATCACAAAATGACAAGGGGTTAACATGATTTAATTAGGATAAATCCAAAACACACTTTTCAGGGTAATAGATACTAAGAAAGCATTTGCTGAAGGTAAGGTAACCCAAGCCACATAGTTTCTCTTACAGACTCCACATTCATAGCCATTTCCACAACAATGGGCAAACAAACAAAACCTTATTTTATATTAATGTTTGACCTGAAATAAAAAGAGCTGCTCCTACATTATGCCTTGCAAAGAACATTTTGCAACCCAACCAATCCCTAATCTTCTCAAATTTACAAAAGTACTTATTCAAAAATATATTCAAGAAAACATGAAGTTTACCTCAGAGGAACATGTTAGGAAAAAAAGGGTTTCTGAAGTCTGATCATTTTAGTTAAGGAAGAATCATTAACTGTTTCTTTTCTATTAATCTGTGTGAAAAAAATGCTTTCTTTTTTAAGGATTTTGTAAGTTCCAAAAAATTTCCTGTTTGCTTTAAATGCTAGAAACACCTTTTAACACCAAAGCAGTGCATAAGTCAAACTCTAAATCAATTAACTGCAAAAGGAATGGACCCCTATGTGAGTTCAGGTACTCATCTCTTACTGGCAAAGGAGGGACTTGTTCCCAGGGTGTAGCAACACAAGGTCTGATCCAATTAATACCTCTAATATACTTCATAACTTATTTTTTCCTTGTAAATTAACATGTTTTGTTTTCTGGAGCCCAGATTCACTGAGGATTGAGATTGCTGCATCCTGCTGGTTAAACTTCCTGCCCTTGTTGTTACTGGTCCAGCCCCTCTGAATCCACCTTCTCTCCATCACAGCTCCTGGCACAGCCCTACCTCTGTGCAGAGAAAGTTACCCAGCTGCAGCACCACTGCCAGCTCAACACTCTAGATTTAACCTGCCAGACTTACCTAGCAGTGAAGAGAAAACAGCTGTGATTAAAATCAAGCCATTACTCTCCTCATCTTGCCTTGCTTTCCTCCTTAAATCGTTTCTGCACAAAAATATGACAAAATATTGGCATGTATTAGACAGTTGGCATGCATAATCCATCCAATTTATTTTGCAGTCTGATTCTGTATGTCTACAGGACCAAAATGAAGACAGAACCACGATATATGCTAGGCCCACACTGTCTCCACCTAGGCTCAACAGTGTCACAGTGACATGTGCTTTAGCTCCTGTTAGCAGCACCTGGGGCAGAAGGGGGCTGTGTCCTTTGGGTGTGTGTCACAACATGTCACCATGTCTCCATTGCCTTGGTCACCCACAAAAATGTGCTCAGACGTGAATGGGCCATAATCATATCTATTCCCTACTTTCTCTTCTGCCCTTCCAACTTTTGGACAAATTCACTTCATGTAATTTCAAAAGAGAAAAAAGCCCTTGAGCTCTTTATTAAGGGTTTGTATGCAGCCATGTACAAAGTTGGAGCATCTCAGCAGTGCTGCACTATGAGCAAAGAAAGATTAATTAATGGGCTCAGAACATGGCCACAAACAAAACAGCAGTGTGGTTTTGGAAACACTGTCAACAAGGAAAAAACACAAATAATCAAGCAAAACCTTTTCTGCTGTGAGGCATTTATTCACATTGCAAAAATACCAGGGTTTTGAATTCATTATACAAAATGCTTCCCCTTGACAACCAAGCTGAGAAGGCTGTCCTTTCAATTTAATCATGTGGGAGTGAGGGATACAGAGGTCTTCAGTGGTCCCAGAGCTCTCCTTTATGGTTTGTGTTTTAAGGAGAGATGGAGGGAAAACCAAATATAGCTGAGAGGATTATCCCAAGATCTACAGCCTCCAGAGGCTAGTTGAGAAAGATTGTAACAGCACAGCCAGCATCATAAGATTTTACATATTACCACACTTTTTTCTGTTTTCTGAATTCCTATGTTATTCAATAAGTTCACCACTATGAATTTTAGCTAGGGAATATAGGATGTCCTGCAACCAAAAATAAGGGTCAGATTTCACTAAAATACAGATAAAATGAGTCTGACATTCAGATTTTACAACCCTCAAGCTTAGTTTTTTATACAAGAAACAATGAAATAAGTGCCTATAAAGACTCTGAACTGGAAACTTCCCTTGTAGTTATTCCTTTTAATTGGAAATAGGTTTGCTAGAAATAGTATTAAATACAAAAAAAAAAAAAAAATTAAAAAAAAAAAGTAGGGAACCAAGAAGCCTGAAATTAATAAATCTCCACTACATAGCAACTAAATCATAAGGTAGCTTTGCAAAGATATAGTCTGCTGTAAGATATTACTGCCTTGTCTAATCATGTTTCTAACACCTTCAGAGTGAGAATTGTGCTATTTACTCACAAAGTTATTTATTACACACCATAACAATTCTTAGTGTTACAGAAAATATTTTCCCACATCTGACAAGGCTTCATTTATAACAAAACCAAATAAAACTTTTCAAGATTCAGCACAATTGAGTTACTTCAATATGAATATGGGGAAAAGTTACTTACAGAGCTTCACAGATTTAAAAGACTTCAAAAGAATATTTGGAGTTGAGGGAGAAAGAAAGAAAGAAGAGAAAAAAGATAAAAATTAGAATATGTGATTAACTATAAGAAATCTATAATTTGTAAAAATGACCTTACAAAAAATTAAAAGATCAGTCAAAAATGCAATATAACTAGTATCAAAGTCCTATTACTAGTTCATAATTAAAGAAAGAACTGGCATACTCAGTAGATTCACATTCAGCCAGGCAATGCTGTGATAGCAGCAATCATCCTATGTCACTTCCCTGTAGTAACAGCCTCATTACTCTCTTCAGCAATTAATTACATAAAAACCCTCCCATCTTTCATAATGTTTTTACAGAAGAAGCCAAGTCTAAAGATAGACTTGGCTATCTTTAGACATCTAAAGATAGGCATTTTTTTGTAAAAGCAATTTTTATTTTCTCTTCTAGTTCTGGGTAAGGTTTGACCTTACCTCACATCAATTATATGGTCTTTTTCACTGTTGAAGGAACTATTAACTCCTTGTTTGCCTCCTCAACCATTTTACTAAACCTTCATGAATAATAGTTGTTAAGCAAAAACTAAGAGTTCCTGTGTGTGACTAACTTGGCTGAAAACATCCATATAGTAATCTTACTAAAAATACTAAAAGTTTTAGGTAATTGCAGAGTTGGCTTGAGATCCAGAGCTAAAAGTTAGTCATAGATTTATGAAAATACTCCACCACCCTTAGGGAAAACACAGAAAAAGCACATGATTTTTATTTAAAATGTTTTCTATCCCTACCCTTTTCCTACACAAGACTACATTGTTTTTAGTGTCAGAATTAGTCTTCCTAGTTCCTATAGCGTGTATTTTTTCCTGAGTATCATTTGTTATTTTCCTTTTGACCATCTTTCTGGACCTGGCAGCTCCTGTTCTTTTGTGTCAGTCATTCCTGTGTACATTATAATCACAGCAGTTCTTCAGTTTCTGACCTTCTGTTATGACCTGAGGGACAGCCTCAAGTCAGCTTCAGTCTCCCAGCTATTGATTTATTAAAACATGTGCTCACATGTTAAAGCCTTCAAAATCTTCTGGATATGTTACTGGAGAAAATTTGGCTAAGAGAGTGGCAGTAAAACTTGCTGCTGTTTGAAGATACAAGGGCTGCCCACTGCAAAAGTTGCCCCTTTCACTTTTGGACAAGACTTTTTTCTGCTGGCCATGGAAGCAGAGCTGGGGCAAGGAGTCCCCACTGGGTGGTTGGTACCACCTATCACAGCAGGGAAGTTGTGGTTTTGTCTTGGGTTATGTAACCAAAAAAAACCAAAAAAAAAAAGTGTATTTTATTTCACGTGTTGAAAGCTGTTGGTGAGACATTTTTCTTTGTCTCTTGTAACTCCAGTGGGGAGGAGGGTGGATGCCTTCTGACAGTGGGCCGGCTGTTAAAACCAGGTGGGGCAGAGTTTCTTATCTCTTTCACCACTGTCCACCCTCCAGGGGATATCTTCTGTTATTGGGCCACTAAGGCTCACCAGTGACATGACACATTACATCATCCCACCGTGAGATGATCTGCCCAGTGGGGAGGGGAGCCAGCTGTTCCTACCAAGATAAAAACTGATATGTAAGAACACCAACCATCCTCTTTTCCACTGGATTCTCAGAGAAAGACCAGACCCATCTCACCACCACTACAGGATCATCTCTACTCCAACAGAACCACATCTGTTACTCCAGGAGGATTTACTTGGACTGCTTCCAACACCCTGTCCAACAGGGTGTCAGGTCGTACCTTCTGACTCTGTCAGGGTTTTCTAGGACTTTTGTTTCTTTGCTTGTTTTTTTCTTTTTTGTATCACTGCATTTGCATTTTTAATATTCCTAGTAAAGAACTGTTACTCCTATTCCCATATTTTTGTCTGACATTGCAAAATTGTAATAATTTGGAGAGAGGAGGTTTTTGCATTCTCCATTCCAAGGGAAATTCCAGTCTTCCCTGACAGATATCTGTCTTTCCAAACCAAGACAGGCTTCTTCTACACTGAGGCTGAAAATGGTGGTCACAGTGAGCAATTCTATCACAAGGACAGAGAGAGAAAGCCCATCAAAATCTAACACTGATTTTAAAGAATAAAATACATACAGTGTTCGTAGTTAATACTTACGTAATATTCCTAAGCACAACTAAATTCGGGGTTTTTTTCCATTTAGGCTGCTAACAGGTTTATATATAAGACAGCAAATATTCTTGTCTGTCCATAGGTTAAAAATATTGCAGATTTACTTTCTTGACGATGTGTCCTGTAAGCAATACCTGAGACTAGAAGGCATCTCTGGCAATTGTCCTGTCCAACCCCTTGCTCTAGGCAGGGTCACAGGTTACCCAGGGCCCTGTTCAGATAGATTTTGTGTACCTCCAAAAGTGGAGACTCCATAACATCTCTCAGTAACCTGTTACAGTGTTGGACCACCTTCAGGTTAAGAGAGTTATTTTCTTGTATTCAAATGGAAATTTATGCATTTTAGTTCCTGCCTGTTGCCTCTTGTCTTTCACTGAGCTTCACTGGGAAGAGCCAGAAATCCAGCTCCTTGATTCCCCCATCAGATTTTTATCCACATTCATAAAATCCCTCCCTTCTCCAGGCTGAACAGCCCCAGCTCTGTCAGCCTTGCCTTGTTCATCTGATGTTCTAGCTCTTTTATCACCTTCATGTTTCTTTACTGGACTGCCCACTGTAGGTAGGTTCACACCTTTCTTGTGCTCAGGAGCCCTAAGGTGCCACAGCACTCCAGATGTGACCTCCTACCAAACCCTGGTCCACAGCAAGAAGCAAGAACTGAATTCTTCAAATACAGTCCCAGTTCTCATGAAGAGGTCAGTCTGAATGGTAGGATACAGATTTTGTGTTGTTCAACTGATTTTAAATCTCAGAGCTGCAAAAACAAACCACATGAGCCCTTGGCCGTTGTTGCAAGATGAGTCAAAGGCCAAATCTGCCAAATCAGGAGGGCCAGGGTCAGTCTGAGGCTGTGGTGTGACTGATGAGCCACTGGCTCAGAGCTCTGCTCAGGCTATCCAGCCAGCTGCCTCCAAAGCAGGGCTTGGACATGAGAGGGGGGGTGGCTGACCACAGGGACCACTCCCAAAACCCAAGTTAAACACGACTTGAGAGGCACAAACCAACTGTGTTAGCTCTCCAGCAGGGAACTCCATTGTTCAAGAACCACTGGCATTACAATTAATAGCACTGCTGGAATACTTGTTCACATCCACTCTTTGCCAGTCTCAGTTTGGAAGCAGAGGGGAAGTTTAAAAATGGCCAAAGTGATGTTACAAAATCTAATACAAACTGTCAAACACACCTCAGGGAAGGAGGAAAGGAAATTATGCTCCTTAGTTTAGACATGGTTATCATAACTTACATCTAGTATTTTACTATGTAGTCAAGATTAAATTTTAATGAATTGCTAGTGGCTGGTTTATAACTGATAACATTTATTCTCAGAGGAAAATTAAAACTAGTTTTGTCGTTATTTCTTTTTGTATGCATGTGCATTTACCAAATGTTTAGGATAAAATCATCTGAGATATTTTTAGAACAATGTGTCTTTAGAGTGTATGACAGGCATGGCATATAGTTTTTAAAAGGTCCTTCATCCAGCTCTTGTTTTTTCAATATTTGATACTGAGAGGCTGGAATCAAAATAATGCTGTTGTAACTCCATCCACGAGACACAACACTTGCAAATTCTATTTTCTGACTATGCTTTCAGATAGTAGCTCAGTTCTGACTATCACATCCTGTACCCCAAACAAAACCATTGCTTTCTACTACTGCATTTAGAAAGGCTGGAAGAAATGTTAACAGCATCAGGAGTCAGCAAAAACAGCAGGTACAAAGTGAATTAAACAGGGAGCCTTCTGGGGAACATGAATGTTGGTGAGGAAGGGAAGTGAGAAACCTTCTTCCTGATCCCTGCAGGGAGGGAGGGGATATTTTTGTAACTAAAACTCACAGTTTACAGAACTGCCATTTCTTTTAAGCTGACTGCTGTATGAGTCAACAATTTGAAGGCTCAAGTTTCAAAGAGTACCAATGTTAGCAAGCTCCTTATCCAAAGGAGCAGTGATTTTGAATCTTCAAAGACTCAGAACACAGATTCAATACAGAGAAACATTTTACTGCCATTTCAAAGAAAGTTTAGGACCTCACTATGGTGTAAATGCACATAGAGAAAACAGGAAGGGCAGTGCTTCCCAACTTGGCAGTTTTCAAGATAACAAGTACATTCTAAGTGGAGATCGCCACGAATAAACATCTTTTCTACATCTAGAGAAGCAACTGCTTACCACCCAGCCCTGCAGCCAGTAGACTGATTGAATCAATCTTTCTTTCTGTATTGTACCTCTACCCTTTCAGAGAAGATAGCAGGGTACCATTCAGGCTAGCAGTATTTCTCTTCTCTTTTTACTTGTTTGCATTCTGGAACACAACTGCAAGCTCCTGCTTTCAATATGTTCAACCCAAGGAGCAATCACTAAGGACACATCGCTGTCATCCTGGGGACAGCCAGTCAAAATAATTCACACATCAAACAGTCCTCTCAAAATCACAGCATCTTAACCATCTCCAGTTAAAGGGCCATGAAGAGGAGGAGGGATGGGCCTCCTTCCAACAAAGAGAAAGGTCACTCTGTGAGACTGTGCTTGTTGCATCCCTTGGCCAGTCAGGATCAAAAATGTGAGGGTGTCCAGCTATCTGAAGTTCAGTTTCCATTCAGAAGGAAAATTCCCTGAATTGTTTTCATTCATAGCAACAGTATTGTAGAAAACATAGATTATTAGGAGTTGGAAGGGACCTTAAAGGTCATCCAGCTCCAACTCCCCTTATCATGGGGGTGACCCATGCTTTCCATTAGACCACATTGTTCAACTCCTAATCCAACCTGGCCTCGTCACTGCAAGGGATGAGGCATCCACAGCTTCTCTGGGCAACCCTTTCCAATGTCTTACTACCCTCACAGTAAAGAATTTATTCCTGTATTTAGGCTAAATGTCTACACTTTCAGTTTGTGCCCATTACTCTGTGTTCTATCCTCAAATGATCTAAATTCCAAGTCAACATTCAAGCAAGGATATGAGCACAGGCACCACATGGAGTTAAAAGTGAATGGTCAGCTGGCTCAGGGAGCTGAGCAAACACACACATCTGCAGTGAAACTTTGCATTAGATGTACCCAGCCAGTAAAAAGACTCTGATGATTTCATTTGAAACAAGACTCAGACAACCACAACAAGCACACATACAAAATTTATAACTGAAGCATCTGAAGAGCAGCAAACGCCAAGGAAATAGAGAATTTGAGGCAAATTTCTATGAACCAGTAATGAAGGAGGTTTAGGAAATAGCAGTAGGAAATGAAAAATAAAGATGAAGGCATACAGTGAAAATGAAGAAAGTTTGCAAGAATGAGAGCTGAAATCCTGCCTTTCCTGCAGGCCAGAGGACTTAGGTCATTGACTCCAGCTGAGCCAAGGAGTTCATTGAAAGAGCAGTTAGGAGTCCAGGCAAGGTTTCATGTAAAACTGAAAGACTTAGTGTGTTTAAAAGCCCCAAGGAGAGAAAAAGCATTTTAAGACGCAGCAAAGTTCAGCTGTGCTGAGGTTTTTAGGACTAAGAACATAAAAAAAACTATTACTGACTTCATCTCTATAATCTGCTGACACATTAGAGGGGAGAAAGAAGATCCCCTGTAGGCTTTTGTTCTCCTGAGAGCAACACCCAACCAGTGTGTGCTAACATATTTCTACCTCCAATGAAGAATTGGGAAAAGCTGTGATTTGTTTATGTCTGAAGAGCAGGTTGGTGGTTGCATCAGTGAGAAGCAGCCTGGGGAACAACACAACAACTCTGTTGTGCCTTTGTGGTGTCTTGCTCTGCTCTGCTTTGGCACATTTGCACAAGCAGTTATGAAGGGTGAACTGGGGGATTAGACCAAGGGTAAATCTGATGTTTGTCACTGGGATTAGCACCACTGGCACCGGTGAAGGGCTGGAGTGTCATGAGCAGCTGTGGCTGATGCACTTGAATGATGGATGGTGAAGAGCACTGGCACATTTTTCTGCAGCCACCAATCTGCAGAGGAAGCAGAGAAAATTCACAAGGATTTTATACTGATAAAGTTGTTTTTGTATATCTTTCACAGATTTATGAACAGCAACAAAAAATCAAACAAAATCACTGGAAAGCCTGGCTAACATGGCAGACTTGAAAAGTTTCTCATGTGAGCATTTAACATATTTCTTTCAGTATAAAACATGATTTCTGCTGGACCTTTGACCTTTACTTTGCCAAGCCAATTTTCTCAGAAAAGAGATGAGGATTTTTCACTATTTTGGAAATCAGCCACCAAGGATTTTGAAAATATTTTAAAAGTTTCCTTTCCTTTCCTTTTTGCCCCCTTCCTTATTAGGAGGAGAAAAGAGAAATCTAATAGTCTACTTGAACTGTGTGGAGTAAGATAACATCAGAAGGAAGTTAATCATTCATCATATTCCTATACTCCTAAAAAGAGTCAAAACAAGTAAAAAGGTCAATGACTTATAAAGTATGCCAGTGAGAAATATGTTTGAGCAATAGGAAGATCTGATCAGAAAAATTATACATTCAAAGTATTACACTATTATATTAAGATGATCATAATAAAAATGACAGTAACAACAGAAAAACTTCTCTACAATAACATAAATTATTTGTCAGATACACATTATGGTTTTTGTTAGATTCATATATTGTTTGTGGTGCAGACAATGTAATTTTTACTACAAAAATTTTATGACACATAACAAATCTTGTGCTACTTATCAGACAGATTACATGCACTCTGATTCTTTTCATAATTCTCATGTCAGAATTTTACCTCTTATTATTCTCCACCCTATTGATCACAGTATTCTGATGCATTATGGAAAATGAATTCAGTGTAGGAAGTTACTGTGGTTTGGCTTGAAGTAAAAAAGTGGGGGGTTTATGACGTCTATAAAATATTTTCATTTCTGTTTAACATAAGATTTTACTGGAAGTTGCAAAGAAGGAAAAGCTTAGCAAGCTAAGATAGGTATTTGGCATATGATTTATACATAAATTGATGCAGAAAGATTGTTCCTTTTGTGAAAGGTGTGGCTCAGAGAAGAAATTTTAGAAGTTTCAGGAAATCTCAGAGCTTTATAAAGAACCTGCTATAAACCCTTCCAGATCTGACAAGACTAAAAATAGCATTTTCCTTTTTCTGCCTGTTCTCTACCTTTTGTTCTTGGAGCCTCCTCTGTGCAGACTTTGTCAGAGCAGCCCACCAGATGTGTCTTGGTAGGCAGCAGTGGGAACACAAAAGCTACAGCCAGGCTGCGACTTGGGACAGACTTAACTGGGACAGAGTTTGGAAAAAGGCTGGGGGTAAAAGAGAGCTGGGTGGTGCAGCTGTACTTCAGGGGTGGGAGAGGCTGCAGAATGTCAGTCTGTGTGACCCAGGAACTGAGAGTCTGGATGAAGCAAAAATTAATCAAATGGTCTGAAAAATGCACACTGGACCTGGTTTGAGGCAGGGATAGGCACACCGGAGCAGTGTTTGTCTCTCATCATGATCTTCTTTCTAGCTCTTGGAAGCACAGCCACCTCATAAAGAGGTTTCTCTCAAACTTCCAAGTATTACAAATTAATGTAAACCCATTAGAATATTTAGAATGTTACACTGTTATTGCAAACCCAATGTGCAAATTTAATCACAGTAATACCACCACTATAGAGACAACTTGTCTCCAAAAATACTAAAAATTGTATATTAAAATAATAAAATAAAATAAATTATGCTTTTAAATCCAGCATAAGCAGCTGAAAACAAGTATCTCTATCACTGGTCCCCTCTTCCCACACCTGGTGATAGTGCATTGTCCATCCTTTCTTCTTCCTGCTCTTGCTCTAAGGACTTCCAGCAGTTTGCTGGCTTTCCAATAAGCTGCACAGAGCCTCTCCTGGGTCTTGAGTAGGCCTGCTTGTTCCATGGATATCTCTGAGGCTTGGCACTGCCTTACTGTGACCCAAAAAGGCCTCATCCAGTGTTGCAGTGATCCTGGATTCCCCCAGCTGAGCACGCCCAGGTCTCCAAGCATGCTTCGCTTTCCCTCTATGATTTTATCTGAATTTATGAAGTAGAGCTAAAACTGGGCAAACAGAGCAGCCAGATGCCTTGCTGCTCAGCCACATCCTCTTAACAAAAGCTACCACATATCACCCACACACAAAACCAGTTATAATATTTCATTTATTATGTTTATCCTGAAGTGGCGTATTTATTATGTTTATCCTGAAGTGTGGTGTATTTCCAGAGTGCCAAGGCCCAAAGACAACGATATGGCTGGAACCAAGCAGCCCTGATAGCAAACCAAGAAAAAGTTGTAAAAAGAATTAAATAAATAAATTTTAAAAAAAGTTAAAAATGCCACTCACTTACTACTCGGAGAATATTTCTGAAATAAATGGTCACATCATGCTGAGTGCTTGGTCATAATCTTCAAAGAAGATGCTACATTAGCATCCTGAGAACTAAATCACCGTGGAAAAATCAAGGACTTAATAAAGACCTTAGACCCATTATGACCTCTCTGATGTTCTGTCCCTGCTGTACAGGGCTTCCTCCCTGTACTCCCCAGGAAGCAACTGCACATTTGTCTACTCTAATTAAGCACATGTAAAAGCAGTGTTGCAGAGCCTGCATTTATTCTGTATTTCATACAGCTCTAAAGCCTTTCCTTGTCCCTCCTGGCTGTTTGAGGCTGTGTGCCTGTGAGCAGCAGGACTAGTGTTGCAGGCTGATGGCTAGGGAAGGGCTTGCTGCACCCCCCTTTACCCCAGCCCAGGGCTCTGGCACTCCTTGGACGTTTCCATAAGTTGATAAAACCATACAAAAAGGTTTGGGTTTCTTCTTAAACTGGCAAACTATCTTAAACTATGTTTCAGGCATTGAGTTGCTGTAACAGCACTGGTTTTTATTCTCCCTCTGTCTTAAATATCTTACTGTAAACCTTCTGAGTTTAGATATTGCATCAGCAGTGGTAAATAGAGCAGCTCTATGGTGCTGGCAGGGGACCAGGATGAGGTCAGATTTGTACAGTAACAAAACCTGACAGAATTTAGATGATTTAACAGTGGCAACTCTATAACCACTGATGCGGACTGACTGCATGCAAAGGCATTTGTACCATAGGAGTCAGGACATTTATTTTCTTGCTCTTTGGCATACCCCTTCTTCAGCTCTTTATGCATCACTATTTCTATAGGAGATTTTTTCAAAATAAATGCTCTGATTGGAACTAACCATGTGACTGATACTGTCCCATTCAGGACTTAACTGAAAAATACTTTCTACTGTAAGGGATGATGTGAAATCTGACTTCAAATTGTCGTCTACTCAGATACACACCATGAAAAGAATTCTACAGTTAAAGTCTTGTCTTTGTTTTTCTCTGGGTAATCCTGCTTTGACCACTTTTTAGAGTCCAGCTCTAACAACACCATTCACAGTTTCAGTAAAAGCCCCCACTGTGGCTGGGAGTCATTTGCATCCCCTACCTCTGCTGGCCCAGCAGGCAAGCATAGTGCTGACACTGCACTTTGCACTTCCTAGAAGCCTTGTGATTTCAGTTTTATTTTTCCCTTGTTCAGGAAAAAGGGGGTTTTTTTTAAATTGTTTGGGATACTCCAATCCCTCCCAACCCATAATTTCTCTAGGAACCAAGTTGGGCACACTGTCAGTAGGTATGTATGGGCCTCCAGACATTTTCAACCAAAGTCAGAGCAGGGAATTGAGCCTTGAAGCTGGCAGCAGGCAGAACAGTGTGACTCACTGTGAAAGGACAGGAGCACGAGGGCAGTTTAAAATAGTTTGTTTCTCTCAAGATTGAGGCCAGCTGTGGTTTCAACCTGAAAAAGACATGTGAACAGATCTTGTTCAGTTTGAACTCTGTGTCTGCATACTGCATGTTTATTTGCTACTTCTCTCTCTCCCAGGCTATATGTTTTTCTATCCTTTTCCTCCAGTCTCTGTTTCCTCTTAGGCCTATGCTGGTGCAATGAGAGTGCCTGTATTCCTGGAAATGTGACCCAGCTGCATCCCAAACCTGTGTACAGGGGCAAGATGAAGGTGTGTCCTTCCTCTTACCCCAGAAAGAAATTATGCTGTGGTCTCTCAGGTGAATCCATGGGGACTCCAGCAAGGATGAGGACTGCAGGGTGTGCTGTATGGACCTAAGCCCTTGCTGACCAGAATGTTTTCTGCTTACAGAAGGAAGTGGCTTCTGTATGAATCACTGTGTCTGTTCTGAACTATTTTCCCACAGAGGCAGCAGTTGGTAGTCCAGCTTATGTTAAATGTTATATTTTCTTTTTAATTAATTAGATATAACTAAAAAAAGAATCCACTGTAAGCAAAGTTGAGAAACACTGCCTTAAAGTTTGTTACTGCATTTATAGAGGCCAGTCCGGCATGCACTGGTAAAATAATAACTGTTTGCTCTATACATAATCTCCTTATTCTGGATTACATCAGCACTTGCCCACATACAATTAAAGTACTTGACACACCACAGTTAAAATTCTGCCAAATGCTGAACCCACCCAGGCTCAGATGTGTGAGATATACTCAGGCCTCTCCCAACTCCTGTTTACCTGGTGTTTCATGCTGATCTAACTACAAAATCTGCAGCAAAATCAGGATGACTGCTTCCCATGCTGGCTGGGGTAAAACCTGTTTAGTCTACAATACACTTGGCTCAAACCCAGAAAGGTTTTTAGGCAATTGCACTGTAAACCATGGCAGAGGTTAGCTTTCAGTGAAGAGCAGGGCTACAGCAAGGTGGAGGACTTTGGAGAAGCAGAGGATGTTAATCTGTAGGGAGCTTCTCTCCCACCACTGGAGACAGACAGCGACTGGCTAAAACCTGGGCAGAGGCTCAAGGTGGAGAGAGGGAATAGTGTCTGGGGTTCTCAGTCATGACTTCAGAGCAAACCAAGCACAAAGCACTGGGGGTCTGATGAGGAGAAACCTCTGCCTCCCTGCATGGCTCTCCTGTGGCCAAGCATGTGAGGGCTGGATGTGCTTCCCTCTTAGTGAGCTACCCTGCTGCCTCAAGCACGGTCCTCCAAGCCTTCAGGGGCAGGCATCAGGGCCTGGACACCTCCGTTTTCCTGAAAATCAAGAATGCAAACAGGAGGAAAGAGGAACGCTTTTTTTTACCCTGTACCTTTTGCTGTTTCACAGCAAAAAGCATCCTGTGGTTATTTGTACATCAATTTGTAGACTCCCAATGACGTGTTGGTGTGTAGCAGTGCTCTTCTCATCCTTCTCTGGATTGGTCTTGATTTCTGACATCGTAATAACTTCTTGCTCCTTCTTGCCTGGGCCTCTAGTGGGACTTAAGTGCATATAGTCTAATTTGTGAAAGGGAAGAGGATCTTCTGTGTAATGGAAGTTAAGTGTTGTAGGGCTTGGCTGAGTAAGGGCTAGCTCCAAAGCCAGTCAGCTCAGTTCTTCCAGGGTCAGTAAAAAAGAGAGAAGGGAGAGAGGAACCAGGCCCACACTTTTTATGGATCTTTTCCTTTTGGCTGAATCTGTTAATGCCAGCAAAATTTGGAATACTTAAAAAAACCCAAACAAATAACAACAACAAACAACAAAGCCCCTATTGCCAACATTATTTAAGGGATAGCAGAAGCCAGGACAGGAGAGCACCATTAAGCAACATCCTATATTGAAAAACACTGTGTAAAAAGGCAATCTATGATATTGATCCTGGCTCTCTTTAAAAACTTTAAAAATGTTTTAAATGCTGACATTATGACTGTTGTTCTGTGATGTGAGGGAAAGGAGAATTAGAAACTGACCTTTACAATCTTGTACTTTGAGCAAGTCATACTGTTGATCACAAAAGCATCCAAACACTTATGTTTTATTTATAAATAAGCCAAGCCTTTTCCAACTCACTTCCTGGTAAAAAGACAGCATTCAAACCACAGAAATCCTTTGTGTCATGTGTACTGCTCATTATTCTGGGAAACTCTGAGAGATGCCTATTGTATACTGAATTCTTTGTTTCAAGCTTCCAGAGGTCCTCCTGGGATCCTTCCCCACAAAGTTACTGTGGCTGTGTTTAACAAGCACTTGAAACCCAAAGCATGTACTTGCAGAAAAATGAGAATATGTAGCAGCATGTTAAGTACTATAGAAAATTGCAGGCTGGCTCAATGCTGGGGGATGGGAATTTCTGCCACTGTCAGCAGGAAGCTTCTGGAATAATAGAAATCTAAATATGATTTAAGAATGTACATACTTTGCCATTCCAGTACTGAGTACCTGTAAACAGTTTCATTTCAGAGATTCCAGATATTTTGGAGTTCTAGAAATACACATCTATTTGAGATTTGCTGGCAAATGGTAGTCAAATACTGCTTGCTTTGGTGTGATGCAAAATGCTGCCTGGTAAATTGCAAAGTTATTTTTGTGAAAGCCGAACTGAGCAGCTTCAGAAGATACCATTTAACATTCACTGTGACATTAAATTTACTCCCCTTAAGAACAAGAGGAAATGCTGTGGAGTTTTATGGGAGACCCACTGTGTGAAGCACCCCCAGCAGCACAGTCCGTGAAAAATTCTGACTTTTGTTTTAGTGTTCACTTAGCAATTGGCCTGGAAATAACTGAGCCCTTCCTACCTCCTTCTCTTCTGCCTTCGGGCAATACCCTCACCATAAGCAGAAGTGTCCACATCTCTCCATGGTCTCCATCTCTCTAGAAATTTCACTGTTCAATTTGCTGCACAGCCTCTCACCAGGTTCAGAAGCAACCACCAGTGACTGCATGTGATAATTGCTGTGCCTGCAGCCTTTTATTGACTCATTTGAACAGCAGGAGTTGCATCATTTGTAAAGACCAGTTACTTTTCCCTCCATTTAGAATTCTCATTAAAAGTTCAATGACTTAGAGTCCATCACTTTCACAACTCCTACAAATGCATTAACACTGTATTTATAATGTGTTACACAAGGAAATTATATGGCTGTTTCTAGATTGGCAATGGAGACATTTATCACAGAACAGCAGTGTGATTTGGGGACCAATTTGGAACATCAGCTCCAGCAAACCAACCACCTCAGCCTTTTGTCAACAGATCCAAACTATTGGAGCCTGATTTAATTCTGTCTTCTTCTACCTCATTGCCATGACTTTTGCTTTTCCACCGAGGTTCATGCACTGATTGTTCCTTTCTGCAATACATGACACACATGAGCAGATGCTCACATTTTTTTCCTCTTGATGACATTTCTATGTAAAGCAAAAAACACTAAATGTTTTCAAGCACATTTCTTTGGGATTTAATTTCTATCACTGCAGAAATTAATATAGGACACTCTTACAAAGTGTTGTGTTTTCCAAAAGGCATTGTGCAAGGATGGAGAGTTGGGTAACGAGCTGAAGTAAACTTATGTGATGAGTGTTCAGTTTCCTCCTCAATGACCTTTACAGTTCCTGTGTATTTTGGAGCATTACTAAAATGTACATTATGATGAAAGAATGATGATGTGTAGTTTAACTTACTGGATTTAGCTGTACATCCTTCTTGCCTCTAGAGTTGAGATCTTTTACTTTACTCAGTAAAAAGATCTAACTTCACACTTCATATGATAGTTTATTGACAACCTTTCTGCTGAAACTTTATTTTTACTGAGTTTTCACACTGACAGCATAAGAATGAAGTGATGAGTTATTTAACTGTGTCAGCTATTATCAGAATGAAATCAATGGTGCAGAAATAGTGGTTACTAACCTAGTGTACAGCCAATGTTTGTATCCTAACTTTACTTTTAATGGTACCCAAGAACGTGACTTCAAAATTTGGATGCACTTCAGCTACAGAATATTAATTCTATTCTCTCTGAAGAATAGCAGTCTTGTCCCTTCAAGAAAATGCTTATGATCTCAGAGGAAGAGATGATAACAGAGAGAAGGACTGACTTCAAATGGATTTTGTACAGAGGTAGGAAATAGCCGTTACCCTTCCTTTCCAAAATTCTGTGTATGTTTAGTGCTAACTGTGAAAATGTTTTCCTGCAGTTAAAGGCTGAATAAAATTCCCAGTGAAACAAATCAACAACCACCAGAGTGTCAAATCCAAAGAAGTAAAAGTAAATATTATTTCTTCCTGTCCAGGTCAGAGTATTTTACTTCTAAGATAAGCTGCTTAGGACCTTCATTCTTATTCATAACATTCCCCAAGGAAACACTTTCAAGTACATTTTCAGCTATTTAATTCAGAGGGAAACGTCATGCATAGCTTAGAGCTGATGCACATTTCCCTTGCTGGTTTCCTGCAAGTCTCTCAGTTCCTTCAGGCATCATTCAAGTCACAGCATATTCTATCCGTGCATCATTAATCACACAGATAAGGAATAATATTCTATTTGAATATACCTATCTTTATCTGAATGAGAATCTGTCTGAAATACATTTTATCACAAATTCCAAGTGCTCACTGAAGTGTTTGCTACCCAGCAAGGCACTCAAGTATACATGCAGGGAAAAGATTTTGTTAAACTCTGTTTAACTGTGATTGACTAAGGCCTCAATTTTTTTTTCCCTGAAAATGTGGTGCCAGTAAGTTTGGGTATCAGATCTGCCCCTAAACAAGTGCCTGTCATCCTTTCCAGGTTTTCTGACTTTTAAACCAAGTTCTTAGAGTGCTGCCAGTATACTAGAGTATGTTGTGATAGGAAAGAGTCTGGCAGCAATTTAGCTTTAAGCCTAACAAAAGCAGGAAGCAGGGAACATAGACACCATATATCCCTGGGCCTGCCAAACTGTTCTTCTGGAGATTTGCTGGTGAACAGCAGGGGAGGATGGCCAAATACATTGAGAAATTACCTCTATGGAGAAAATTAATGTTGCTTGTAACAGGAGATAACCCCCTTTCTTTTAAAATGCAGACCATTACCATGAATTTAGACAGTGACTTTCGTAGATGTGTTTCCCGGCAGCACTTGTGCTTAGCATCCCAGCACTGAATTATTCCCCCTTAGCCTTCCTGGCATGTAAATGGAATCTGTTTCACTGCTTTTGCTGATTAGATAACAAAACAGACTCTAATGAACATTATGAAGCTAAAGGCTATTTGTCAGAGCTGGTTGAAATCTTTCCAATGAATATTTCAACAGGGTTTAATCTTAGATCCCCTTTCATAAAATATTCACAAAAAATGTAATTCTTCAAAGGATACATTGTGAAAGTATCCTAGGAAAAATAAATTCTTAAAGATTAAGAAAAAAGTCTAGTATCTTGGGGTTTTTTTAATCTTTCTTTTTTTTTCTTTTTCTCTCTTTTCAGTTCAATTTACTCCCTATTCCTGCTAGAAAATGTGTTTAAAATGTGCAACATCTTAAGTGCTTATTAGTGAAGATAAAAAAAAGCAAAAAAGCAGTCTCTGAACTGGAGCTGACAAAAAAGAATCAAAACTGTTTTGCCATGTAGTTTACCTTCTTTTTTTACTTTTTTGTGCCTCAAAAAAACCCCTATTTCAAATCAAAGCTGTTTTTTCTGCTCAAAAGACTAACACTAAGGTACTGTTAAAATATAATTAATTTTCTCATTAAGAATTACAATATTTACAGAATTTTAAAGAAAATAAGAAAATAAGAAATTCACATAGAAAAATGTATCCCTCTGCTGTTATGTGTAACACATGAGCTCCTGACAGCTGAGGAGGCTTTGCTCAGGGAAAACCCTCCTCTTCAAAGACAGGGATCCAGTAAACACAGGCTTATACCCAAGCCCCTGCCTGGATCCTTGCTTCCATCTTATGTTGAGTAGCCAGAGAAGTCACAGATAGGTCTAAAAATGTAAAAATGTGCTAGCTAGCCTAATGCAGATGCAAGGAAATCTCTCAAAGTGTAGGTTTTTATCAGCTGAGTTTTAACAGTCTCCAAGGAGAGAAATTTCATGGCTTTTCTGGGAATGTGTTCCAGTGCTTAATCACTTTGATCATGAGGATTTCTTGTTCCTTTAAATCCAATTGACACTTGGATATTTGCTTTTTGCCCATTGTGCTCTGGCTGTGCACTTCTGAGAAGGTCCTGCTCTGTCTTTTCTACAAGTTCACTTTTTGTGGGAATTTATTAGAGCTTTGTTTTCGTCAGGATGAGCACTGAAAATAATTCTCTTCAACATGTACACTTTTATACACTAATATTCTTCTAACATCAAAGAATAAAATTCTGTCTGTTTCATGATCTCATTTTTAATTCATTGAAAAGTTTCTTGTATAAGGTTTTCTTGAGTCTTCTTTGGAAAAAAATACTTTCAAAGTATTGTTTTTACTTCACTTCTTTTCCCCCCCTGCCTCTCACATTTATCTGAAATACATAAGCTGAAATTCTCTTGCAATACTGAAGATTTTTCAGCTCCAGTTAAAGTTTTTAAAACCCTTGCATTTTCATTTTGATAGGTAGAGACAATTTTTCTGCTTTGTCATCTTGGCTGATATTTTTTTGCCAAGAGATATGGGCTTTTTTCAGGGCTTGTTCTACATTCAATACTTGAAGTGGGCAAGAAGTGGCACAGCTTGATCACTAAACACAGACTGCTCTCCTCAGCCTCTCTGTACCTTTGATGTCAGTTTGGAATCCATCTGAAGGATGAGAGATCTGTCCTGGGCTGTTAGTCTAGAAGTGGAGGTGTCAGCACTTCTAGAAGTGTTTCAAGAGGCCCATGGATGTGGCACGTGGGTTTAGGGTGATTATGGTGGTGTAGGTGATCTTGAGGGTTTTTACCAGCATCAATGATTCTGTGACTCTATGGGCAAAAAAAAAAAAAAAAAAAAAAGTGGGGTTATGTTTCCATAAGTTATTCTTGCAGACAAAGTTTTAGCTTCAGAACTCCCTAGTAAGCTTTCTGTGTGTGGTGCTGGCTGTTTCATGGAGTCTTGGTTCTTTCCTTATCCTCCACATACAAACCAAAAATTGAGACACTTCCACACATCGCTACCACACACTGACCAAGCCTGGAAACAGTCATGATGCTTTCAGGAAGCACAGGTATTGGAGTAATGTTGGAAAGGAACAAAACAAGAAAGGAAAGGACATGACTCTTCACTTTCTATGCCAGAAACCCCAGGACTAATTCTACTTCATTGTAAAGTAGCTAAGGATCTGAAAACTGATTTTACCCAAAGCTATTCCTGAACCATGAGACTTTTCTGAATGTTCTGAGCTGTACACAAATTCAGATCCAGCACCAGCCTTTAAATGCATGGCTAAACCTGGTCCTTGAGAATAAAAAAGCCTAAGCTTGTGTTTTAACAATTATAAATATGCAACACAAGTGGGGGAAAAAAAGTTAAATTATTTATGATGATGACATGGAAACGTCTCCTTTGTGTACTTTCTTGGAGATAAGGCTCATGTATGGGTATGGAACCTAATGATGCCAGCAGAAGGTGGACTGGAGCATCTGACTTAGTTTGAAGGAAATCTGATAAATGCATGAACAACTTGGAGGAAAGACACAGCACATGGCAAATAAGGAAGCAAAATCTCCTCAAAACAAATTGCTAATGCAGACATTGGCTGAAAGATGTGTAAACACATTAGGTACTACTGTCTTTTTCCTGATGAGTTTTGTGAACAAATGCTTTCCTTGGAAACTGCTACAGTTATATTTCTAAAAGGAACACTCTGCAGCTTTCAGTTTCCAGCCAGAAAGACACATTTGCCAGGAAACAAATATGTAAGAGTGGCATGTTTTAGTTAAGAACCTGCAGCAGCTTGAAAGATAGAGGTCTTGGAGCATGACAGCTCCAATCCTGCCTTCCTTGATCACAGAGACTGGTACTGTGGCATTCTTGTGAACATAAAATATGAAATTAACCAACCCTTTAGTGAACAAAGTTTTCGGTTGACTTAAATAAAACCAATTTGTGTCACAAGCTATTATAAGTATAGAAGGAAATTAGGAGAGGTTCTCTTGTTCTCTGCTGTTGTGTATATTTTGGACAATGCAATATTAACTGCAGTTATTCAAGACAATTCCTTACACATATGAGAAATAGTAATCCTGTTTTTGTGAATAAGAAAAAGCAACTACCCATTGGTCAACCAAAGCCATCTACCTGGACTTCTGTAAGGCTTTTGACATGTCCCAAGGGACATTCTTATCTCTAAATTTCAGACACATGGATTTGAAGGATGGACTGTTTGGCAGATAAGGAATTGTCTGGATGGACACAGCCAGAGAGCTGTGGCAATGGCTGCATGTGCAGGTGGGGCTGGTGATGAGTGGTGTCCCTCAGGGCTCTGTCTGGGGACTGGTGCCTTTCAGTGTCTCTGTCCAGTGACACAGGCAGTGGGATCAGTGCACCCTCAGCAGGCTGGCAGATGACACAAAACTGACATAGAAGAGCTAGGACACAGTCCAGAAGAGCCTGGACAAGCTTAAGAAATGGGCTAACAGGAACCTCAAGAAGTTTTACAAGGCCAAGTGCAAAGTGCTGCACCTGGGCTGGGGCAATCCCAGACACCAGCACAGACTGGAGAAGGCATTGAGAGCAGCCCTGCCCAGAAGGACTTGGGGCACTGCTGGTGAGAGGCTGGACATCACCCAGCCATGGCACTCACAGCCCAGAGAGCCAAAAGTGTCCTGGGCTGCAGCCGAAGCACCAGCATCCATCCACTGCATCCATGTGCTGCAGGTCTAGGGAGGGGATCCTGCCTCTGCTCTGTCCCTGTGAGACCCTACCCAGAGTGCTGCATCCAGCTCTGGGGCTGCCAGTATGAGAAGGGCACAGAGGAGATCAACAAGATTATCAGAGGGTTGGAACATTTCTCCTATATTCAAGCTGAATATGTTCAGCCTGGAATAGAGAAGGCTTTGGGGGCATCTTTTTGAGGCCTTTCAGTACGTAAAGAGGACTTATGAAAAAAAGGGAGAGGAACTTTTTACATGGGCAGATAGTGATAAAACCAGGGGAAACTTCTTTATTTGAATTAGATATTAGGAAGAAATTCTTTACTTAAAAGATGGTGAGGCAATGGAACATGTTGCCCAGAGAAGTTGTGGATTCCTCATCCCTGGAAATATTTAAGGCCAGGTTGGATGGGGCCCTGACCTAGTCTGTGGCATTCCTGCCTGCGGTGGCAAAACAGGAAATGGGCAATATTGAAGGTCCCTTCCAGCTGAAATCATTGTATGATTCTCTGATCTCTTGGGGAAGTTTTGCAGACACACTTATCCATGTATCTCCAATGTGTTAGATTTCATAAAATCTAAGACTACCCCAGCACCTTAGAGACACTTTTGTGAAGACAAGAAGAAATCAGTGTATTCAGATAGAGAGAGTGCTGCTTTTTGCCAGATGGTGAATTGCCAGGTTTGACTCATCTCACTCTTGAGAGGCATCCATGCTGTGCTGTAAACTGCTGCTAACTGTGTGAAATACTCCAACACCAACCGCATCACCAGGTGAGGGCTTTCCAGGAGCATTAGATGATATCCACTCCTCTACCTAGGATTATCTTTGCTATTACAGTGCAAATATATTCTGGCTACAAGTGGCATGAATCTCTCCTGATGTGGCTTCTGTGTTATGAGCAAGAATTTTCTGTGTGCATCCTCTAAAGTACAGAATATAAGCCAAGTGTTTCAGAAGCATATTCATTGCTTAACACTGGGACTTGCCACAGTAAAGTGTTAAACACATTCAGGCTGAAATAATAGCTATTCTAAAGGGCTCCAGTGTGTTACCAATCAAATACAGATGGACCAATTAATATTATGCAAACTCAATATCTAGCCAGAAAAATTTCTAGTAGCTAGGGTCACAACAGAAAATGCCTCACAGAAAATAAAGGATAATTAGGCTAAAAAAGCTTAAAATTTCCCAAGGAAAAAAATTTAAATGTCAAATTAAAATACAGTTTCATTGCAAGCTCTTAAAGATTTTTTTTAGTAAAAATATTTGGGACTCCTAATGAGCCTAGTAAAGACGTGTATTTATTGGACATTGTAAAGAAATTGTATCATGTGTATCATGTGCAAAAAAACAAACAAACAAACAAAAACCAAAAAAACCCAAAACAAAACAAAAAAAAACAACAAAAAAAAAAACCAGGAGGGAAATCAAATACATTCATACAACTACACCATTTAAAAATTCTAGTATAATTCAGGACTCATATACCTTTTCCAGATCTTAATAAACCCTAGAAATCTGACCTCGATTATGATATCTTCTTTGGCTGCTATCACATCCTGTACATGCTACCTCAAGCTTAACTAAAAACATGACATGAAAAGTAAACTTCTTCCTCCAAGGCAGGTTGAATATTGGATGCCTACAACAAATAGGTCTTCAGATGAAAAAATTATCCTGGGCTCCTTTATAGCACAAGTGAAGGGAAACACATTTTAGACACAATTCACCTTGGGCACCTTAGGAAGTGAATTAAATCCAAAACTGGTTTCTTTCTACTCTGTCATTTATTACTATCAATGCAGGGTCATTAGCTCAAACCATGCAAAAATGAGATAATTTCCCAGCTACACTGGGACTAGCTCAATGTTTTAGGATTGTGTTGTGGATCTAATCCCTGTATTCATACTCCCATTCACTTATGAGCTGGATTTGATGATCCTTCCAGCTCAGACTGTTCTGTGATCCTATGTCACCAGAGATTCAAAAGAATTATATCAAGCCTTGAAAAAAAAAAAAATAAAAAACATTAAAATAAAAACCTTAAAATAAAAAACATTATGTATTCACTCATGGATTTACTTTCCCTTCCTATTATCTATAAAATATCTCTTAGGCCTCCTGACCTAATCTTGGCAGGTGGTTGTTTGTTCTGCTAGCTCTGACATGTAGGAATAACAGCCACTGAATCATAGAATGATAGAATGGTTTGGGTTGTAAGGGATTGTGAAGATCTTCTCATTCCGGCTCCCCCTCCATGGGCAGGGACACTTCCCAAAGCCTTACCCAGTAGGGCCTTGCACAGTTCCAGGGATGAGACATCCACACATTCTCTGGGCAGCCAGTTCCAGCGTCTCACCACCTTCACAGTAAAGAATTTCTTCCTAAAAATAATCCGAATCTTTCCTCTTTCAGTTTACAGCTGTTGCCCCTTGCCCTACAAATTTCCTGTTAACAATATATCAAAAGTCTCTCCATGAAACAAAAATTAGAAATAAACTACCTTCATGAGTACAGCATTATAAATATGAACTACATCTGGTAATATCAGGTGGAAGTCTTAACTCCTGCTCCAGTAACAAGGAGAAACTTGCCCCAGAGTGGCCCCCAGGCCACATAATCTACTCAGCAGAGGGTCCCCCTTGGCACTTGCTAGAGATCCCACACACACATGCACACACTCCCTTGCCCCAGCTGCTGGCCCCAAGCCCATGACCAGGGCTGTGACTGCAGCTGCTCCTGCTCAGACCCCCATTCACACAAACACACACAGAGTAAATTGAAATGTCACCATGTGCCTCTGAGGGTGCTAAAGCACTCACAAATAGCAAAACTTTGCATAGACTGTTCAAATCTAGACACTAAAATATCTAAATGCACAAGTAAAACACTAAAAATGAGGAATAGGTGGCTGGAATTGCCTTTTTAATGTGCTTAATTCCCAGGCATATGGAGTGTTAGATACATAAAAAGGTGAGTTACTTAAAATGAATTATTATTTGGCTATACCTAATCACAGCCTACTGAATTCAACACAGGCTATTATTATCATCTTTACAACTGGGTAATGCTGTGGCTACTCTACCGAATGAGCAAGCTATTCAAGCCTGCCACAAGAGCTGTTAGAAACTGGCCCTTGACATCAATCAGCATGAGCACCACTGGTAGGCTGACTGCCCTTTCCCTGCCTTCCCTGCAAATCCACATTCTTCTTTTGCTGCTCAGCACAACAATAAAAACAATCGATTTACAAAGACTGACAACCCCTTTTGAGATATGCATGCATAGTGGTGATAAAACTATTTGAGAAAGAAGAGTAAGACAAGCTCAGTAATCTGCTGGCCTTATTTGTTTAAGTAGGGCCTGTTTCTCTATGGTTCATCAAGGAAACAGAAATCTTAGTCCCTATGAAAATATTTCAATAAAACAGCCTATTTGTTCTGCGTATGTCTCACACTGCAGCACAGGAAAGGAAAAATTTATGGATGTGTAGACCTCAGGATTGCAATCAGACAAAGAGCCTCTCAAAATGATGTGACCTTGCCCTTCACTTCCCTCCACTGCAGCAAATATTCCCATAATAACACAGCACAGCTGCTCTAAGGTGTGCTCAGCTGCCTGACCAAGCGTCCCTCCAGAAATGGTGATGAAAACAGCCTGTAATGCATGCTGCAAACTCTTAATTCAGGAAGGTTACAGCCATAAGGCCCTGCCTATGCCAGTGTATTGGGTTGAGCTGTATCTTTCCTTTGGGAATCCGCCAGTTGCATTCCACAGTCTTAGGAGAAGAGAGAGATTCTAATAAAACACTTCAATCTCTCTCTCAATCAGTTTTATAAACTGCCTCCTTGGAGGATTTTGAGACATACGCACTCATCTTGGCTACATGCCAACAGTGGGTGGATTCCCAGCTAGACTCTTCAGGGCTATAATCATTCAAACTATTCCAAATAACCATAATGCTGCTCTTGAATATTCATCTATTGACATGAATTTGCTTTTTCTTTGCATAAGTTTGTAGAGCTCTCACATCAGGGTCAATATCCTTCTTAATGCTTTGCTCCTCTTAGTAGAATAATCCTCTTCCATTGTCCCTTTTATTACTTTCTTTTGGCATTAGCAATATGCAAATATTGGGCTGAAGATTACTGTGTTCTATTTTTGCTGGCTATTTTCCTGGGAAAAGTATTCTATTTGTGGCACATATTGACACAGCTGATTCCAATTTTCCTTCCAGGGGAAAACTGCCACATGCTATATGTAAAAGCAATCATGCCAGTGCTTTGTTTCAGAGAGCACCCCAGCTCATGGGCCCTCTCTGCTGTCTGGGGAGGCAATCCTTGTTTCATTTGCCAGTTTGTCCTCAGCTTCCTCAGCAGATATTCCCAGAACCAGTGCTGGGGTCACGGCCAAGGATAATACTGAGAGAGACAATGCTTCTCCAGCCTAAGGACTTGTTCTCCACCCACTATTCTGGAATAGGAGTGTCCACACATGGAGTTAATCAGGGGTAAGTCCCTATACAGACAAGTCTTTACACTTAACACTCCACTCTGAAGGATGCTGAGGCTTCTAACCACATCCTGGGTACTAGATGTTGATCACAGAATCCCTCACACTGTGCCTTTGTGCTGCAATCTGTACCTGAGCCTGCAATCTTTGCAAAGATCAAAGAGTCCACACCTGCAGTTCTGCTGTTAACTTCTTAATTAAGAATTTTTACAATGATTATAAATACGATAGTAAAGCAAGTTATCAAAATGTCTCACACTGCAAATGTTTCACACCTACATTTAGTAACTTCATGTGTACTTCAGAAAAACATGCATTATTTTTCTCTTGATAACTGAGTGGACAAAGCACTGAGCAACTGAGCTGCCCTCTTTTCCCTCTTTTTTTTTTTTTTTTTTTTTTTTTTTTTTTTTTTTTTTTTTTCTTTTTTTTTTTGTGGGAAGCAATTGGGAGAATGATTCAATGTGATGACCTTCTGAATTCCTGCGGGACTCCGTGTTGAAAGCATACTTTTTTCTACTTTCCCATTTTTGGACAAAATTAAAGGCAAAGATCCAGGTTCAATTCCCAGTTACTGCTGTGTAAAACTGGAATAGCCCCACCAAAACCATGGGTATTAAACTAGATTTATGCTACTTTCAGAGCAGACTTTGGACAGCAGGATTTGTGGTCAGTGCTTGACTATAAAGATTTTTTACTAGAGGCTTTTGTAATCACGTTTTCCAGAATTCTTTCCAAATGAACTTCAAAAGTCACTTTGACAATGCTGCATTTTTTCTTTTAAAAATCTTTTTTTTTTTTTTTGGATTAGTAAGCAAATGCACTAGGAATCTGGTAAGTACAGAGTAGAATAAAGCTAGAGTAAGGAATCAGCAAATCTGAGTTACTGTTATTTATTTACCTATTTACCTATTTATTTACCCTTGTATTTACCTAGGATTGCAATCAGATGGCCCCAGTTTCTCTGGTGAGGCAAAGGGTGGTGCAAAAGGCTAAGTATAAGAGGGGATGTAATGAGTTGTCCTGTACAGGCTGGGTATCTATCATCCATTTGACTGACCAGAATGTAGAACACCATGTACATCACCATTAACTATGTTTGCAGCCCTGGTACCAGCTGTAGGAGAAGCAATAATTAATCTTGTTTAGGGGTTATAAATCATCCAGCTGTACCAGCGTGCATTGATCACCTACCCATAGTCACAGGGCTGTAGATGCAATGTCTGCTTGTCTGTTCTTATGTCTTTGCACCAGCAAAAGCCATATTCAGTGGCATCCTGCTCCTCTCCCAAGTGCTGGTGGAGGCAATATCACACTGTCCAAGGATAAAAGCATCCCAAGGACTTTATCCCAGGACTGTGCTCCGTGCACAGAGTCATCACACAGTGCTCCATGTGTGTACTGTTGGAGCATTGTACAACAGCTGTCACAGTGGAAGGAGCTGGATGTGCTACTGTTTTATCTTTTGTAGTCTTCACATAGAATAGGATAGGAAAATGGTGAATCCCATTTGGGTTTTTAAATCTCACAAGTAAGAACACAACTGCTGGTTTAATTTCTACTCCTGTGACAGTCAGCATTCTTCACATTTCTGAGTTGTCAAAAGCAATCCAGAGTTTATTTATACATTCCTTTCACTCTTGCCCCCACTCTCACACACGAGTTCTCCCAGATCCTGTGAGACTATCTTTAAACTTGCAGACACTTTGGATAGTTACTGGGAATCACCAGTTACTTTAATTTTAATCTCAAGTCTAAAAAAAACCCCAACAAAACACTGTGAACTGAACTTTAGCATATCATAAGGTATGAAGCTACACATCTGTGAGTATCTGTATAGTCTGGAGACTTGTGACTTTTCATAAAAGCTTGAGAGGCTTAACATAAGTTTTTCTGAAAGTATCGCTGTTACCCCAGTCAGTATCCTGCTACGCATTACCACCCTGACAATGGAAATGGCAGAAGATTAATAAATTATGGGAAAGATTGGAGAACATCTCTAATGTAGAAAATGAAATAGTTCTATTGAATATGTATCACAATGTCCACACCAGCCCAGTACTTAGGAATGGAGGAAAAGGGCTGTTGTGGTGTGGGTTTTTGCTTTGAGTTTTCAGGCTAGCTTTCTATTTTCATTTGTGTGTTATGATTTAAATTACACATGCTGTTAAGTGTCAATTCCTTTGCCTGTCAGCTGGCCACTCCCCATAAGCTTGCCCATTGGCCCTTAAGCATTTATCCCTTCCCTAATCCCCTCCTTCCCCAGTTGTCAATCTCTGTATCCCTGCCTCTAGTTCTAGAGCCTTCCTTGCCAATCTTCCCTCGCTCGATATATCATTTGCTGTTTTGTATCATTACATTGCTTTTGTTATTCCCATCGGATTGAGTTCTGTATTCCCCGCCTTAGACCCCTCCCTAAGTGTTGCTTGCTTTGAATTGCCTGTGCATAAAACCACTGCGGGACATGTCCTCCCCGTCTTTGGGGTCCAGCTTTAGTTGTTGTGCTTCAGTTGTGGCGTTAATAAATCTCCTCAGTTCACCCCAAGATCCGTCTCGTCTCTGCTTCACCTCTGTGCCCCAGACAGACATCGCTGAGAGCGTCGCAGTCCCTGTGGGGAGGTGAGAGCTCCCCGGGGGAAGGTGTCACACCCCTTGCTGCTGTGAGCCCTGGGACACATCAGAAGCACACACTGCGACAAAGGGCACTAATGCCTATTGTGAAATAGCCTATTGTGAACTATCTTCATTCAGCAATCACCTCTGCTCTTGGGTAGCAAACGTTATCAAAGGTGCAAAGCAAACCAGATAATGAGCTGTGAAACGACACAGAGCTGAGTCAACTTTTGCCTGTTTATATAATATAAATTAATTTGAGTAAGTCTTTTATTCTTCATATTTTCTAGCATAAGTACTATATTTGAGCCCTGATGTGGGCTTTTCTAACCAACATTCAAAAATTAACAGGTACAGGGTGTATTTTCAGGGTGACCTATGACTAAGTGATTACATTTGCTTGTCTGTGCTGAAAATTTACTTTTTAAAGAGAACTGAGAATATCAGCATGAGGATGAGATCCACATCCAAGCTTCTTTGGAGTCTATTCTATATTAAGGACAATGTCTTAGTCTTGCTTCACTGCCAGGCTCCATCCAGCTCACATCTCTCCTATGGGAACAGCTGCTTTCTACATGTATTTTAATCTGAAGTCTTGATGTATGCCCTCACAATTTTATATTCTTTGCTGTGAACTCAGTTTACTTCACCATTTCTTTTTCCTCTCTGGGGAAATCTAAATTTGCACGCAACATCTGTCACCTATTGACTTCTTGGGAACAAAGGCTGATGTCATTACAGTTTCCACCCAAGTGTAAAGCTGCCAGCCTACTTGTGCCTCTCTTACCCACCCCTCATTTTCCACTGTATGAGAATGATCTGTTCTGTACATCACTGCAGGAAGTGGATAAATCCTTTGCCTAGAACTAACACAGCTACAGCCTGTGCACCTCTCTCCCAGAGACTGCCAGGACAGCTCCTCAGAGAAGGCCATGGCCCTAACTGGTATGAAACAGTGCATTCCTTCAGGCAAGGTGAGTGTGAAGCATCCTACTGAGGCTGATTTATGCTTACTGCTAATCAGGAGGAAATTGGCTGAATGGTAAAGGCTTAATTTAAAAAAAAATTATAAGAAGGTAGTTAAGTCCATAGGCCACTTCAGTTTTGCTTACAAGGCAAGAAGGTCCTTAAAATTCTCATTAGGATACAGTTCTAAGTGTTTGTTCTTGCTACAAAAGCAAATCTGTGTGGTACATGTGCTACAAGTCTGTGTTCTACTCTAGTCTGGGATTGCCCTGATCCAGGTGAAGCACCTGGAACTAGGATTTTTTAGATCTAATGAGATTACCATAAGCCCACTTCTTGAGCTTGTCCAGGTTCCTCTAGCTGGCATCCCATCCTTCAGGTGTGTCAACAGTACCACTCAGTTTGGGCTCTTGCTTGCATCCTCAAGGAAGCTTGCAAACTTGCTTGGGGATGTCCTTTGTCTATGACATTGATGAAGATGTTAAATAACTCTGGTCCCAATACAGAGTTATTTGGTATCCTGAGGGCACCTCTTGTCACTGACTGAGAATCTGAGTCCTGACCACAACCCTCTGGATATGACTGCACAAACAATTCCTTATCCAAAGAACATTCCACACATTGAATATGTCTCTCTCCAGTTTAGAGACTAGGATGTTGTGAGGGACAGTGTCAAAGGCTTTACAGAAGTCCAGGATATCCACAACCCTTCCCTTGTCCACTGATGCAGTCAGTCCACACAGAAGGGCACTGGGTTGGTCAGGCAGGGCTTGCCCCTGGTGAAGCTGTGCTGGTGTCTCAAATCATCTCCCTGTCCTCCATGTGCCTCAGCACAGCTTCCAGGAGGATCTGTTCCATGATATTCCAGGCACAGAAGTCAGACTGACAAGTCAGTTACTCCCACTGACTCAAGAGGTGTGGGAAGAAGTATTACCCTTGAAGAGTGAGACAAAAAAACGTTGTTGAGTACCTCAGACTTTTTCCAGCCTTGTTTTTCAGGTGTGGTACATCTTCTTTGTCCTTCCTTTTCTGGTTAACCCATAGAATTCCTTTTTGGTGTTCTTTGCATCACTTGCCAGCTTCAGCTCCAGCTTCATCTTGGCCTTTCTCACCCCATCCCTACACAACTTCATCTCTTGATTTGCTTCTTTCCCTTTAGTATTTCCAGCAGGTCCTTGCACAGCCGTGCTGGTCTCTTGCCCTCCTTGTCCAGATTCTTGCTCCTGGGGTTTGTTAGGCATTCTGTGGAAGATTTCCTTAAAGTGTTGTTCCACTCCCTTGGCCCTCAGGGCAGCCTCCCAGGAGATCCTCTTCACTATCTCCTTGAAGAGCTAGAAATTTTCTTAGGTGAGGTTCTAACTTGGCTCCTTACTTTACCCATATCCATCAGGATTGCAGATTCCACCAGTGCATGATCACTGAGCCCAGCCTGCCTCCAATATTGATGTTCTCAATTAACTTCCATCCATAGTATCTATGATGGGAAAAAATGTGTCTCTTGGCACCTATGGTGATTTAAAATTTGATAGTACTTTCTGAAATCATAGGCTTGTTTTCTCTTCTTTTCTGATCAAATTTCCAGTTAGACAGCACACTGCCAGCTTTACTTTATGTGAAGTTTTCTACAAATTGGAATCTTCCTTCATTTCTGCTTCTCTCAGACTGAGCACTTCCAGTACTCGCCCAATACCATCTCAGAGGTGTTCATGATATCTGAGGATGACAGTAACCACTCACATTGCCATCTTGCAACTTTTTATTCCTGCAGCAGTGGTACAACTTCAATACCAATCAAACCTTCTCTCTGATTAGCCCCTCAGGTGCCTTCATATATCTTGTTTGCCTCCTACAAAAAATTCTGCACCACTGGTTATTAGAACATTTTATTGTAGATGTTCTTGCTGCATCCAAAACTCAAATGCAGGGTACATAGTTGGGAATTGTGAATTATTATTCCCTTATTATAAAGGGAATTATGATGTTGGGCGGGCCAGAAGAGGGTGGGATGAATAAGTGTGTGATGCTGCAAAGCCACTTGCTGAGCTGAAAGTGGCCCAGTTGAGCCAGAGTAAGATGCTCTGGGAGTAAAGAAGCATATTTTCTCTCATGTTCTTAATCTGAGATGGTTTCTTCAGTATCTATTTGGATGTGAAGATAATAGAGCTGGATCCACATCCTACCCCTGAAATGTCCCCAGGCCCACAGAGGCAGCTTAACATCCTTCTAGCACATCATAAAGGGGGCTCACAATCAGAGAAATGTCCCAGGGTCTCATCAGTTTGGCCTGAAGTTTACAGACTTCGTGATTGATTATGAGGTGGTTTTGTTGTTCAAATTATGTTGCAGTCTGAGAGATGCTGATCCTGTCAAAAACTAGTCATTATTCTCTGAAGTTTACAAAGGAAATAGTTTTTTAGAAATGATGGTTTGTAGATGCTACTGGTTTCCACCAGTATCCATTTCCCTCCACTGTGAAAATACGGATACAAAAGAAATCGGTTTGACAGACATCAACCATTACATCATTACATGCTTCTACCACTATCTCCAGATTTCACATTTTTGTGTTTTTGCTTACAGACACTCAACAGTGACCTTTTCCTATTACTTTTTTGGTGCTTGCCATTTTTCTGCTGGTATTATTCTTCCTGTTTTCTCTTGAGGCATTAGGTTATCTACACATGACTTCATATTATTTCCTCCTTATTCACTCCATGCTTATTTTAGTTGTTTTTTCCTTCCTCTTACTTTTTCTACCAACTTCCTATGAATATCTATGTATTCCTTGGCTTTTTTCCACACTTCATGAAGTTGCCTCCTCAAAAACCTCATATTTGGACATTGTGATGTGAATGTGATTCATTGAAAACATTCAGAAAAAAGAAAATTTTTAGCCTCATAAACAAAGTTCTTTTTTGATTGTGAAAACCACAACATTTGCCTCTACTTTGACCATATATTTAACATAAAACAGAAAATCAGGTCCCTGACCCAGTGCAGCACTTGGGAAGAAGTAGGGCAAGAGGAAAGCAAAGCCACAGGAGGGGTGTCAGTGCCTCTCTGACCAGGTCTAAGCCAGCAGGGACAGCTGAGACCAGCCTAAACTGATGATGAAACCAAGGCTCTGCTCAGGGTGACCTTTTTGTGCCTTGTCATTGTCAGTAGATACATGACTGAGCTCAGGCCCAGGACTCTGAATTTTCAACCAAAAGCTTGAATACTCAATGCTTTGTTTCCACTTTGGTCCCAGCCCCAGCCAAAGTTTTATCTGCCTGGAGTTAGAGAAAGGAGCTTTCAAACAAGGTAAAACTTACAGTAACTTTTCTACAAATAGACTACTCATGGAGTGCATGCATTACTTTCTCCACATCAGTGCTTTTCTCCTCTACTTTTCTACATAATGTTGCACCTATTTTCCATATTTACCTGCTTCCTCAGTATAAATATCAAAACTTCACTTGGAACAGAGTGAAATAAATGAAGCATGCAGAGTGCACATAAAGCAAATCACAGCATTAGTAACCATTCCATCAAGATGTCTTGTAATCTGCACGCAAGTTAAATCACAACTACATGACAAAGGTCCACCTAAATTTAGGATAAACTGTTCGTTTCTGTAATTTGATTTTGTATTTCAGAATTTCAATGTTCTATTCCTGCTGCTCCACTGTCCCTGCAAAAAATGAGAAAGCTACACTAAATTCCACAGATTGTACAAAAATTTCTATATAGGCTTACTGTTTGCCTTAGAAGAAAAATGCGAGAAACTTTTTTATAGTGTGGTGTCAATTTTTTTCCCAAGGAAAACAGCCCATGTAGAGTATTGCAATACGTCCACTGTTAGCTGGTTCCTGCATGTAACAGCAATTATTTTTGAACATACAGCATTTAATTAGTTACAAACAAAAGTTATCCAAAACACGGCATTTTGAATTTTTTTTAAATGGGAAAATTTTTTTGCCCTTTTCCTACCATTCTGGAAAAAAAGGAAAAATTGAAGGATTAGATTAACTATCAGATCATATCAGAGGCCTTTTCAGTCTCCAGAAAAGGAGACTCCAATTAGAAAGAATGTTTACCTTTTCAGGTTAAGACTTCTCCATTTCACGTGAGACCCTCTGCTAGCCTACTTTGCAGTGTCCAATTACAAACCCAGGATAATCCTCCTTCCTCTATCTGGCTGTTGTCTGATACATTTTTTGTGTTGTGCTATTCTTCTTTCAACTTGAATAATTCTAATGTTTGACGACACACAAAAATTAGAATTTTTATTGACATTACTTTATAAGTGTTACTATATTCATGTTTGTTGTTGGTGTCACTGGAAGTGAAGGATGAATACACAAGTTATATTAACCAAAATATTAACCAAAAAAAGCTATGCAGAGAGTGTGTATAATATTATTACCTAAGCAAATTCGGACAGCAAAAGTCCCCATTCCAGGAAGCTGGAAAAAACAAATATGCATGCTAAATGAGGAAATGTGGTGGAGATTTTTAGCATTCCGGATGGTAACTATCAGGAGGAAATTGTCAGGAAAAGTGATACAATCACATGAAATGATGTGTCCTGACAGTTCCCTGACTCAGTTTCCTTGCAGTAAGACAGGAATACTTGTTGTCTACTTCCACATCCTGTAGGACCAACTAGATCTTCCTAGCTCCTGGGAGGGATGGCACACAGGCAGCCTCTGCCCTGATGCCAGCATACACCACAGGGGCAGCCACTGACCCCTCCTCTGTAGGACAGGCCACAGATTTGCAAAGGATTCACCCTACCTTCTTGACCCTACAGAATTTCTCATGTTGGTAAGAGACACAGAATCAGAGGTGCAAGATGGCAAGTGAGTACTGAGGACATTACTGAGGAGGAGAAGCTGGAGGGGTTCTCAAAAGCCAAAAGCACAGGCAAGGTTTGGAGCTGCTCAGGTGGCTGGATTGCAGCCAGGGCATGGCCAGACTCTTGCATGTGCAGGGTGTGGCACTGGACCACATTGCCAGCCTCACCACATCCCCAACCTCACAGCATTCCCAGGCTCACTGCATCCGTGGGATTGCTTCTTCCCAATGCCAAGGAGATCAGCATGGCCTCACAAACAGTGTTAACTTAGTCCTGGGTGGGAATCTCAAGTGAACTTCTTGAGAGCTGCCAGTAACTTAGGAGATGGCTATAGCCCTTTCTTGTTCCAAAACAAGGGCTTCCTGTGTTATTCACTCAGTCCCAGAAATAGAGAAAAATCTTTATCTTAGACATCAAAAATAGCAGACACTGTGTGTGTTGGGTCATAAATAGGGCAAAATTCAGAAAGATGCACAGGTTAATGTGCCACGTGAACCAGATTTCCTTTCAGATTACATCTTCTTTGCATGGTCTGGGCTTTTAAGGCCTTTTCCAGTTGGGACACTGGATAATTCAATTAGAAAATCCACTTCCACTCAAGACATTGTTTGTCTTTTGGAGGTGGCACAGTGAATGACAGCCCTGTGAGCCACAGCACAAGACAGTGGCTCTGCCCTCCACCTTGCTCATCAGTCAGACTGACAGGAGCACATCTGTCTCCGAGGTCTGGAGCTGGTCTTTGTCCCCCTGGCAGCCTGGCTCCAGGAGTGTGAGCAACAGCCAAGCAGCTGAAGCAGAAATAACATCAAGCAGGAAACAAGTAATTTCCATGCCACTGGAAATGCATGTGCAGAGAGCAATCATGTGTAGCCTGCAATTGTGTTTGTGAATAAGTATTTCAGCTTCCATTCTTAATAGGAGTTATTGCTGGCCTCGTGCTGAACAGTGTGTCATGGGAACTCAGCTTAATATTCAAGCTCAGCTGAAAAATTAAAGCAGTGCATGTTTGCTGCCAGTTTTAACATGAGCTCAGCAATTAAGCAACACTTTTTTTACAGGTACTGCATTTGGGGAGCAGAGGGGTTGTTTTGCAGAGCAAGTTAGATAATTGGGATTAGCCAGTAAGGCATCTCTATCAGCAAACACATTTTCTTTTACAGGCATTCCCCAAGGGCTAAATCACTTTAATTCATGTGTTTGTGATGTGTCTTTGTTGGCTAGCCATGACCAGGATTACCCGCTTTGAGGCTGGCACACCCTCTAAGTGCATTCAATATGCATTTAGACAAACAGTGCTATCCTATAAATAGGATCAGATGACTGAAAATGCAGAGGAACAATATAGACTGGGACTGGAAAGTGGCAAATCAGAACAGCTGTTGAAGACATTAATAAACTCTTTAATACCATGAATAGATTCAGGATAACACTGTTTTGTTTTTTAATACCTCAACGAAGTGCTAGTTATTTAGTCATGCAGTACAGGAACCTATTTTTGCAAAAAAATCACATATGTTTAAGAAGCAACTAAACAAAATAGCAGAGAATGCCACCATAGACATTAGGAGCACATGAGCAAATATTATGTATACATCCTCTCTTGATTTACGTTTTGGGTAGGTATCCAATATTGGGCACTGATGGACCCAAGATAATGGGGTAGATGGAACTTTGAACCAGTATGGCATTTGTTACATATCTACCTTCTAAAATTGCCACTGGAATTATCCTGGTCTTCATAGGTTTATAAATCATGTGTGGATTTGGTGTGCACAGGATATCTTGATAAATTGGTGAGAATATGGAGGAAACAGCACTATTTTTAAACTATCTGTGAGAACTACACCTCCAAAAATCTTAAAACTCTTATCCAAGTGAGAAATTTTTAGAACATACTATGTATGTCTACATCACGTACAACACATTTATCTATAAATTAATCTATTTACTCAGAAGGAAACACTAAGCAAAGCCTTCTGAATTTTAGAACTAATCTCACTTCATAGGAATACTAATGTTCAAATGGCACCTTCTGTTTTGTCAATTTGTGTAATGCTCGTAAGTCAATATGTCACTCTATCCTGATAAAGGTTAAGTGCAACTAATGGATTAATTGGATTATGGGTGTAATGGAAATAGTCCCAGGAGAGCACACAATCCCAGGAGATGTAAAGACACACGAGCAAGATTGTGGACTACCAGCAACAGCTGAAAATACTTTTATTTCAGACATGTAGATCATGACCTGACTTTTAAGTGTAGTGATCCAGCATATGGTTTACAGTGGAGTCTTGGAGGAATAATCACCACTGGTGGTGATTTCCTGTAATGTCAAGGCAGATGCATAATTCAGTGTGAATATTTCAGTCTTCCTGGATTAGCACTGTGGCTTTACTGTATGTATGACATATGACACACTGTGCACTCTTCTCCTCCTTTTAAGTAACTCAGACATTATATCCTACCAGTGAAATGACAGGAGTAATTTAAAAGCATTTCACAATGCTCTCTCCTGGTCTACCATTTTTAATTTATGATCTGTTGACTATTACTATGAGGTTCACAAGCAGCAACAGAAAGCCAAGCCAATTGCCAGCAGGCTTAAATTCCCTCCAAATGAACTGTATTTTTCCATACAATGGAAAAGACTGGTGACATCTGCAGATGAAAGAAATAAAATAGAATAATTTTGTGCCATTTCAGATAAAACTTTTTAAACACCTAATTTTTTTTCCAAAAGCAGCCCCATTTTTATAAAAGACAAAAAGGAACAGATTTATCAGTTAATTCAATACTACCATAATAGTCTGCAGAGAGGCAGAAAAGGGTGCATTGTGCTTTTGTTAAACATTGCTCAATATATGCAACTGCACACGGAAATTGATGCCTTCCCTATGTTTTAACTGTTAATGCATAAACCAGCAGAAACTCTCATGATCTAACATCTGCATGAGGAACTTTTGTGTTCTCTCACTTCTTTCTTTCACATTTGGAGTCACAGAGGTATTTTTTGTTCACACTACCTTAAAATATCATAACAAAAAGAAGAAGGACGAAAAATCAATTTAGGCAGACAATCTGATACAAAAGATCTTTTTTTTAACACTTTTTGAAATGCCTAATGTATGTAGGGCCAAATTCTAAGCCTTTTTAAAAGTAAAGGCAGGATGAATAATAACTATAACTATAACTATAACTATGTATTATTTCTACACAGAGAAATTTCCATGTTGCTCAGATTAATTACTCATAATTAATAATGTATCCATTTCCATTAAATAACTTTAAATCATTGAATCAGGCTGTCCAGATACCTCTCCTAGGCTCCCAATCACACGAAAATGATGTGATCATCTGCAACACTAGTTCTGAATATTTAAAACATACTTTTAAAATTCTGCCCTCAATCAAGGACAGAGTAGCCAGTATGGAATCAGGAACTGAATGTGTATAAATCAGGTTCCTTCCACTGAGGTGAAATAATCTGAATTCCCTAGGAAGTGAAGGACTGTCTTCAGTTCTTCATTTTTAAATGTGGGTCCTCATTTGTAGGAGTAGGACTGTTAGATCATAGTACAGATGAACTCGGTCATTCAGTTCAGTTATGTGCAACTAAAAGATCAAACTTCCCTTGTTTCTTCCAGGAATCACCCTGGAAGTCTATTCTCTTCCAGCTGAGCAAAATTACTCTAAAAACCTCAGTTTTTAACACTCAGTTTGCCAGGTTAAAGTGCACCTTGCTGAGAAACTGAATTTATGACAGATAGCCTCAGAAGCACTTGGGATGGCTGGTAATTGTACAACCAGATCTTCCCTTCAGGAGACAAATCCCAAGAATTTTGACATTTCTTTTAAAAATATATCAGAGCTAAGCTGGTAGATGAGTTAGCAGTTCCTGTTTGCTGGCCAAGAAATCTTTTCAAACTTAGTCAGCACTTTGTGTCAGATGCTGAACGTCTGCGGTCATAATCTTAAATTCCTGTTTGTTTTCAGTCAGCTGATCTTTCTTTTTCCCATGCAAAAAAGTAGTTCCACAGGACTCAGTTTCCCCAGATGTCATACTTTTCACAGACAGGGTGTAAGCCACTTGTCTTCCTCAATGCTGAGGTCATGAAAATCACTCTGATCACTCATTTCTCTCCTGTTTCCTTCACACACAACATCCTCCAGAGCATACCTGCCTACTAATGGCTTGTTTCATAAACATAACAAGTACAAAAGCCATTCCCCTCATGTTCTTCAGAATAACTCAGTGCAAGGATAATCAGGAAGCCAAACAATACATATGAACATGTATTTTTTGAAAGATCGGCTAACACAACTCATTGATGGAAGCTACATCAACAACTCATTGATGACAGCAAAGCCACTGGGATTCTATATTCTCTTACCTTCTACTACCAGTTTAAGCATTTTGTCATTGTATTTTGCTGGTGCAAACAGTCTTTATACTTTTGATGAAGAATTGTGTCTCAGATTGACTTTATATGTGGAAATCTTTCTGGGGACTTTGCAGTCCCACAGAAAGTGGGGCTATTTGTCACATGACAGTGCCAGAAGAGTGGAATATACAGCTGCAAGCCACAGGCACAGCTGTACCTGTGCTGTCATCTCCTCCAGGGGTGTCTTCCAGTGCTCAGGGGAAAAAATCTCTCTATAAAAGAGGCTTAACGTTTTGGGACTTATGTACTTTTTTCATCATAAGGTCCAGGAACTGAAACATTGCCCAAAAAAGTGATGTAACATGGTGCTGCCACAAGCTGCACCACTGTGTACTGGGGGTTAGCACTGCACTGAAGCTCAAATCCAGTCATGCTAAGTAAGCCAGGGCCAAGGAATTGAACAGTGCTGTGGGATTTGCCTAGGCAGTGACACACAATAGTGTTAGATCATCAGAATCACCCTCAGTGTGGTTTTGGTCCAACAAAACAAACAGACTGCCAAAACCTTCTAGATATGGTAATTTCCAGTTGTGGCCATCATGTTTAGAAATGTAAGTGAGGTTAACAAGCTGTGAGCTCAGAATTCTAAGAGGATTGTCCTCTGTGCCATTAAAAATCTGTTATGATTGATATACAAGCATAGATGTAATCAACAAATGGAACTCTTACTTCAATGATTCACTAATTGTGATCTTTTAATTTTATTATTACAATAGCTGGTATCTACAAATCATACTGTGATCCCTAAATCTGCCCCAGAGCATGCACAGCACAGCAGGGTAGAACCCATAACAGCAATACCTCACTGTCTGCAAGACTCTTGACTTTACCTTCAGTTAAATCAAATATTTCCATCTTCCTTCTGAGGCTGACATTGATGATGTGAGTCCTTGTCTCTCCATGAGTATAACTGCACAGGCAGGACTTGGTAGCCCCAGAACACATCCTTCTGGACAGCTAACACAGTAAAATGGAATTTAAATTTGGAAGGGGAAACAAACAAACAAAAAACCCAAACAAACAAGAAAACAAACAAACAAAAACAAACAAAATCCAAACAAACAGAAACAAACAAACAAAAAGAAACAAAAACAAACAAACCCAAACGAAACAAACAAACCCAAACCAACCAACAAACAAAAAACCCAAACCAAACCAAACAAAAAAAAAAAAAAAAAAAAAAAAAAAAAAAAAAAAAAAAAAAAAACAAAAAAACCCCCACAAAACCCCCACACCACTGATAGATTCTTGTGCTTTTGGAATGAAATTTAAAAGTCATTTTTCCTGGATGGGAAGAGAGAACAAATACCAGCAATAGGAACTCAGTCCAAAGAAGGCAGTAGAAATTTTATTGTTGGTATTTTTATGATCATACCACATGTGAAAACAACCACTCGTAAAAACTAGCTGCTTTTTTTCTCAGTTTTGCTCTTCAGATTTATTTGCAGCAACAGCTCTGCAAACTGTCATATTATCAACTTGTTATGTCAGAATACAGCGAAAGAGTACAGGTTTCAGGAAAAGTGAATATCATGCATATGGTCATCTTTAATCTGTCTATCATCCCTCTAAGTCAGCATTAGTCCTATAGAAATAAATAACTTAAAAATAATAATAGATAAGAACTACCTTAGTCTTTGTGCACTTTGAGGCTGGCTTATTATTTAAGCACAGGGACAATTATTTTTCCCACTACTTTTTTCCCCCTGTATTTCTCTTTTATTTTTTGTTCCTTCATCAGACCAGTGAAAAATAAAATTGGAAAGCATAGGTGCCCATGGAACAAAGGGGAAACAAAGCCCTGTGGGAGTGGAGAACAGAGGGAATCTGCAATAGTGGATTTAGTGTAGTTTGTAGTGTCATCTTTCCAGACTGTCCAGCAAGAGGCCAATTGCTCAACTCGCCATGTTTCAGTGAAAGAGAAACCCATGACTGTTGCAACCAGAAAATGTAGACATAATGGGGTTACTAAGAAAACCTGAATTTTAGTCATTCTCCATTTTAGACACATTGCAAGCAAAGTCACACAAGTTTTATGCACATCAGTACCACCATTTTTTTATTGTTGTTGTTTTGCCTTGAAAGGCCTTATGATAGTCAGGTGAAATGTTTTTTTGTTGTCAGCACACAAATACGAGCTTTCCACAAACACATGAAAAAAACCATGGTGAACCTGCAAGTTGCATCCTTGCCACGTACCCAACATCATTTCAAGGAAGGGGAAGTGCCCAGAATTGCCACTAGGACAGACTCAGACACATGAGGTGTCTCTGCCTCCAGTTCCTATCATTATTGTGCTTTTAATGCCCTTGAGGAGACATTAATCCTGTATCCAGGAATCCTCTCAGTGTTGAAATTCTGGACAATGAGCAGCCCATCAGACTGCAGCACTACCCCACCACACATTGAAAGAATCACTAGTGGAAGTGGCAGTAGCTGCATGTACAGAAGACTGAGCCACCTAAAAACTACAGGGAGTTACAATTGCAGGCAAGGGCTCTATGGCACAAAGCAGGCTGGAAAAAGGCAGAGTTTGCTGTGTGGTCTGAGCAGAATGAGCAAGGCAAGGAGAGGCACAGAAGAGCACATGAACAGGCGTGGGACCTCACGCCCTTGTATTACAGGTGGGTTGTTCCCACTGTGTGGGAAAGGAGGGGGCAGATGCCACTGCAGGGCATGGACCATCTGCCTGCTGCCCCCTGGGGTGATTTACATGAGAGGAAGTGAGAACAGGAGCTGCAGAAGGCAGTACAGCTGAGCCTGTGCCTCTGCCTTGGCACCCCAGACTGCTGTTAAGTGCTTGCAGAGACTTTTGCTTTCAGACCACTTTCCAATCTCCCACTCATATGTTCTTCTATTAGCAGCAATTCACTTTCCATGCTCTCCTCCTTTTTGAGATTGCAATATGGCTGAATTGCATAGATTTATCAAAATAAACATCAAAAAATACTTTTAAAACATTAATATATGATCTTTGTGTCAAGTCAGTGAAGATGATGATTATCATTTATGAGTCAAGAAATTTTGGGGAGGACAAACAGAAGATAAGCTGTAGGTGTTTATTCAGCCACTGTTTTCTGATGATCTTCATTTTTAGGCCCTGAAGATGTGTGTCAGTGGTCTCCATATGAATGAATTTCAGCTAAAGACATTGACTAAATCAGTGTGAATTATGATGAGAAGCCAGGATTTCTAAAATCTTGATATGCATATTTGGCTACCTCTTATCTACTTCCTCCTATTCAGAGCAAGTGATCACAAATAAATCATACGTCTATACATTTTGCACATGATGTAAAAATTGTGAAAACAATTGAACTGAAATATGAGGAGTATATAGACAAAATTTTAATTGCTTATCTTAATGTTCCTGCCTGTGGCTAAGTTGGAATCCTTGAATTCTCTGCTCTTCTAATCAATACAGGAATACAAAATGTGCCTTTTATTTAGGAAGTCACTAGTGTATCAACTTCAAATTAAGTCAGCAGAAATGAAACAAAAGCTTATGTTTTCCTTCAAAAGTGAGTGGCCAGCAGTAAATTCTGGGTAATGAAAAGGGTTTGTTTCCAGACAAAGAGATCTCAGACCAAACAAACCACACGTATGTGTCATTCTTTATTTATTGTGAAGTTGAGAGGGGAAAGCCAGTCTGCCTTTAACATTTGAAAGCTAAAAGTCACACTCAAATTATTTTCAAGTTATTAGTAAAATTAAGATCCTTACACCTGCTATAATTTTTCAAATATATAAATATTCTGCTGTGAATATGTACCTCCAATATACAGTTCTTGCCATTACTAATGTAACCCAAATAATTTGGTACTTTTAAAAACAACCCATTAGGAGTCTCTCTAATTGACTGGCAAACAGGTTTCTGTTGGGATGGTATTATCATCTAATGGCCTTAAAAAGCATAAAACTACTGAATTATTGAATCTAATTTAAATTACTGAATAATTTAAATTCCACTCAGAGGCAGAAAACCCACAATAAATCCAAAAGTAATTTTTGTCGTTAATTTACGATTTAAATGTCTAAAGAATTTTCTGAAACCTGATTTTATTTATTTTGCTGATATATCATGCTTATAAGAGATGGCATTTTTTTTATAATGGGAAAGGCTCATGTCATTTACTTATTGAGCTGCAATTAATAGTATACCTGCTGTTTCTTGTATTGCAATAATTTTCATTGTTTTCACCCTAATAGTTTAGGTACTATAATTCAAAATAGTAGTTGTCAAAAGACAAGTAAGAAAAATGAGCTTTCTAAAAATAAATCATCTTGGGTTTATTTGTGATTTCCATCATTTAACACAAATATTTATTTCCTGATTAAGATGCTCAGGACAAGCATAAAGCACCCACCATGTGGGGCTCTGAGCATCTGGCTCAAGTGAAAGGTGTTCCAGCCCACAGCAGGGGCAGTGGAACTAGGAAACTTGAGGGCCCCTTCCAGCCTAAGCCATTCTATGATTAGAAATACAGGAATACCCAAAACCTGGCATCAGGATGTTTCACAACATTTTTGTCTCAGAAAAAACCAAGCCAAAAAACCAGAACCCCAGCCAAAAACCTTACACAGTTTAACAGTCTAAAAAAGTTCATTAAGTAAAGGTTATTTACCCTGCATACTGCCAGAGATTCTGGCCTCTTTATCAACTACTTTGGTAATTTCTAAAATGAATGGCTGTTCTTTGGATGCCTGTTCAGGACTACTTATTTCATTGAGGAGACCAAACAGCAGCTAAGTGTTATATAATAAAAATATCTTTTAGGAATTTAAAAACGGAGTGAAACTTTTCTTCATTTTTCCAAGAATGGGAGCTGTATACATAGTGTGAAAATGCAGGACAACACATGCAGAATATTTTTCTTCAGTATCATAGACATTTTCTGCCTTACTCATTGAAGTAGATAGGTTTATTTTCATGGTAATGTCATTGCCTTTTGAAAAGGAATATTGATTTCTTCTGATCAAACATGGGGAATGACCTGTAGGTCTCTGCACTGGCCAGTGGGAGAGCTGCTGTGCTCAGGGAACACAGCACTGTGAGGACTCTCTTTGCTGGGCCTTGCACAGGCACCCAGCTGCAGCCACATGGTCACTTGACTCTTCCAAAAAAGAGTATTAGTTAACAAAAGACTAAGGAAGTGCAGAACAACTCTTCCAGCTTTGCTCTTTCCTTCCAAGCCTTCAGCTTCCTTCCCAACCCCAAACTTCACTAGTCTTTGAGAAAAACATCTGGTACGACAGAGACGGAGTGCACTGAGACCAACATTTAAATTTAAGGTGGCTTTGATTAGATTCCAAAATGCTGGCATAAGAGTTACACCACAGGACCATTCAAAGAGATAAAGAGCATACTGTGGCTCTGTTATTTTAGGAGAACATTTGACACCAGCCTATGTCAGAGCAGAGTTGAAATAGTGAGGACCCAAATGATCATCCCACCACTGCAGCAGTCCATGTGTTCAGGCAGGCAGTACTTACCTTCAATGGACCCAGAAACTGGAGATTGTTGGGATGGGTGTAGTGCCCATGAGGATGTACTCAGACATCAGGATAGGCCAGCCATTCATCTCTCCCTTCCTCAAGGAGATGATGTGAGTAGATCTCTTTTCTTGGCTGCTGGTATTATTTTTTACTTTGTTCTTTCAGCAGGGCACTTCAGCTTGACAACACTTTACTCTGTCCTTGAGTTCATAATATTCAGACTTTAAGTCTGGTTAAGCATATGAATGAATTTCTTTGGGTCTTCATTTAAGAATGGCTTACTTTGAAGGCTTAATTTGAAGACTTCCAAATAAACAATAGTACAATGATGTTCCCATGTATGTTTTTGCAATACTTAAGCCGTGCACCAGAAATGTTTTCTATTCACTTTGCCTTTTTTTGTTACCTTGGTTACTTGTTAGCCTACCACAACCCATTATCAAGACAGACCTCAGTCATTTTCTTGTAAAGCAAAACATTCTCACAAGCAAAATCTTCTCACAAGAGGGAGAAATTTGATTTCCTCAAGTATCTCTTCTCACTGTAACACTCTGGTTTAGGTTCCTTCCCTATTTCAACTACCTTTTCAAACATGGACATCAGCATCCAAAAAATCTATTTCATTTTGCTCCCATCAATGCTGCAAGGAGATAATACTTTCTTAAGGTACTGGAGCCCAGGATTATCCTCTTTGATCTAAAAGACTGCGCTGCAGATCAGGTTAAACTGATCAGCTTTTCTACTGCCATCTACATTCATGTGCAGTTCCTGTTCAGTGTCACTGATTTCTAGGAAGAGAAATTTTGTTGGGGTGGGGTTTTTTGGGGTTTTTTTGTTGGGTTTTTTTTTGTCTTTTTCCTCGGATATGATTATATGTGAATGCAGTTTTCTGAAGTCCAGTCTCCTCTTGCAATGGAAGTACAGAAAAGAAAAAGTGGAGTCAGAAGATGAGGGAGAAAAAAAATAACCCAATAACTAGGAGTACCACAGGAAGAAGAAAGGGATGTAAAACTGTAGCAGTGTGTTAATAATATCTATCTCTGGCAGTCACAAAACATGTCTTAAAGAACAATTCCTCACTTTTCAAGTATCTACAAAAATACCATGTTACTAGGTTCCTTCTGTGTAGCTGTTTTACATTTTGGTCTTTCAATATATGAAACACCGTAAAATTCATTGAACTCTGAATTGTATTTCTTCCTTTCTGGCTTTTTTTTTTTCCATAGGAACCACCCCTGTACAGCCATGCCATCTGCCTGTCTGCCTCCCAGCTCCAGCTTCAGTGCAACATCCAACTTGAGCCAAGTTTGAGAGAGGTGCAACATTCTCAAAGATGCTAAGTTATTACAAGCTCATTGGAAAATTAGCCTCCTAAAAGAGGAAAGAAACCAAATTTGATTCACCCATGGTGAGTCAAAGATAGATTCAACTCAGTGTCTCTATTTGAAGAGGCAGCAGCCATCTGGCCAGTGTGTAGGCACATTTTGGCTGGTTTGTCAAGACACAGAATCACAGAATCACAAAATCCCAGAATTACTTAGACTAGAAAAAATCTCCAAGCATACCTTTGAGTGGTCACATCTTGGAAACTAGACTGTGGTACCAAGTGCCACATTCAGTAATTTGTGGAACGCATCCAAGAACAGTGATTCTACCACCTTCTCATTTTATGTCAGCTTCCAATAAAAATAATTTTTATTTACACTTGATGAGGGGCTTTTCATTTGTCCAATATTGCCCCTAACTTGTTTGTGGCTTAGACATGTTTAGCTCTTTGTATTGCTTTCAGATAAGTGCAGAATTAGGTCTTGAAATGCACTGACCTAGAAACCTGATAGGATGTCCCAAGGGATTCCACACCCTTATGTTATTATTTCCACACTCAAAAAGCAGCATTTAATAAAAAGTTCATACTGCAGCAAGTTTGGGCAGTGTTCTGTGAAGGCTCCTGCATTTTTAAAAGCAAGTCAAAGTAATACCTTGCAAAGTGGTTCCAAAACAGCAGGGGTGTATGAGTGTGATTTTGTGTTGTACTCATCCGAGAAAGAGATGCTACCATGGTGAAATCACGTCTGCTGCCAGCTGGCCCCATTTATTGGATGTTAGAGAAAACAGTAGAAGCTAGAGCAGCAATTGGAAAACAATCTGTCAAGACAAAGAAGACATAGTTGAATATGACCCATCAAAACTTGAAAACCAAATAGGCATTGGTGCAAAAGCAATGGGAAAATGTGTCTGTCAGGTAACTGCTGTGTGGCAGCAAAATGTCAGAAAATTTGCTTTGCCTGGGGCTGCAGGAATGTGTGATATGATTTCTGTGGGACCATTTATGTGAGAACTGAAAATAGCAACAAAAAGAAGTGGTAAAACAATTCGAAAATAAAAACCCTTGGTATTAACATCCATAGGTGGTTGTCTGGAGAAGAAAATGTATGCAATACTTTTGTTGCAGAATACGTGAATACATAGACAAAAACAGGCTGGGAGTCAGTGACTTTACATCAAAAGAATTACAAATAAAAACAGCAAGGTAATGTGTTAGACAACAGAGCATTACACATCTGAAAAAGTTTTCATAATAGCTACTGATATGGGCCTGGAGCTGCCTCTGCCAAACAAAAGGAACAAGGTCTGTGTCATGAAAGAGAAGTTGGTTCCCAGCTATGGGCTACAGGAAGGGCCAGTCTCCATTCCCACAGACTGCCAGCACTCACCAGTCAGTGACTCAGGTAACAGCTGAGACAGCTCAGCAGCTCTCCCTAGAAGGCCCTGGAGGATTCTCCACAGGAAAACCTATTTTCCCATGCTTTTTGCACACAGCAATGGGAAAAGAACATCCATCTGGCTTACTGAAATCTTGACCCTGGTTCTCTGGAGAGCACCCTACATTGATTTAATGTCCTCTTGCTCTTGCAGTATTTTTGCAAAGAACCTGTGTGGCTCACAGGTTTGGACTCTCTTCTGGGAACGGAAGGGGACATTTTCTCAGTCAGAGACAGAAGGTTTAAATCTGGATTTCCCCAGTATTACATGATGTCCCAGTTACCATCCTTTCCTAATCATACCAAGACTTTCCCAGAGTATAAGGGATTTGCAAACCTAGTGGCAAGATGTAGACTAGAGCTGGATAATTTGAGACCCTGAACTGCCAGTCCAGGCTTTCTACTCCATCATTTGCACAGTGCAAATCCAAGGCAAGCCCAAAGAAAGGCCATTCTGATATCAGCATTTTCCAGTGAATCCAGGTACTCACTGTCAGGGCTTCTACTGGAGTGTTCTGCTTGTGCAGAAGCTATGAGTCACTTGTGTCATCTACTCTAACATGGGACAAAAAGTTGAGCTCAGTGAAATACTTTGTAAATATAAATATCTCCAAATAGGAAAACAACGTCCATTCCTTTATGGAAATTGTAAACAAGAAAACAAAACAGCTTTTGGAGACACTTGCTGGATGCACCTTTTGTATTTCTTAGGCACATGCTGTCAGTATAACAAGTTGGATGATTTACCCACACGGCATCCAAACACATTTCCAGTTACAGCTGCTCTGCACTTAAAGAAAGGCACTCAGTCTCAGTGGACTCTGCATTGGCTGTACAAACAACTGGCTTCATCATTTTTACTTTATTTTGTTTATTATATCAATAGCTAAGAAATAAACAGGTCTGTGTCTTGCACACCAGAAAACAGTATGAAGACAAGAAAAATTCTGCTATTTATTTCAAATTATTCTACAGTTACCCATGCATAGCAGAGTTGGTGTGTTTTTTTCCAAAGCAGTAGGAGCTGGACAAGTTGCCAACAGCAGCCATGCTATTCCTTGAAATACACTTCTCAGCTCCAAGAGTTCACAAAGATTTTCAAACATTTGAAGTATTAGAAACTTTCTGTTCTAAAATCTATGCATGGAAACATCTTCTCATTGAACTTTCTCCTAAAATAAACACATATTGATGATTTCTGGCCAATGAGCAATTAAATCACATAACAGTTCCTTAACAGAGACAAGTGAATTCCTAGGCAGTCAGACTTGTTAAAGAAAATTATAGCACCCACAAAGAAGAATGACTTAAAACTATCACTGAGATAATGGGCAAAACTGCATTCAGTATGTACATTCATCCTATACAGACTGTAGCTCTAGAGCATACAGTCTGTATAGGAGGAGATTACAACTATTCCAGTATCTGACAGAGGATCTGATATATGTGCTTATATATTATTCTTCTGTGTTTGTGTCAAAAAGGAATTTTAGGGGTTTGGGGGGTTTTTTGGAAGGAAGTTAAAAGTCTAAAGCAGAACAAAGCTATACACATTCCTTAGCAAAGCACAGCCCTCTGCTCACCGCAGCCAGCCTGAGACCTCCCCAGCAGGGTGGCAGTCGGGCATCTGTGAAACCAGATCGGGGCTCCACTATCTGACAGCCCTGAGAGCAACTCCTTCCTCTGCAGCTGCATTGAAGATGCAGGAGAGGGCCCCTCTCCGACAGCGGGAGGAGAGCAGAGAGGCCAGCAGTGAAGGCTCTCGCCCTCTGTCTGTGCAGCAGCCTAGTGGGACACGAATTAAATGGGCTGCTAAATGTCCAAGGTCTGCCAAGCACAGCACAAGCTGAGCTCTGTGTTGAGGGAACAAGCTGCTGCTTCCTGAGCTGTGGAGTCACAGAGAGGCACCGCAAACCCATTTTACAACCTTTCAGGCATTCTAGGGAACCCAAATAGAAATGGGTTTAAAGTGCCTTTAAGTTTAAATTGTGGGTTCAGATTAGAGTAGGCCATTACAGAGATCATTGGTGACCAACCATTATCCCCCTCCTTGCTCTTGAATGGCATGCACAGAAGTACTGGCTTTCTAAGGGCACATTCCATGCTCAGAACCAAGGAGATGTCTCTGAATCCCAGAAAACAGCACTACAGGGGAGACTAAATGAACCTAAGTGCTGCAACCAGGAACAAGGTGATTTCAGGAAGGAAAATTGGTACTCGCTTAGGATTACATTGCAGCATTACTAGAAGTGTATAGGACTTTAAATGGCTAATACAGATTGAATGAGACAGTCAATGTCTCACTCACAGAGTCAGTGAAAAAGGCAGTTGTTTGTTTTAGTTGATTCATCCCACTTCTTACTTCTATACCTGATCTAACCTTATCCTAGTGCTAATTTTCAACAGTATTTTGTGCAGCCATGTGTAAATGAGATCAGCTCTCCAGATACATTCATTTCTTTCAAGGATTAAGCTCAGGTCCATATTTGTCTGTGTAGTTAGCTCAGTGTCTAAAATAAAGATCTCTGTTGTCTTACAAATACCTTTCAGTATTTGCAGATTGCTAGATTTACCATTAATCATTAATTGCTTCCAATAAATACAATTAGTCAGAATCCAAAGCAAGTTCATCCTGCTCCTTTCTGCATCTTGATCAAGACACTGGGAACATACACCTCTATTTTTAAGGTAACACTCATGCCGACAGGTCTAACATCTGAATTACACCCTAGGCAACTTAACTCAAGCAGTCTGGGTGGTGGTTATATAAAGAAGGATTTTAGTGATCTAATCCGATAAACTCCACAATTGGACTTCTTGAACGAACCTTCCTAAGTCAAAATTCAAAATGTTCATGCCATAGATGATTTATTTCTAATAGAAATAATAGCTCTTGTCAGCTGCAGAGGGAAACAAAAGAAAAGGCAAACTGTGCTTCTAGGTCTTGACACTCACCTCTATGCAAGACTCTCCCTTGTAGAGGAGCAAAACTCACCTTGATGCTTTCTCTTCTCAGGCAGTGATGGATCATAGTCTGCTTGCCCAAGGCACAGCCCAGCACATCAATTTTGCCTTTCAAACAAACCTGTGCGTCTGCTTCCAAATTACCTTCCCATTTTTAGAAACGCCATCTAATCCCAGCAAGCTTGCCTCTGCAATCCTCCTGTATCCCCCTGCCTCTCTAACCAACCCCTTCCTCAGCATTCACTGCCAGCAAAGCAGCTTCCCGTGGGCTTTGTATGTCTCAAAACAACCTCCTACACGCCTCTGCCTTAAGAGATTCAATTTCATTGATATGTACTTAAATGTCTATACTTGTATATGAAATGCAAGCTCTTGATTACTCATTTTGCATTCTCTCAAGAATTTCCTCAGCAATGTGCTTTCACACACCACATCTTGTACCTGTGCAAGATAACTGGAGCAAATCACTGTGATCAGCCACATTTTTACATTTTCATCTACTGCGTCTGTTCTTGCAAGGAGTTCTGACTCTCCCATCCCATTGCCTAGTCTGCTCCTCCTTTGTTTTCCCCAATAAGTTTATGTAAACTAATGCCCCTCTCACTGTGAAGTCCTGCAAATGTTTTGCAGTTAAAACCTCAGTCTGCAAATAACTTCATGTCTAGCAGTTCCTACCAGCACATATAAAGCATTTCCACAGAAATAACCAAGCAGCAAGACTGGAAATAAGGAAATGATCAAGTAAAGCAAGCATTTCACCATGCAGAATCTCCCTACAAACAGATGTGAAAATATAGATTTCACCAGTAGCAATGAAAGAACATTTTGTTCTGGGACTGCATTTGGGATATGCAAACCCTGGCAGGAATAATTTAGCTTGAATTGAGTGAAGATAAATAATTATAGTTTCCATTGAATATGCCAGGACAATTATTTTCAGCCTGTTTAAAAATATTCACAGAATGTACTTCAGCATAGCACCACAAGGACTGACTTGAAAAAGTGGAGTAGATTGGAGGCCACGTAAGTAGACTCTGCTGAATTTGGAATCGTAGCAGATAGCAGAGGTTACAGCAGTAAAAGTTGTAGCTGGCCCTCACCCACATTTTAATAAAAGGAAAATGTAAAGGGTTTATCACGATTTCTGTCCTATTTTCTCTTCTTTCCAAACTAGCATTTTCTGAGGTGCAGGAGGGGGACACAACTCACTACTGCTGACAGATTTCTGGGCACAGGGCACTGATTCATGGTGTATGGGAAGCTGCTCCTCAGGGCCACCAGCATTTCTGATGTCCCAAGATAAAGTTCCTCACCTCAATGTACAGCAACAACTACAGGCTAGCTAACTTCTGAGAAAAAAAATGGGTGGAACAGTGCATTTGGTGTGAGGCCAAAGTGAGGGGGTACTGTTGATCAAGATGAAAATCAAAGAATAAACATCACTAATGTATTAATGTATTTAAGAACTTGATACTTTAAAATCAGCTGCAGTTAAATAACAGAAAATCCTTCTGAAAAAAACCCAGTGCAGTCCTGGAGCAAGTTGAAATCAATGCATTCATTTTGATGTTACATTCCTGCAAGTGCTAGACATAGCCAGGTTAGGTGCACCTGATGAGATGTCTCTCCTTTTCCAGCCACACACACTGAGTCACACTGGGCTCACCAGAGCAGCCACCCCAGCATGTGCAATTTAAAAAGTACAATATTAGAAAACTCAGAGGAATGCCGTTTCTGACAATGGGCTTCTCTTGTGTCTCTGCACTTCACAGGTCTCTAAAGAAAGCACAAAAACATTAAGTGGATGGATTATAAAGAAAAAGATTATTGATTTAATATATCAAGGCACTTTGATGTTGCAGTTTAGAACTCCATTTGGTAAAAAGGGGAATCCTTCAGAAACTCCATCTTCACTAAATAAAATGCACAACTTCAAGGCCAAGGGAAACAACCAAAATATTCAAGCCAGATTCTGACCATAAAATATGTGCATTCCTATAATCTCAGAAGAATCCATAAGCACAAAATGGGCTGGGTTTTTTGCATTTTCTAGATTGACTGTCATTTAGGAAACCCAGTATGAGATTCATCATAGCCAGATTTATCATCTCAAACCTGGACTAGCTAAGCCAGAGCAGACTTATCCATATTAAATATCTATGTACGAACAAGAGAAACACTCCTCTGCCAAAGACTATTCTGCATTGTCCTCAGGGAAAGTTTAACACAATCAGAGTTTTTATTTGGGTGTTTTGGACTTTTTCTCATATAGGGGTTCAGAGTGGGATTTTAAAGCTAAATTCATATGCAGTTATCAGTTACAATATTGCCTCTGCATTTTGCATTAAACCAAGTAATCACTGATTAACAATAAACTTACATTCATATAAAGTTTTCATGAAAACGTTCCATAATATGGCAGGCACTTTGGCACAGTTATCTCACAGCAGCAAAAACTGAGGAAGAAAACTGAATGCTGGCACACTTCCCTAATTCATTAGGTGTTAAGGCTGATTTTAACTATAAAAACAAAAACAAAACTGAAAAAAATACTCAGTGCTTTAAAAATTGAGCAGAATGCACAAGATACAATCCCACAATGGCTAATCTACTAGAAATGAACACCTGTTGTCAACCAAAACCATGTTGGAAACAGCGCAAGATTCCAGCCCCTTATGTTAAAGCCAAAAGAGCCAGCACAAATTCCACCACCTTTTTTGATTCTGATGTACTTTTTTCTCCTAGCATGCTTGAACTCAAGAATACCCATTCAGTTGTGGAGTTATAATTGCACTGCAGTTTTTGCGACTATTATGTCATGGTCTCATTTTTTACATCATCAGCACTACATAGGCCCTATGTTCCATCTCCACCACACACTGAACAACACAAATTTAGGCACACCTGTCTTTATACCAATACACTTAGCAAAATCTCATAAAGAACACATTTCATTTCTTGTCACAAGCTGACAGTGTGGATTTTGTCACCAGACTCCAGGAGTTTTCAGCAATGCACTATTTTGATATCAAACTGTAGGCACGCTGTTTGTGGGATTTGGAGCACAAGGTGTCTTTTGCTTGTCCTTGACCTTGACCAATGACCTTGTCCTTGACAGGAAGATCTCAGAGCTAGAAAAATCCAAGGCAGGTTTCTTCATGTGTTAGGAAAGCGTTGAAGTTAAAATTCTTTACTTCTCCCTAGAGTGTAGCCTGGAGAAAGTATAAAGGGATCAGGTTGCTGCTGCTGTCTAGGAGGCATTGGAGGCAGGCTACATCTGAGAGCTGGTATCTGGAGGAAGCTGATGTCTGCTTGGTGTTGGTAGAAGAGGTCCCACGAAATGGCAAGAGACACACAGCTGCACCTCCACAAAGGGTGCAGGGGTGTCCCTGTGGTGGCTGGCAACACCACCTCTCTGGCTGAGAGTCACTCCAAACAGCCCCAGAGATGTCCTTTGGGAATGCAGAAAAGGTCCACCACAGAGATCTACAGTGATCCACCTGAGACACATGAACACCCAGAGCCCTTTACACTGATCACACACTTGAACTCACACACTGGCCCCAGGGAAGATACAGCAATGTATGACAAGGTTCTAATATATTTTAGTCTAAACTTATGGAGGGTTCATTCCTTTAGTTTCTAATGCTCTAATAACCAGCTGAAGATGTGGCTTGTACATCTTCCACTGACATTGGACTAGACTTCCTGAAGTGGGCTATAAAAAATGCACCACAGCAGAGATGGTGAAGAAGAGGACTACTCCCACTCCAGTGAGCTCCTGTGTCCAGCTCCCAGAACACAGCAGTAAGCACAGCTTACATCTGGTCCTCCTTGTGGGTGAAAAATTCCCATAACTGCAATCTACAAATGACAGAAACACACTTAATCATCAACAATTTAAAAAATCATCCAAAGCAATGTAGTGTGAAATGAATAGCACCAATGATCTTGAGGTCAGTAAATCCATCCAATAAAAGCAAAAATGGCAGTAGCTAAACAAAATCAGGCCTACATTAAAATGGTATTCCAGTGTTTACTGAGTGCTGAGACTGCTAAGAACAGTGTTTTTATAAAGAGGCTGGATGGAAGCTGTAGCAATTTAAAAGCAAAAAATAGATGAGAAGTTCACTGTTAATAAGAGACCGGTTGCGATCGCAGCACCATTTCCTTAAAGTCAGTTCATTTTTTGGAGCCAATCAGCATTTTATTATTTTTTCTCAGTGGCAATAAAACTGGGCCTTAACTGGTGACTGTACATCACTACTGAGCTTGGATTTCCAAAAATAGTGAAAAACTCCCTTTGCAGAGAAATTATTGCACATTTTATCACCAGAACAAAGCTGGAGCACAGCAGTACTTGGTAGTAGTACATAAAGCATATTTCTTCAGTGCTCTGGAAGATCAAGGGTAAACTGTGAAATTTCAGAAGAGGATGCATACTACATTGCAGGATGGCTTCTGTCAGTAGCTCCAGGACACATGACTGTATGCAGCACAGGACTTGGTTCTACTGCCATCTGCTTGAGTACATAGACTCAAAAGAAACCTGTGTTTGCTTCACTGAAAGCAGAATTTACCCCTTTTTTCAGGAGTAGGAAATTTTATGCATATCCAGACATAATCTAAGCCTAAAGGTAATTAAGCAGACAGGTTGACTGACAGATACTCAGTTTTTGCCATGTGGAGTAGAGGTAGAGGATGCATTTTACCAGTTTTCAGACACTAAAGGCTAGAGTTCAGTATCAAATAAAGAAAAAAGAAACCAAAAGAACAAATAACATCTCACAGTATTCCACCAGAATCCTTATTCACTGCTATAACTGTAGTTGCTGAATTGAATTCTGGATATCCAATTCAGTGATCTGTCAAAATATTCACAGTTTTGTTTCTTTAGTATTGTCCTCTGAACAGCCTTCAGGTCAAAATTACATTATTGAAATTAGCACCATGAAAAAATTATTGAAACAATTTGAAGTTCCTCAAAGAGAGTAGTGATTCAGAAGGAATAAAAGACCTTTATAGCAAAATTATTTTTTTAAAAAAGAACACAAATAATTCTATTAAAAATACATAATCCATGACAGAGCATTCTATTTTATCTGACATGGGAAAAAAAACACTGTATACATGGGGTGCACTCAAAATCCATGAGGACAAATTCCCCACTGAATTAAGTGAGAATTTTGCTGACATAGCATCTGCAAACCTATTATGGCCACTGTAATCAGTATGATTATCATTATCATTATTTCATGTGTATTTAGATTTCATCTAACACACAGCGTATCATTTGACCTTTATAATAATGAGTGTAATAAAGAACAAAGTATATGTCAACAATATACATTCACTTTTCTATAGCACATCAATTAGCATGACCAAAACTGGTGTAACTATACCCAGTACTGATTGCGCTTCAAAGTTGGGTTTGTTTTCCGACAATATTGGATCATTTCAGGGTCAAGATTTAAAAAGCTGTTTTTCACACACCTTTCTGTAGTTGGAGAAACCACAGTAGGAAGCAGCTGCTCATGTTTTACTGCCACAGATGTTGAGGCTGTACTTCTCTCAGGCCCCTTCAGGAGAGGAGTCACTGTGACAGTGGGCACAGTCAAGCTCCGTTCCAAGCATCGATCTGCACTACTGAGGATTGCATCTGTTTGACTTTTGACTGAAGGTTTTGTCTTTTCTTTCTTCTGACACATTAGCAAAATGCACACAGAAGTAACAGCAACCATGAGTAGCACAGACACCAGGACCAGAGGGATAATGATGTACCAAGGGTTGCTTTCACCTGCCTGCTCTCTGGGACTCCTAGCATTAACCTGGTTTGTAGGCTTCAACTCCACAGATACAGCTGTTCCCACTGCCTGATTCAGCAATGGACTTCCCTCATGCAGGTTTTCCCAGTGATTCTGCCCTGGCCACATTGTTGGTTCACTCTTCTGTGGTGCTACTGCAGACTCTTCATTCTGTGAGGAGGCTAGTGCCTCATCCTTTGAGGTAGAGTGAGTCTTGAAAGTGGTTGTGCTGGTTACAAAGGGCACTTCTGTTGCTAAACCCTGCACAAGTGGGTGACTGTGTGGCACGATGGAATACTGGAAACAGCCAATAGCAGGCTGCACAGCATCTGCCCTGAGTATAAATGTAAAGGAGTCATTCAACAGATCGATGCCTGTCATATTTGTGTCTATGTCTAGCAGCAGAACACCACTATCAATGTCAGCCTGGGTGAACACCTGAATATCTTCAAACACTGCATCATCCACAAATCTTTTCTTTACAATCCTTCCGTGAGAGGGAGGCACTATCACTTCAAATCTAGGATTACTGTTTGTCAAATTGGCTAGCTCAGAAGCATCCAGGTCACTGCTTCCAAATTTATAAGCTGCTTGATTTGAAATCTGAAGGTCAGATATGATTTGTACTAAAGGCTTCACTGTGATGTTCAGCACTTGTCCTGTTAGATTGCCTTCTGCAGTAAAAAGCATAAACTCCAGTACTTCACTGGAAGCAGTGAGATTTGTCAGGTGGTAAGAGAGCCTTCCAGAGTACAAATCTGCCTGCTCAAATTTAGTAACCGTCTCATTTTCAATCATGAGGTGCCCATATTTGAGTGGCTGAGTTATTTCATACATGATATTAGTGCTTTTTCCATTTGTGACAGCTGAAAGCTGAACATCAGTAATAGTGACAGATGTCTGGCCCTGTGGCAGAACAACATCAGTAAGGTTGACTAGGACAAGTGCAATTGGTATGACTTCAAGACTGAACAGTTTGTATAAAGGGCGATGTTTACCATCAGTCACACTGAAATAAAACGCCCCAGAAGATGAACTTCCATCCTGTACAAACCAGACTTTACCACTGTCAACATCAGCTTGTGTGAAATCTTTTATAGAGACATTGAGATTGCTTTCCATTGCTAAGTAACCATTATTGGGGTTGCTAATAATGGTGTATTTCAGCTCAGCTGGGGCATTATCTAAGTCTTCAACTTTCAGATTCTCTGTCCCCAGCACTGACACATCTCCCTGCAGGACTTTTAAGTGCAGCCTTTTAGTCTTCAGTTCTGGAGATTGATCATTCACTGGGAAAACAGTGATATTAAACATCTCCTCTAAAACTTCACTATGGGGCTTTTTAGCAGGCTTGCTCTTTAGGTTTAACCAAACAGCAAAAGTGAAATTGTCATTTAGAGATTCAGAATTATCATGTATGTACATGATTCCAAATTTGTCCAGTACATACTGGGAGAAGTTAGGCTTTTCATGGGTAAGGTTTCGTTCTCCAACAACAATCATGCCATGTCGAGGTAAAGACAGAACCTGATACCAGACTTCATACATGGAGCGCTGTACATCAGGTAGCTTAATCAACAGGTTGGAAGCATCTAAATTTGTTCTGTTGATTATTACTCTACCTCCTTCCTGGACTATGACACCTGGCAGAAATGAAAAGAGAATCTTAGAAACTGAACATTTTATAGTTTCACTATTTCAGAAACTACATATCAAACAGTGATGATGCTAAAAAAATTTCTCCTTTGTGGTATCCTTGATTTTCACATGATAAAAATATATATATTATTGCTACTTTTAAAATACAGTCAGATATAAGAGACAAAAATTTTGACTCATGTATACATTAAGATTAAAGAAATAGCAGTATTTCAAAGCTTCTGATAGTGTTTGTCATCTACCATTATAGAAAACAAAATATCTTCTACAGCAGTAGGAAGCATCAAACATATGTAGCTATCTCATTTCTATGGGTGTAGTGAATGCAGCTTTCCAAGCTACTACCCTACAGTACTCTGTGTCTCAGAAGTAGTCTGGTCACTGCTTACCAGAGAGAGAAAGAAATTGTTGGGTTTTGTCCACTCTTCAATGAACCTCTGACAGATCCAAAACTATTTTGAACCCAAACAGTGAAGCATTTTTACCTGTATTTGCTAGAAGATGACTATTTTGATCATGCCTGTCAATTTCATATGAAATGAGAACATGGAACATCTGGATATCCAGAGCTGATGGTGGAGAGGAGACAGTAAATGTAAAGAAATCTTCTGCACTCCAGTCAGCTGACTCAGCATGTAAGTGTTCATACATGATCACACCTTCATCAACCTGTTCCAGGTAAAGAGAGGACACACATGTAAGGGTACAGTGACTATAAACAGAGGAGTGTTAAGGACAGAAAAAATACCTTGAGAACATTGTTCAAAGACACCTTTGTACCTTAGTCCATGCACAGTGTATAAAGAATCACAGAACTGATTAGATTGCAAAAGACCTGTAAGAGCAAACCCAACTGTTAACCCAGCACTGCCAGGTCCGCCACTAAACCATGTCCCAAATTCCATATCTACACGTCTTTTAAAATATCCAGGTTGGTGATTCAACCACTTTTTTGGGCAGTCTGGTTCAATACTTGGCCACATTTCACATGAAGAAAGATGTCCTATAATTCCATTTAAAGCTCCCCTGACACAGATTGAGGCCATGCCCTCTCATCTTACTACTTGTTACTTGGGCAAAGAGGCCAATCCTCATCTGACCTCCTTTCAGGGAGGTGTAGAGAATTATAAGGTCTCCCCTGAGCCTCCTTTTCCCCAGGATGAACACCCCCAGCTCCCTCAGCTGCTCCTCACAGCCCTGGTGCTGCAGACCCTTCCCCACTCCCCTGCCCTTCTCTGCACTCCCTGCAGCCCCTCAGTGCCTTTCCTGCACTGAGGGCCCAGCCCTGCACACAGCACTCGAGCTGTGGCCTCAGCAGTGCCCAGCACAGGGGACAATCCCTGCCCTGGCCCTGCTGGCCACACCACTGCTGAGCCAGGCCAGGATGCCCTTGGCCTTCTTGGCCCCCTGGGCACAGCCTGCCTCATGTCCAGCTGCTGTCACAGCACCCCCAGGGCCTTTCCAGCCCCTCTGTCCCAGCCTGTGGCCCTGCCTGGGGCTGTTGTGACCCAAGGGCAGGACCTGGCAATTGGCCTTGCTGAATCTCACACCACTGGCCTCAGCCCATCAATTCAGCCTATATGTACACAGATTATCCTGCATTTCTCTTTCTCTTAAGATGGACATTGTGTTACCAGATAAACAGCTGAAAGTAAGTGAAATGTTACTGGGCATGAATGCTTAGTAAAAACTTTACATGAGGAGCAAAGAGACATACAACACTGAGAAACTATCTCCAACCAGCAATGGTAATGGTGATCATGTGCTCAGATTGACTCACTGGCACTACATTTTTCGTTAATCAGAGCATCATATGACTATAGTTTTCTTTATAAGGACAGTAGCAGGGCAGGATTACTTGTCTAAAAGCTTATGAAAGGCTGAATGCTGGAGAAGGACTTTGATGCAGTTATTTCCTGCAAATAGCAAAAGATACTTGGTAAGAGACTAAGAAAACCAGAAGGAAGCATAATGACCACTGATATTTACTCTCACTTTTAAGCAAGAAGTCGATGGAACTACGTAGTGGAAAATTTCTACATCACAAGCAAGACGGGGATTCCTAAAAGACAGGAAAGAATCTGATTTGCCCTATTCCTGCCTGCACTGACCTTGCAGATCATCATCCTCAAGGAATCTAAGCAGTCCACTGTAAGTAATCAAGCTTCAAAATACTACAAGATACTGCAGTAAATCTCCAAAGAAACAAATGCACATAACAACATAAAATCATTTATCTGTTTACACCTCAATGCGAAATACAGTATTTTCAGATTATTTCTCATGGGCTGGAACTACACCTGAATTTTAAGATCAATATTGTAATACACTGGAACTGTAACAGAATTCCTAATGACAGCAAGACTAGAACACTTACTGAATCTTATCCAGTAGATTCATTGTCTGGCCTGCTTGATTATTCATTCACTGGCCTGGAGAGATGACAGTTACATCTAATAAATCCTTGGCAAATTCCCAGGCAACCACTGACCTCACCCGCACATGTTAGTTTGTAATTGCCAGAGAGATCGCTGTCGAGATGGTGCTTGTTTTAAATTTACTGTTCTAGCACACCCCTCACACCCAACAAACACCTTGAAGGAACTCATTTGTACAGTTTTCTATCACATATGCTTGAAAGATGTGAAAAAAGAAAACAAAGCCCCTCTGCTGCTATCACAGATGAAGCATTTTAGCAGTACAGAATCTGAGGTGTGAATACAGAGAGACTGAATCCTGAAATTACTGGAACAGCCCACACTGAGATCACTACACAAACTGGGCTTTCAAGGTCATTTTTCTCAGCAGCCTCAAAACCATCTCAAATTTTCTCTGAAAAATTTAGACTGATGTGATAAAATCTTTTATGCATATCTCCAGGCTTCAGTTTTCCCTATACCAATTTAATTCTTAATGGCCACTATAGGACAAACAAAAAAAATAGTAAAAGGATATGTTAGTTCTGGGTAACTTTCCCAAATCTCTCTAGGACTTCAAGCTGAGGACAGAAAATTTTTGTAACAAATGCAGGCACAATAGACATCCTTCAATTCAGCAGTTTTTAGTACCAATCTTAATTGGTTGGTTGTTTTGAGGTTTTTTGACTGCAAATCCATTCTAATGTCTGGACTAAGAACAGAATGGAACTGGTGAGGATTTCTGTGTTTACCTCTGCTATGACTCTACATAATGAAGAAACTGTGACTTGCTGCCAGATGAAAAGACTTCTAAGATATCACAGAAAGTACTGCAGAGAAAAACAAAAAGCAAACATTATGTAGAAAAACTCCTGTGTTACTCAAGAGTGTTTAATGTGCAAGTAATTTTCTTATATTAGCTTAACAACATCTGTTCAAGGAAAATGTCTTGGAATGAAATAGTAATTTCTGTTTCTTCTGGGTTTTTTTTTTCCCTTTGGCAACAAAGCAATAAACCACAGGGCATACGGAAGAGTTCAGCACCTCAGCAAAAGGAGTAACTACTTTTCCAAAGTAAAACTTCAAATTCCTCAACACAGAACTAAGTCAATGAAAACCCACAGACCTACACTAATGCAAAGTTTTTTTTCAATTCAAATCAGTTTTACAAGCCCATTACCATACAGAAACTAAATGTTTTAGTCTCTGTTACATGGAAAATGTACAATCTTTTTAACATAAATGCAATTTTCTTCACTCATACTTAACTCCCTGTGATTACAACATAGTGGACTGAAAGTTTACTTAGGATCCCTTTTCTGTCCTTTATATCTCATTCTCTACCAGAATAAATAGCAAGCTTGTTTGGATACTTGAATTCCACCTGCAAGAAGTCATTTAGCTCTACTTGTTTGAAATTAAAATGGCCAATAGAAATATCTCCAACAGACAAGAAAAACATAGATATTATTTCAGCCCAAAACCTTACACAATTTACAAAGTTAAAAGGAAAGTTAGCTACACATCAGTAAAAACTAAAGCTACAGAGAGTAACTGACATGTTCTGACGTGGTACTGTCCAGTAAACACACTAATGGTCATAACCATAGGCAGAAAGAGTGACACTTCAAAACCTTAGCTGAAATATTTTCTGTCTAACATGCTTGACTGTTTCATCTAATACTCACACATTTTGGGATAAGAAGGGTACAGTGTCTTTACACAATTCATCTCTTTCATGAAACAAGACAAAACTCAGCAACTTTTGAAACAAGACCAATAACATAATGGGATTACAACATGTTTTTTAAGAGAACCATTCTGTGTTCATCTTGATTTATAAAATCTAGGTGGAGACCCATTCCACAACTGTCCTTGGTCAGGTTGTTTCAAAGTCTGATGACAACAAATAAAAATGTCAATCCTTTTTCCAGGTTTTACAGCCCAAGTTTCACATTCTGGCCAATAGATTTCCTTATTCCTTCATATACAAAATCAAATAGCTACATTTAAAATCTGTAAACATATGTTTTCCCATGAGCAAAGTTAGAAGATTGACCCCTTTTATCTCTCCCACTTCAATTTTATGAAAATAGCTTATTGCATGATAGCTATACTCAGATTCTGCACAAAGACAAGTAATTCCTTCACAATTTCTTCACAATAACTTTTCCATCAAGTTACATAAGCTGCCACGTTTTAGTCATTCAGTAAGAGAACCTGTATCACAGTTAAGATACTTCAAACATTAGTACCACAGCCAATCCAATCAATAAAAGTCATCTTGGGGACACCCATGAAGGTTGTGTACAGCTGAAACGAATCTGATACTTGGACTTTTCTGCTCCTCCTGTCAAAAACTAAAAGCTTCCAAGCTCTGACTGCTGGTTAATGGCACCAGAACAGCTCTTCTTGACAAATAGTGTTTCAAGCAAAACAGTGGGAATTGCCAAGACCCTGCTAGTATCCAAGCAGAGGGGAACAAAGGCTCCTCTTGTGTTCATTACTAGACGCCAGATATTTAATGACATAGCAAATTTGGGTGATTGTGCTGATGGGTCACATATGCCTAGTTACTTAACAGATATAAATGGATTACGCGAAGAATGAGCAACTGAGATGCCCTCTGAAGTAACAATTTAACCCTCAACCAGTTGTTATAAAGTAAATGCTTACCATAGACTGCGTAAAACTGAAGATTTCCTGTGTAGTATCATCAGAATCTACTCTGATCAGCCTTCCAAGTTTTGGGGAAGTTACAACCACAAAAGTTATAGTTCTGTTTCCTGCATTGGTCACATCATTGGTTACAGCTTTCAGATCACGTTGTGAAATAGGTTTCCTGGAACCTAAAAAATGTCAAGAATAGGAAGAAGATTTACAACAGCATTTTTTCCCAAAAATCAAAGTTTTGTATGCACAACTCACATGCTCATGAAGGTATTCTACTTAGCATTTTAATAACACTTTATAGGATCAGCGGGGTTATTCTTTGTCTAGTTACCTTCTGGTTACAACCCTTCATCAGCTTTTTCAAATAAAAAGCCCATTAGTAGAATGTACCCTTGTTCAAAAAATGCAAAAAACACAGTTCTCTTCTGCACACTTAATCGCTTAATACTGGCTTCTGCAAAAACTACACAAAGTATTGAATAGAGTATGTATAAGAAGTTCTGTTTGTACATCACGTGTCTAGAACCAAATTCAAACTCCAATGTTTTTGGTATTCCCACTTGCCACAGAAGACATAGGTGATTTGACTGACAGAAGCCTTAACACGGCCAAGTTTCTTGTGAACTTGGCCAAAACCAAAATAAATCATCAACAAAAGTACGCTTTATCAATATGAAATAGGATTTTCATTAAATAAAATTAAAACATAAATACTGAATTTAAAAAACTATGAAGAACACCATATAACAGAAATAACAGACTGAATTAAAATAATGTATTATTTATTAAGATAGATGGAGACTGAGTGGTAACAAAATCCTTTTAATACATAGCACCCCACTAACCTTATTAAATTTACTACCTTCTGGCTTAATGATTATAAAGAGTTTTCTGGCATTAGTCAGACCAAGATAATTCTTGACACACCTCAGGCAGTAATTTCTCAAAAGGAATTAATTTCCTAAAAAAAAATGGCTTGTTTTTGAAGCACTTTCAAGGTATGTAATCAGCAAACTAAAATTTATGTTCAATGATAATTTTGGAGTAGGAAGATTCCCATCATCTTACCTCCCCTGTATCCCCACTTCTGCCTCAATTTTCAGATTTTCTTTTCTCATTGAGCAACAAGGTTACATATGTTTCAATACATAATTTCAAAGACTATATGGTATTTGAAGTCTGAATTATCAATCAATCTTAAATAAGGCATTATGTTCATACAAGAACATAACACATGTTCATACAAAATAACACGTATTTTATATATAATATGCGCTATAATATTCAGAAGAATAAAATATGGTAAATACAATGAAGAATAGGGATGCTTTAAAAGCAGTTATTAATACCAGGATTCTGCTAGTTCACATCTGCTTGTGCTCTGATTCAAGTAACAACTACTTTGAAACATAGTTATTTATCTTCTGTCTCTGCCCTTTTTCCCATTTTTACCTTCCCATGTCTCTCTGTATCCACACTGTTGTGAAAAGTGAAGGAGCCTCTCAGGTTGAGAAAAATTCTTTGAAATAATATCTAATTCAAGAAGTTTCACTCCTCCTCCTCTCCCCTTTTTTCTGTGACAGGGAGGGAGGGAACCATGACCTTGTGTATACAGCAGATGTGGTCAAGAATGTACTGCTAGGCACAACAGTTAGTCAGACCACATAAATGTGCAAATGTGGTTATTTATCCCACTAGTTATGCAAATTAGGCCTTATTGCCTTAACAGAGTAGGACAGAATAACTCTAAAACATGGTCCCATGATGGAAGTTACTGCTCCAATTTCTCACGACCATACCAGGGTTATCACAACTCTGCCATCACACAGGGCCATGGGGAGCAAGGACAATGGTCACAAAACCGCCTCGATTCCTAACAGACCTGACCTCACTCAGTGAACACCACAGGCTGAAATACAATCTAGAGACACAGACAACAAAGTCTATCGTGCACTTCTGTAAAATGGAATCCTCCCACAAACAGAACGTTCTCCTCCACCTACTTTTGACCTGAGAGTTGAGAACCTTCCCTAGCACCCACAGCAGTTTTCTGGTCTGACAGCCCAACAGGGAGAGGAAGGTTATTTGCCAGCCAGCAGACTGGGTGAAGGAAAATGAAGTGAGAACACTCCCTGTGTGTTCCCAGTCACAGAAGGTCACAAAAAACCCCACCCAAACACAGGGGACAGGAACAGAGAGATGAGGAAGACAAGAACAGGTGACACTGAGTAGGGCCAAGCTAATCAACTCGAGTAGAATGCAACAGCATAAAGCTGGTGCCTAATAATTTTGTTACACATTTTTACAGCCTACATTTAAGATTTGGAAAATGCTTTGTTTGGCATGAACATTCTCCCTATCACTGCTAAACAGTTATGAATCATCTCATCTACAGACTGATTAACAGCTTTGCTTCCAATTAACTACAAGTCAGGCTTACTCTTCTCAGAGAAACTCAGCTCATTTCTTGTTTGAGCCTTCCCGAAGAAGTAAACCCTCCCACTGCACATACCTAGCATACAGCAGAAAAAGCTAATATATCTAGCAGCCAGTTTTCTGAATATGCTGAATAAAACAAGCTTCTGTTAAAACAGAAAAAAATCTATAAATTATATAAACAGATCTGGTATACCCAACACAAAAGAAGACAGCTCTTCATGCTCTTATAAAACTGCAGAACAATATGCTTTAGAGAACAGTTTACACCCAGTCATGAAGACATGGTAAATTCTTCACAATAAATTTGATTTTTACTACCCCAGAGAGATTTCTCAAGCTGGCTCAAAATTAACCTTTTTTAGTTGTACTAGAAAATTTAACAGGACACTGTCTGTTGTTTTTATATATATCAACCATTTGGCACTCTCATTGTTGTAATAGTCATTTCATGATGGCAAAGTGCAGCTAAAAACCATACAGCTCCAGAATGTCTCTAAAAATACCATAAAGAGAACATGTAAAAAAGCTAGTAACACTTTATAACATCTTAAAGGAATTTTGTTAACCTAAATTAGGTGAGAATTCAGAAAAAAAAACCAATCTTGGATGAATATAGTTTGCAGTACTGAAAGAAATACTGTATTTTGTAAACTGAAGAACTGATTGACAGCCTAGAGACTTTGCCTTCTATGGAAGTATTAGGCAAACTTTTCTTACAATTATCACTGGCTTAAGATAGAATTCCAGTAAATCCCTGTACCCAAGGCAACCTTACACACCAAAACTGCAGGTTAATAACCTTTGTAAGTGGATTTATGTGAATCCCATTTATACTGGCTGAATTAGAAAATCATGCAGCTACAATCTGATTTTTTGTTGTCTGCATTTAAGTAGCTTTTGTTACAAACCTTGGTTTATGCAACTTATATTTGGGAAGTTTAAGAAGATAAAGTGCTCCTCTTCCATATCCCATTAAGAAATCAAGATAGAGATTACAGCCTCTAGAACTCTAGAACTTTCACAATCACCTAAGACATCTCTAAATAATTGAATGGAGTACAGAGATTTTAAACAAACATAAATGGGAAATCTCCAGATCTTAGGCAGGCAGTGTTATTATCAAATTGTCCTTGAACCTTTCACTGGTAGTTTCTAGGACTACATGCACATGTCAAAAGGTAAAGACTACAAAGCTAAAAAGCAGGATGCTGTTTGAGAAAACATTAACCCTTTTTTTAAAAAAACACACAAAAATGCTCCCAGCTACAGTTTTCCATAGTTTAGTCAGTTAAGTATCTGACCAATAACTCTTTATTAGGTAATATTTTCAAGTGGACAAAATCATGATCATCTCAAAAAACAGACCTGGAAAGACTCCGAGCCCTTTGTTCACTTCAAGGCTAACGACCAGGGCCCGAGCTGTGACGCTGAAAATCTGTCGGGGTGCAAAGTTCAAACCATCTGTTACCTGAAAGCTGAATCCTCCAGACATTGCTCCTGTGGAAATCAAAATCATACATTTATTCTTGTATTATTCTGTCACACAAAACACAAACATGCACTGGACACCTTTCACTCTCAGCTACAGTGAAATATTGTTGAGGAATATATGCAGTGTAGGTAGCTCTGGGTGCAGCTGCAGTGGAGCTGCAGGTTGAGCTCTGGGTGGCAGGAGCCTGAGGCACGAGGCCCTGAACTGCTGACCCTTTGATTAACAAAGGGCATGGGGACCTGCCACCAGGGGACCAACACTTGAGAGGTGTGCCAGGAGCTGAGGACTCCAGACTTTTGTAGCTTAGATTGCAAAGTCTTTTGGTCAGGGTCCCCTGCCAGACCTGTTACTCTGTTGTTGCACAATAATTTAATTATTTTAAGGATACAGGCACCTGAGACTCTGCTAAGGGAAACCTGAGGTCAAGTCAGTGAGGAAACCTTGTCTGACTGTGTGAGTGCTGAGTATGCAGAGAGTCAAGGAGAGCTCACTGGAGCCCTCCAGTGAAAAGATGAAGAGGGTTCTGTCTCAGCAATCAAAGCCTTGGGTGGTGTCAGTGTGACTGACAAAGTGAATCCTGGATGGGTAGACAGCAAAATTTCCTTAGCAATATATCCAAAATCATCCTGAAAGCAATTTTTGATCATAGCCCTTGTATCTTAATTAGAATTAAATAAATTGATAATGCAATTAACATACTCCCCAGAAGGAACTACTGGCTGTTGTTTTCAGTGAAGGCCAGATAACCCTTAGATATAAATCAGCAAGAGTGCCCCCTTTATCTCTTTCTTCACTGACTCATGACTTAAAACCAAGTTAAATTTGGGAAGACAATGTCTCTGAGATTTCCAGCTCCATTGACGGCTTAGGAGGGTCCAATTCACTTAGGTGGTGAAGTGCCACATTTTGGCAAAGAAGGAATTTGGGGAGCAAAGTAACTAGAATGTTCTTTTATTTTGTTGTATATCTAAAGGTTTGAATAAACTCAGGTTGTTTCCTTAGCCTCTTCGCTGCACTTCAGCTTTGATGAAGAGGGTATGTTGTCACAGCTTAAACTATTTCAGAGGTTATGTGTACTCATAATAAATGCACATTTTTCCCTTTAATCTTACGACCTGTATGTACTTTGGCACAAGCAATAGCAAAATATCTCCAGGAGTTTGAGTGGATTCCTGTAAAAATACATGTCTCAGAACTGACAGGCTGCTTTTAAGCAGAGGTTCCCCAAGTTGTTCAGTTAGGTAAAAAGACAAAACAGAAAAGTGAAACATTAACTGTTGCAAAGAATTACCATGCTCTTCTGTTTGCTTTGCCCATTTAGCCACAAGATATTGCTACAAGAATACAGACACTGAAAACCAGAGAGTGCCACATACCTTCATGTAAAGATCATCATACCTTGCCTAACTATAAATTACCGTATCAGAAGAACCAAATGTGGGTTCTGAGATTATAGTTAACAACACACCTAAGAAATGCTCTTATATTAGCCAGGTAGATGAAGCAGCTCTGGAAGATCTGGTTATATTGTTTTGATTTTTACAGTTTTTATTTTCTGATGTATCCTCCTGATAAAAAAGAACCAGATGCTTATTCAAAAAAACATCTGGGAGTCTACTATTTGTACTAAGTCGAAAAATCCCCAAACAAACCTGCTTACGCAGCCTCACTTGCCTTTTGGCTAAGGCAGGTCAACTGCCTGATTGACACAGACCTTTTGCCATCAGCAGTCAAAACAGAACTGCATCTTGAAGTTCTGCTTGGATGGAGCATTTATCGTTTTATCACAATTATTTTTTTAAGATGTATCTGATCAGAGGTGCTTAAAAGGACACCAGAAAGAGGGTTTGTAAAAGCTGCATTGAAAAGACATAAAAACTTCAGAACCAGTAAGAGTTCAATTCAAGAGTTCAATTACTGCCCTAAGAAGAACAGTGAGGGTTTAAGGGCAAGGGCCCATACTGCAAAAGTGAGAGCACCCTAGAGTGAAGCAACAGTGAAAAAGAGAAGGAATTCTTATGCTGGAAGAGGGATACAGAAAAGGAAAGGTGTGTTCTAGTTTTGCATTTATGCTAGTGATAGAACAATCAGGAATTATGGAGGAAACAAATAAAAAAATTCAAGGAGAAAACATGAGAGCAAAGAGGAAGATTTGCAACTCAAAGCACAGAATAAGCAGTATAATGTAACTCATAAGGCTGAGCAATATGAAGGGAAAATTCTGAGGTCTAATTTAGAGGCATAAAAACAAAATAGGGTAGTACTTTCATTGGCAGTAAAAAAGACACTGAGAATGGAGAATCATTGCCACATACAGGTAAAAAATGTGTAGTGCCATGAGGAGTAGCCTGAGGATGGAAGAGCTGCCTCAGCCATGAAGATGCTGCTCTTCCCTTTTGAAAGGGCTTGAGTGAGCAGGAAGAGTAGATGGGAATACTTCCAAGAGGAGACAAAGAAGACAGCACATACTCTGAGACTGATGACAAGGAACAGAGGAAAGTTAGAGAAAAGGGATAAAAAGCTGAGTAACATCAACAACATAAGGAAAGGCCCCAGGTCAAGGCTGGGGCCAGTAAGATGGGAGTAACAATTACATTTCCAGCAACGGGTCACGATGAAGGAGGGAAGAAAATAGCTGTCTGAGAAATGCAAAGAAGCAAAATAACCAGAGTACTTTGTGAAGCACTGGAGACCATAAGTTTGAGTAGATGGCAGAGCCAGAGCAACTGCACGACCTGACAGACAACCTGGGTAATTTTATGTTGCAAATTTACTCTACACTCCCACTCACTGGAAAAAGAAATTTTCTGTTCTTTTCACTTCTATTAATCAAGATTCACTCTTTAAGACTACAGGTGTGCATTTGCCCTTTCTGGAACACAGAGTAGATTAATTTCCTCACACTGAGACTTACCACTATCATCATAGGGCTTTTCACATGTCAAAGTCTCCCTTGAAATAATTTAAATAGTTTGGCTCACTTTTGTCATGCTTTTCCTGACTAAATTGTTTGAGCAGAATACTTACAGCTCACCAGTAGCTGCATGTAAAGCAATTTCAGCAACACATATGGACTCTACAAGACAGTGCATCTTAAGGCAGAGTTCTCCAGCCTCATGAAAACACAGTACAAATGTGGAGTGACTGCTGCACCCAAGGGAGCACTGGAATTCCAGCCTGCCTCAGGGCTGGCAGAAGAGCAGTATATCTCTTCTATCTCCATCCCAAAATAATGATTTATTCCTTCTGTAGCAACTCCTCTCTTCTTTAGACTGAGGTAACATAGCAATACAGCTGGAGCAGGAAACAGGCAGCTATCACCCTGTGAAAGCCCTGCCCCTTCTGGCTGGAACCCCACTGGGAAGTTCATTCCTGTGGCTTCCCACCACTGCCACTCAAGGATGCACAAAGCTGCCCTGACTTCTTTTATTGCCCACACATTCTCTCAGATGCAAAAAACCCCAAATCCCTAGCTCTGGGCAACAGGAGAAAGAGTAAATGTTTGAAGTTTAATTCTTTTAAAGCCTGAAAATGATACTGACACCACACAGATGAACCATAACTTCATCATGCATCACTGCACTATGGCAGGTATCTGTGAGACTGTTGGGCCATGAACAAGCTCTGCACTGTAGCAAGACAGAAAGGCTTCAGGAGATTTTCAGTCACAATATTCAAAACAGTGGATTTCCTATTTCTGAAAGGTGCATGGAAATGTTCCTTACTGTAAAACTGCTTTCAGAAAGAAGGCTGCTATCTAATGAACCTCAAGAACACTAATGTTTCCCAGTGAGCACATTTAAGTAGACGTCAGACCTTTTCTTCAGGGGGTTTCTCAAAAGTTTCTCAAAAACTGTTTAGTTTTTGAGATAATGTATAACCAGTGTGTAACACTTCACAATAACCAGTGTTCTGAGATCTTTATGACGTTACAATTGGATGACAAACACAAACATACTCAATAGGAGCAGTATTCTGGTATCAGATGTGGTATTTTTGAAATCACATACCATTGTGAACAAATACCAGCTGCCCTTCAATTATATGAGCCTGGGTAAAAGTAAGGATGCTCTTGCTTGGAGAAGACTTCAGAGCCAAGTGCCCATTGCTAGGTGGAGTAATGGAATATACCAGTTCTGATGGTGAGGAGTCCTTGTCTTCTGCACAGAGGTCTTCAATAGTTATTTCTGTGACTGAACCCACCCAGACCTAGAAAAGCAAAAATAATTTAAAAAATAAAGAAAGAAAATGCATACAAAAGAAAACTGGGACAACAGGAGACAAGGGATAGGAATGGATGACACATGACTCCGAGAAAAAGGAAGAACAAAGATTTGTGCTGGGCAACACTAGCAGCTGTAACAGGTTTCCTCACTATCCATCCAAATCTCTGATCACAGACTGGCATAGTTCATCCTGGCAAATCATTTCCAAAATACAAAACTTTGAAATAACATAAGCAAACACACCCTGCACCAGTTAAGAGTTTCACACAAGTGCTCTATTTGTCAAGCATTACACAAACTCTTAGAAACATAACAAAATTGTATTATGATAACTGAGTCAAGGAGCTGCTTTCCAACACACACACATGAATATTAGCGTCATGCATTTCACAGCAGGTGAAATGAATATGCTGGAGTGGAGCTGAATATGCTCCACTTTGCCCAGCAGAAAAGATAAAAGAAAAACAGCCTGGGGACAGCACAAACTCTAATACAAAAGGAACACTTCTTGTAGCTGCACTATTTTCTTCTAGCAAAATGCACTAAAGGCCCTTTTATACTGCACTAAAAAACCCAGAGAGGCTCAGTCCAGTGGGAGATGAAATAACCAATGCCTCCCAAGCTGCCTACCATTTTGCAAGGTTACAATCTCAGAAAAATAGTTAACTAGTTTTTTTATGGTATAAAAACCATTATTTACTTCTATTAAATCTAAACCTGAAGCACATTCTAAGTCAAATTCCATAGGAGACCCATGAGATTGATAAATAGACTGGAGCACGTCTTCTGTGCAGTCAGGCTGAGCAAGGTGGGCTGTTCAGCCTGGAGAGGAGAAGGTTGTGGGGTGACCTCTTAGACACCTTCCAATATCTGGAGGGGCCTGTGGGGAAGCTGGAGAGGATAGGAACTGAACTGGAACTGTTCTCTGATAGGAACTGGAGTGGCAGGGCAAGGAGGAATGGGTACACACTGAAAGAGGGGAAATTTAGTTAGATATAAGGACAAAACTCTTTACTGTGAGAGTGGTGAGGTACTGGAACAGGTTGCCCAGGGAGGCTGTGGATTGCCCAACCCGGCAGTATTCAAAGCCAGGCTGGATAAGGCTTCAATCAGCCTGGCTAGTGGGAGGTGTCTCTGCCTATGGCAGGGGGAGTGGGGACTGGATGATCCCTTATTTCAAGCAGAAAGGATTGCTCTCTGACTGGATTTCTATTTGACTGGATTATTTCTTATTTGGAAAGGATAAGCAATGGCCCATTTTGTTCTTCATCTCTGCCATATCTATTTGGAAGTACAGACAAAAGCGCCAACAAAGAACAATACATATTTATCTCAACATGAAGTGAAATTCTTAAATATTCACTAAATATTTAAAATATTCACTAAATATTTTAAATATTCACTATTTAAGAATTCACTAAATTCGTAAATAGTGAATATTTAAATTCTTGAATTCTTAAATATTCACATCAATATCAATTATTTCTATGCACAGTTTACAACATAGTGTAAAATTTTATGAGCCTAAACCTTTAAATATCTCAGCTTGAGCTTCAAAACACACACTGCATCATTCCTTCCTGTCTTCCTAGGGTCTCAGTACACTTACTAAATATCTGGTAGTAACATCACACCAAATGGCTGAAGAGAACAAATAATCCTTAACAAAGGGCATTTCATCTCTACCAAAGCCTAAAATCAGCAATCATAATTCGCTAAGTATTACTTCTATTTTTTAACATGAACCATGAAAGAAAACCTTTTAAGAGACTGAAATCTGTGCCACCACTTCAGCAGAGGAAAGATTTCATTCTACATTGTGTCACAAAATATGTGCCATGGAAAAAGAGATACTAAAATGAAGTTTGATTTTTTTTCTAATCAGAAGTAGTTTGAAAAGTAAGTTTGTAATAGAAAATACCTTTCAAGTAGCAAATAGTTATTTTCTGCCCTGAAATATATATTTTGCTGTAATGTAATTACTAATATTAAATTTTGATAAAGAATGACACTTAGGACAAAAAATGACAACTAACAGCACAGGCTGACTTAGTGAGTGGTACCAATAAGCACATTGGTGTCACATGTTTTGTACCAAGACCTTTAATTCATCTCAGTAGCACTTGTGTAGATTATTCTATGAAGAAAATAAAAGATCACAGAATATGATAAAAGATATGGAATATGCAAAAGATACAGGATATGAAAAATATATGGACACATGTTATTACAAATAACTCAGTAATTCCTTACAAAAGGAAAAAATAATTAAAATTTCTAATTATAGAAAAAAGTGGATTTTCTATAATGTCAGTATTTAATTCTGTTGTCCCAGCACAGTACCACTTAATGCTTTTTAAGTACCATACATGGCCTGCAACATGATCCTTGAGGAATGAAAGGAGATCTAAGAGCTGAAAAGAACCATAGCAAAGCAAACACTGAGAACACAGCAAGAATTGTACAAACATCTTATTTTCCATATGTGAGATCAAAATATCCTTGAAGAATACCATGAAAACAGTATCTGAACTTCCAGGATATAGCATAACACTATTTTTCACATGCCTGACATATTTCACAGGCATAGTCCAAAAAAAGGCTCATGACCTTGCTGATATGAAATAATTTACTCTGCTCTACTTACAGGATTCAGCTCATCAGTATCAGCTGAGCATGCCACATATCCCACTAGACAGTTTGTATTCACATTTTAACACTCAGGAGAGCAATTTAGACAAAACAACAAAAATAATTGGTTTAAATTCGTGGGGTTTTTAAAAAAAAACTAATTCCGGGAAAATATAGCCCTCTTGTGGCAACAGGAGGATACAGTAATTTCATACCATTGCTATCCATGTATTTAAAAACATATCATTGCAGCATATAAAGCTAGGATAGTGATTTTCTTCAAAATATCCAACTGCCTTTACCTATTCCCATTCAAGAAAAAAAAACCTGTGGGAATTTTAAGAAATTGTATCTAAAATGCTTCCTAGAGAAAAACCAGAGAAAAATTTCCAGAATGGTTGCATACTTGTCACCTGAAATTCCTGCCATGGTGCTCATAACATTGATAGCAACAGACAAGGCTGTTTGAAGAATGTACAGATAGATGTCTCTGAAATGAGGAAGCTAGAGTTAGACTTATTCAGTATGTGTGCACATGCCCAATAGTTTCTTGCATTTGAACAGAAACCCATGAAAAAGACCAAAATTATCTTCCATATGTCCATATCAACATCACTGGCCACATAATGCACCTCTGCACACAAGCTACTTCTCAGCAGCAGATGCCATATCCTAGCCTATTTTTTAATAATTTAGCATTTCTTTCTGACTCTTTACGTTGTGAGCTGCACAATTTCTGAGGTTCTAAACTTTGGTCAACTCAAACAGTTCTACTGCACTTCAGTTTTCACAGTACTGGTCATTAATTTTATACTTTTGTATATTTCCAGCCTCACAAAATAGATAAAAGAGCAACTGAGTTTTCAAAAGTAACATTGTCTGTTATTCAGTATCTACCACCAGCAACGTTCTTAAGGAGCACAGACTGTTTAGGCTAGAACATGGGGCCAGCCACCATCACCCTACACATCTCATCTCAGTATTTAGCAGGACTGAGAAAACCCTCTTTTCTTCCATCTACTGATGATGTGCAAGTTTGATTTGAGGAAGAATCATCTCAGTGTATTCCTCCCAGCAAATAACTTGACTGCCAGATTTGTTTAGACTGCACATGAATCCACCATATGTGTACATACTGGTAGCCACTCACAACAAATACAAACTTGATTTTTCAACAATAGCTTGTGCATAACAAGAAAAACCATAGGCACAGAGGCAGCATCCTGGTTCTAGTACAGACCGCCTCCCCAGGAGAGAGGACCAGCTCTGGGTAGGTGAAGCTTTGTTATCCCTGCTCTTGGGAAGCCTAGATTCACAGATATTTTTAGAAAAATCTATAAGCTGCATTGCAGTGCACTGCACAGCCTCACTTCTGTTAACAGACTGCAATTCCAACAGTTCAATGCCAGCAGTTTAATGCCAGCACTGCACCAGAACAGACACCAGAAAAACTTGACTGAACACTGCGCTCTCCTTTCTGTGACTAGACAAAGATTACTGCATGTTGTACTGATGTCTGTAGAGTACCACCATAATTACTTCAACCAGAGAAGATTTTACTCTGTGCCACACAAATGTTTGTGAAGGCAGTCTGCCCTTCTGCCAGCAGTCTCTGCATGGGGCAGGACATCTTTTGTTCTGAGCATCCGCAGATTATCTGCTGTCACTGTGAAGCTGTACAATACTACCACTATGGTTAGTTTAAAAATTACATATTTTCTCATGTGAAAAGGCTAAATACACAAGGTTACAATCATCTTTACAGTAATACACTCTCCCTCTCCAACACACAACTAATTACATAAAACTAAATGCCTGTTTTGGTACCACCCATTTATAAACTGCATCATGGAGCACTGGAATGACTGCAGCCTACTCTGCTTAGCTTCTTTCTAGCACTTTCCTAAATACCTTTGCTGCCTTGATGTCTTCCAGCTGGTTTACTATGATCACAGGTTCATTAGCTGACCCATGTTTATTTCATCCTGATTTTTGGAGCCACCTAATTTGTTTTCACTCATCAGATTTCAGATTGGAAGTCTTTGCACTTGGGGGCTTTTTGGGGCACAGTGTCTTCACCAAAATGGTTCTGGCTATTGAGTGCTATCGTAACACAAACAAATACTATATAAATATGTCCTGGTTTAAATACTATAAATAAAGTAATTAATTAATTAATCAATCTGAAAATGCACTGAAACTAAAGTGACAATAGGACTTTCTGTAGCGGTAGATAGCTCTCCAAAAATCAGTAGATTGAAAAGTCAGCTATGGTTATTAAGAGCTAAAGGTAGCATCAGTCAACAACCTAAAAATTTTCTTCAGGATTTTCGGGGGGGAAGGCAGTTAGAAAAAACTTAACGTATTTTTAATTAGCTCCCAGTATCACACAGCATCACACAGTAATAACTTCAGTGATTGGACTTATATTTTGATGACCTTAGATTTTCAGATTGCATTATATTATTTGCAACATTCAAAAAGGGAAAACATTAATGTTTTGTGTAAGAAATACTCAGCATGTAATAAATTCTCTCTTGTCCTATCCCACTGGCACATCTGGACAGGAGCAGGCAGTAGAATGTATTTCAGCAGGTCTGACCCTGCCTCTTCATGGCAAGAGGCATAGGGTTGCAAGGCTGTGCAAATACAATAGTGAAAAGTTGACATTCTCATCACCACTGTTCTTGGTAATTTTCTAAGTTGCATGTTCATTAACAGCCCTCAAGACACTGCAGCAAACATGAAAACGTAACAACCATCCAGGTGCAAGCCATCCACAACCATCCTCACAAGCCCTACATCAGTTCTACAGATTTCACTTATTTTTAAGATTAAGATTAAAAGAATGCTCATTCAACCTTCTTGATAAACCTTATAACAGCTGAAAGAGTTCTCCATGTCTAAAATCTTCCTAAATACAAATAATCTACGTACTGCCTCCTTTCATTAGCATGATTTTTTCTAAATCCAGGGACTGCTATATATTATACTGGATATCTCACCAGATACAAACCTAATAGTCTGCTAATGAAGGTGCATTAAACAGCATCAGAATCAATGGAAGTAATTTTAACACTTCAAAATGTTAACAAACATACCTGAAGAATCCTGTTTGCTTTTACAATAGGAGCTTCATCATTTATTGCAGTAACAGTTACAAACACAGTTTGAGGTAAACTTCGTTTCCACAACTCCATGTTATTTACTATCACAGTAAAACTGTCCATCAGTTCTTCACTGTCATCATGAACATAGTAAATTAATTCTTGTTCCACCTGAAAAACATAACAAGCTGAAGAGCTAAAGAGGCAAGAAGAAAATAAATATCATATTGAAAGATATCCCAGTCATGGCTCTCCGTATTTATTGCATGAACGTTTTATGACTTCAAAACCTTTATTTATGCTGTAATATCAGATTGTTCCTCTATCTTTGCTCTATTCACAACAGTAAATTTTACTGCTCATCTGTCCATTCCTCTAGTCAGAACATCTTGCCAGTCTTGGCATTCTCCATTCCTCCTGAAGGAAAAATGGAAATCCAACCCCACTTTATTTAACAATGCTTCCTGAACTAACACTTCCTGAATTAACACTGAACTGTGTTCACTTTATAGATTCCAATGCTGCAATCTATAAATTTATAATCTATAAATCTATAAATAAACAGTGCTAGTAGATGGTGACCCATGATACCACTTTGCTTCTTGGAGCTAAATGACTGAAAATTAGCAAGTTGTGCATATAGTGGCTGCGAGCAAAGAAATTACCTAAAAAAATACTTTTTTCTCACTCTTCTACTTGTTCAATCTACATACCATTTCATCTGGTCTTTTCAAAATGCACCCACAGTCTCATATTTCCAGAGTGTCTACAACTCTGCCTGAATGAGAGTGGCCCATCTGTCTACTGTGGCTATAGCACATTAGTCTTTCGATAGTGCCATCAAGGAAGTGAGGTGATTCACCACAAGCCAGCCTCCCTCCTCACTCCAAATGACCATCTAGAAACAGCAGAAAGATCTTCAGCTCAAGACCAGAATAAAAATTCATGTACCTCACCACCTCCCACAAAATCCTACAGCTTTCAGCAAAGCAAACAATTAATCAAGACTATGTCTAAGAAGATTTAAAGGCATTACCTGTTTTGTGGTAAATGTGGTTAACTTTATTCCAGGAAGACGAGAGTTTTCAACATACCCGTGTTTTGGCTGCTCAGTTAAAATGAATTCAGAGCTGAGTCCTGCAAAGTGTCTACTAGAAATTTTTAGATAGTCTTCCACCAGGGCTTTTGAGCCCCCTTCTAATACCGTAAAGTTCTGTACTTCCAGTGGAATCATTCTGGGGATGATGTCTACAGAGATCTCTATTCCACTTACTGTTCTGACACCATTGGTCACATCCAGAATAAAATGGTCTTCTAGTTGGTCAGAAACCGTCTGCACATACTGAACTTTGCCCTCGTCGACATCTTGCTGTGTGAAGTTCAAAGCTGGCCCTTGGTCAGAACTGAGATAACTTTCTTCTGAGGAAAACTTCCGAATGTATCCGTGTACTGGAACTTGTCTTACTGTGAACACAGTCTCAGATGGAGAACTATTTTCATGAACAACCTTAAATTTAAAAACATATCCCAAAATTATTCAAATGGGAGTGGGAGAAATTCTATAATTCTCTTCTGAATTTTCAACCTAACTAAACTGGCACTTCTTAAGTGGGTTACACAGTTCACAAAGCAATACAATACTTTTGAGCAGACACATGTTACATAAAGGTGGTATGGGAGCCATTTTGTAACCCCAAATACATTTTGTAAGTTTTGAAAATGAACATACTGCATAATTAACTACTGGCCTCACAGCTACAGATCCCTGCCTGAAACAAGGAATTCAGGATTTCAGCAACATGCAGCCGGAGCCCTCTCGTGGTGGTTACTGGAAGGCTACACACAAAAATTGGGCAGGAAAGAATTCATCACATCACTCAGGTTTGTGACTTGACATGTTTTTTAGAATTTTGGATGTTAACTCTCAAACAATTTTAACTGGGCTAGCTCCAAATTAAATCAAAAAAACCCCTTTCTTCCTCGGCATTTCCCATGAGCTCAATTAAGAGTATTACATGTAGTACAAATAGTTGTTACACCTAAAACGAATAAATATATGCAGAGCCCCCAAATGATTATTTTCTAAGCACCAATATGTAATAGAGTCAAAGACTATGGGAAGCCTTTTCCTTTAACATAATCAGTTTTCCATCCTAAACATGGAAGCTTGCTAGTGTTAGTCGCTCCTGAACTACGCACCCAGAATGCAATCATATTAGTGGCAATCAAAAGGAGTTAAAGAAGAGAAGATACAAACTAAAGCCACTGCAAGGGCTAAAAAAGGTGAGGAAAACTAACTACAAGATTGGAGGAATGGACAACATGGCTAACCTACTTGCAGTTTTCCTTTACTGATTTTAACTGGTTTTCCTTCCTCAACCAAGAGATTGTTTTTGTTCACAATCCTTGGTGGCTTCTTCTGACTTTCCAAATATACGCGAATCTGAAGTCCAGCAGACAGATGGGCATCTCCAGCACGGACTGTAAAGTTAAATGTGTCCATAAGATTGTTACTGTCATCATGTCTGTAGGTCACATACCCCTTTATCAGATCAAGCTGAGTAAAGGAATCCATTAATACATTATGCACATATATTCTTCCATATTTTGGGAAAGAGAGTATTTCATATGTAAGCTCCTGATCATTTCTTATGTCTTGATTGGTAGTAGCACTTAGGTTAGCTGTTGAAACAGTTTCTTCTTTCCCTTTTTGAACCAATAATCCTGTATTATTTGCCAACTTAACGTAAGGATCAGTCGCATTAACTTCCAGAAGCAAGGAAGTATAGTGCTTGCCATCTGTCACAAAAAGCACAAAACGCCCAAAATCTGCACCATGGTGTATAAACAGGACTTGCTTTTGCTCCAGGTCCACTTGTTTGAATTGGTAGAGTTTATGCAAAGTATCATTTGTTAGCACCAAGTCCCCATTGGAAATACCACGCCTGGTATATAGCAACTGTCCATCATCAAAATCAGAATCAGGATCATGATAGCAAAGATCTGCCAAAGTTAATAATCGCTGCCCGTTCCTCACTACGTCAAATATCTTATCAATTACACGAACTGGTTTCTCATCATTCTTCAGCTGGACAGAAATATAGAATCTAATTTTTACTGACAAAGGTTCTGCTCCTGGATCGAAGTTTGTCCCTTTTCCTGACTCTCTGCTGAAAGCTTTGACATGAAATTCATCAAACATCGTCTCAGAATCATCATGCACATACATAAGGCACTTATCAGTTATATCTTTATTGGTGAAGGTTGTAAGATTGCTGTTATTCTCACATGAACTAGAAAAATTAGTAAATTTTAATTTCCCATGCTTAGGAAACTGTATAACTTCATATTGGAAAGCTTTATTATTTGGTGTTTGCACAAACAATTTAGTGCTTGTTATTAAGTCTCCTTCCCCTTCAGTAACATTAAGGCCGTTGTTAGTCAAAATAATGTTTCTGAAATCTGATTTGATGTAGACTTCAAAGTCATAGAAATTTGAATCCAGATACTTTGTAGAAATGAAAAATCTAAATGAGTCATAGTCTTCATGGTACTGGATTAATTCATATGCCACTTTTTGATCAGTAATATCTTTTTGGCTAAAGACTGAATCTTTTTTCAAAGGCTGGTCATTAAGCAGTATCTGTCCATTCTTTGGTAGGGACAAAAGTTTGAAATGAAGCTCATCTTCAGGTATTTCTAGATCTGCAATCACAGCAAAAAGATTATCAGAATTCAAGTACTTCTTTTTTGATTTTTCAATTTCTAGAGGAGCATGTTTCAACAGACTGTACCTTAACCATTTCACTTTGATTGGAAATGTGTGCTCTTCACTGATTCTGTTGCCTATGTTAACTTTGAACTTAAATTGGTCAGTAAGGTTTTCCAGCTGAATGTCTTTAAAAGTGCTACAGTATCTCACCCGGCTGCGCTGAAGAGAGCGTTGTGAAAAAGAGCTGACTTGCTTCCACACCCTCCCTGAATGCTGCCTTTGGACCTGACCAAAGTGAGGGGGCTCTGTGATCTCAAACCGTATCTCCAGTTCCTGGAGGACAGCATTTGTTTCGACTGCCAGATGCCTAGGTCTTATAAGAGCTGTAGCACCTTGGAGAAGATTTATTCCTGAGTTGTTGACAACTCTGTAATCCAAAGGAACTGCCATGACACGTAACACAACAGTGCTGCTCATCTTCTCACCATCACTTGCCCTGAGAACAATCCTTGAGTTCTTGACACCTGTGTGGACAAAGAAAACTGTGCCTTTCTTTAAATCCTCATTAGAAAAAGTAGTGATGGCTTTTCCAGGATGCCTCGAATTTTCTAAAAATCCTGCATCTGCATTCAAATTTCCAAGCACTGAAAGTCTGAGATCCACAGAATCTGTATCTTTATCTACAACTTTTATCAGGTCATTAGTCAAACATTTCTTTGAGTTCTCTAAGAGAAGAAGCAAGTTTCCCTCGGGAAGTATGATCTCAGGTGCATCATTTACTGGAGTAACAGTAATGCTAAACACATGCTGCTCATTTCCTTCCAAATATGGAGACATAATCTTCTCACTCCTGACAGAAATAGAGAAATTAAAATAATCATAAGTGTCCTCAGAGCCATCATGGACATACAGAATCTTCCCTTGCCACACATCCTGCATAGTAAATGTATTTACCTCCTGCAACAGTTCAACGTTCAGTTTCAAGTGTCCATGAGAGGGTGGTTCCTTTATATCAAAAAGAATTTGTGACTGATTAATTCCTAACTTCTGAAAGTCTAAGTTAACTCTAATATGCTTAGATTCAAGTGAAGCCTGTTCGCCCTCTAGCACAACCAAGTTACTCAGAACTAAAAGGTGGCATTTTTCTTCCTTCCCCAGAGAAATTGAGCTTTCCTTGGAAATGGTAAACACAGGCACTGTTTTCACAGGAGGGTTCTTTACAGCCGTCTCTAAAGAAAAATTTGCTTTAAAAGAACTCTGCATTTCACATCCAGCTGAAATGTCCTTAGTTACTAAAACATTCTTCAGTGATTTCTTTTCTGAATTGGCTTTCAGGTTCCTTAAGCAGCCTTTGAAGGATACTCCTCTGGCATACTTCCTAGATACTGACATTAACTTAATCACTTCTGATCGTATGCTGTCTTCTACACCACCTACAAAGAAGGATCCCTTCAGAAGTGGCAACGTACTCTGGGGAGGTAATGACTTTTTCACAGTTTCTTCATCCAGTGTTAGCTGCAAATATTCTGCAGTAAATTTCAGTTTGATGTAGTGCCAATGACTATCATTGACTGACCCACGAGAAGAAAGATGGGTTCTACTTTTATGTTTTCCAATGTAAGCTTTAATTAAACCATCTTCCATTTCCATTGCAATGAAATCTCCTGCTTGCCCAGCATGGTAAAGCAGCAAGCCACATGCAGCAGAGGTTTGTAAAGTACACTCGAAGATTCCCTCGTTGTCCACATTCCATGATGGGAAAGAAATATAGGACCTGGAACTAAAGAGACTAATGGGTTCTTCTTCACCTGCAAAGAATTCATCACTGCACCCCACTGAAACTTCATGGATGTTTTTGAAGCCAGGAGAAGGTCTCAGAGGCATCAGAATGTCTAACTGGTTGAATAACACACCATCAATACATCCTCGGAAACTGGGTAGTGCTCCAACAATGTAGGGAACATCAAGTTTGCCAGTACCACCTATGTAGAATCCATAATCAACATTTAATTCATAAAGAATCCCAGGCATTTTTGTACTAGTTCTATCACGGTTGTCAATTACCAACGTGACATTATCCTGTTCATGATATAGTTCAACCAGGTGCCAAGCCAAGTCATTCAGCTGAGATCTTTGCTGAGAATGCAGTACTTGTTCTCCCACACCGAAGTTAATTCTTAACTGAAAGAGATAGAATTTCAACTATCAAAATCTAAAGTGATATTTTTCACAATCATACATTAATATATAGTTAAAGCATTAATTTTCATATATATTAATACTACGCATATAATTTACAAAATATATTTTTTTAAAAAATCCTACTAAAAATCTGTGTAGGTTTATTTGGCATCACAAAAGTTTCAATAACTGCAGAAGCAGGAATTAACTCCTCTGTAGTTCTGCTAGGAACAACAGCTCCTGAGATCCCAACTGAAAGTGATCTTATAAGAATTTACCTTGCACAAAAACAATTCCTTAGTTTCAAGCACTTTCTGTAATGCTAACATGATCAAATTTGAAATTTTGCCTTTATTGATTCTCATGCTTTGAGCAAATGATCTTGATTTTAAGATCTAGAGATCTCAAAGGCTATAGAGATATAATTTTAAGAAATAAAAGCCATAACTTGAAATTAATTATATTAAGTGACTGATCCATTTCTTTAAACAGAAACCTGTTTAGATATCTAGTTATAGATAACAGCATTAAGAAAAACCCTGAGCAATTCAGGCTACACACATTTTTTAGCTACAGCTATAAAGCATACTTGCACATATCCTGAACATAGCTCCATTAAACAATAATCAGTCTTCCCAGCTGCAAGAAGCAGCAGTCCCTGTGGCTTGCTTGTTCGAAACTGCAACTGTAAGAATGTCTGAGGGAATGCTTCTGCCATCTTCAGCTCCACAAAACTATCACCATAAAATGATACTGAAAGAAATAAAGGAAAATAAATAGGAAACTGAATCACACAAACAAAAAAATCTTTTTCTATGAAAAGATTTTTACATACAAATATATGTAAACTATTTACATTATTTTACATTATTTACATTATTTTCTATATACTTATTCACATACAAATGAAAATAAATCTCAGATATCAAATTCACCAGTCCAAACAATTTAGTAAGAGCCCAATGTACCATACCAGAATGGACAAAGGGTGAATACAGTCTAGTTTTCTTTTCTCTAACAGTGATGGGATGGGATGGGATGATGACCGGGAATGGTAAGAACTATGCAATTATACTGAATAATTTCTATCAAATACCCCTTCATTTTTGTTTGTTTGTTTAGGTGTTTTCCTGAGCTTGTCACACCCAGCCTATTTTGTGGCTGCCACAGAGTTTCTCTCTGAAGTATTCTTCTAATTTCTCTTTGGAAATATGTTCATCTACAAGACGCTCTTTTGTCTCAATCAGAGACAATCTATGCCATCTCTGCAGAGAAGACTCACAAGTCTCCTGCCACTAGTGTCATTTTCAGATGTTTTTATCCTCTATTCCAGGCACAACTGCCCTCTTGGTTCCTGTATGCAACCCCCAGCCACCTCTGCCATCCTGTTGGCCAGTCACTCAGATCTGTGCAAGCCTCCTTCATTGTCTCCTCCCCTCTTTTCTGCTCTGAGGAACAGTAAAAGCAGTCAGAGTTCTCATTTCACTACTCACTGCTTTTACCATCTCCATTATTACTATTCAGAACAGCAGAGATCCTAAGACCAAATCCTCCAAAATTCTGCTGGTAACTTCCCTCTGACACATATAAAAAAGTACATCAATCATCTACCACTCCTCCTATTAAATCAATTACTTAATATACAGAGCCCTGCACTCCAATGAATGCTTACAAGCCTTTGGTACTTCATAAAAAGTCTTTTGAAACTCTGAATCTTAGACACCTTGCCCACCCTTCTCAATAAAATTCCAAGGGGTTTGTAAAGTCTCTTTAAAGAAATCTCACAGATGCCTCCATAACTGATCCTTCTCACTTGTGCATCTTTTATCTTTGTACTAGAAATTTGAGTTATGGATGTCAGGTTTACAGTCCCCTGGTAATTCTAGTTTTAAATACTGGCATAAAATATGCCACCATCTGTTGGAACCCTGGAAGCTGAGAATTTAAGTCTTTAGACTGTAGTAATATATAAAGCAATACGGAGGATTTAGGGCATAGGCTAAGTTCTTCTTTCACCATTTTCTTTGTGGATTAGGGTGGTAGTTTGTAATTGGGTAAAAGGTCTGTGCAGACCACGGGTGGCTAGTTATTGGGTTAAAAGTAAAAATAATATAGGTGTCATCTCGTAATTGGAGAATTTATGATTAAAAGACCTTGGAATGAGTTAGAGACAAAGCGATTTTTCACCTTGCTAGCTAGAACTCACAACTTGTGAGACTGTGCTGTAGATAAGAATTAATAAACATCTGAGTCTGAACACAAAAACTGTGTCTCCCGAGCATTTAATCCTGGCTCTAACAGAAGAAAAGAAGATTAAAAGCCCATAACTATCCAGGCTTCAGGTACCACGGAGTTCAAGCATGAGATCAGATATAACCCTTAGCAAGCAAGTTATTTCATCAACAAGTTTTTTTAGGTCAACCCCTCTCCTCCCCTGCCACCATTCCAAAAAAGGAATTTCAGTTTAGGAATCTTCCCAATTAGCAGTAAATGCCATTTAGTTTATTTAGCTTCTCTGCAGTAGCCATACCCTTTCTGAGGGTTTCTTTTATACTAGCAACTTAATCAACTGGTTGCACAGACCCTTTGCAGGGTTTTTGCTCTTGATTTAGGGTTTAGGACGAGGATTTAGTAAAAGCTTTGATTCCTTCAAGCTGATCCTTGACTTTTTTTTTTCCAGACGTGTCTATTTTCAAATTCCATTGGCCAGAGTTTATGATGCTTTCAGCTGTGTTTGGATACAGCTTGTAAGAATACCACTAGTTAAATATGTATTTTGCAGTTTTTAGCTTCATTCTGAAATAAATCTCTCATTTTAAAATCAAGCATTACTGCAGAGGACTTTCCAGGTTTAAACGTTCCAGTTCCTACATTAGCTGTCCCCTTGCTTAATCTAATACACTCTGACAACTCTTATAAAGTGTGGCTTTAACTCTGACTCTAAACCGGATTCTGTGCAGAGTACCAAATCAAAGACCTCATTTAGCAGCTCATTCATGAAATAACAATCAGTAATAGTATCTAAAAATTTGCTAAAGGATATATAAGAATTCTAAGTAGCCCTCCCAAGAATAAGATTTCAGCAAACCCCAGCACCAACAACTATGTAATATTGAGTTATATTAAGTACACACAGAAGCACAGAAAAGATCTTTATATTACTGAAATACACGTATTTCTTCCAAAGAAAGAGTCACCCCTGTGGCTAAAAAAAATGGATCCCAAGTGGAACAAAAAGGAATTCTTCCTCAACAGTTTGCTACTAGTTCAAAAGAAGCTTTCATCATAAATAGCTCATCATAATAGCTCATCATAAATACACCTTGCAGTTTTACATTAAATTTATACACTGAGAGGACCTATGCCCTTTGCTGTATATACTCTGTGGGCTAAATAAAGACCTCCTCTTTAAAGCAAGTACAGGAATAACACAAGTAGAGACAAATCCCCAGTATAAGCAAGGACATATTAATAAGACAGGAAAATAGGTTAAATAATTGTAATTTTTAATATTAGCTAAATTCATACATTGGATTTGGGGGGAAGAAATTAAGCAGAGAGATTATTGATTACTCAGTGCAATTTAGAATAACCAGAATGAAGCTGCAAAGTCAATACTTTGCAGAGTACCACTAGGCAACAGTTCAATATTTATACTATATATGAATTTTCTGGAAGGAAAAAAGAAACCTGATTTAACCTCCTGCCTTACATAAAACTCTTCAGAGTCAGAATCTGTCACTGAGGGTGGGGCAGGTAAACACTGATCCAACAGTAAACAAGATTCTGGACCACCTACAGTGCCTTGGCATGATTTCTTTTACAACTAGACAGAACCGTATTTTTAATATTCTTTTTTTGGGTACATTACTTGCTGTATCATAGATAAGATCAAATCCAACTGTTGATATTGAAAAACATCACTACTACCACAGAATACATAATATGGTTTGCTTGGATCTTACAGTCTCCAAAACATGGTGCTGATATTTCAAAAGCAGGAGTTGGGTTAATGAAGCTTTGCTACAAGGACAAATAGCAAAAGAAATGCAGCAGAATGAGAGGGGTGAAAAAAACCTCCAAAGAATCAAAATAAGAGACTTCATTATGAAAAAATACTCCTCCAATTTTGTCAGCTTATCTAAACTGGTAGCAGATGATATCAATAGCATGTAAGAGGCACAGGAGAAATGGAAGTGGAAAAGGAAACAGATTTGTTGGGAATGCCCTGTAAGGCTAAATATAATAATTATTCAAAAGAGAATTATCAGGGTTGATTCACACTTCTTTAGTGTAAAATCTAGTGAGATTTTTGAGGGTAAATCAAACACCTACTGGAGTGTGTAAGCCTCTTACATTTACCTAACAAGTACACCATGAAGAATATCCCTATATTGCATCTACAAATGCTTTACACACCTGAAACATTTAAAGGTCCCTTCCAAACCAAAGCATTCTATGACTTCCAGATAAAAGACAGTCCCGTAGTTAAAGCATGAACATGAAATGAACAGTGCAGATGTTATTTTCTGGTTCTATCACAGAAAACTAAAGAGTTGAAAAAAACACTTTAAACCTAATTTCAGCACACGGCCTATAAGAAGCTCATGGGGTTTTTCCTTCACAGCCTTCAACTGTTTCCTTCCCTTTTGCTAGATTACCTCTGGGTGAGGTTATAGCTGTAACAGCACCCAGAGTAAAAGAAGAGAGATGGATTTTAACAAGCTCTCCTGGTGGTGATGTCAGTGCACATGGCCTAGCAAATCTCAGCTTGAAGGCAGCTCAAGCAGAACATCACAGGTTGGTGCACCTAGAAGCAGCCGCTTTGTGTCCCTACCAGGTGTTTTGGAAATGTATTGTGTGGCTTTGCCTTGCACTGCCTGCAGCACTAGGGACAGAGGACACTAACAGCAAGCCATAAAGCACTGGTTGGCCTAACACCACTAGCAGTAAAATCTACAAAACCCTTTGTCATGTCATTTAAGACAATGTTATTGTTACTAGAAATTGCCATTTCAGTGGCACTCAGATCTTCTGACACCCCTGATATATCTGAGACATCTCTATGAAGAATAAAAAAAAATCATCCCCTCTGGCTGCAGGGTCTTCACTCACAAAACTGATGCAAACATCACTAAGAGCTCCATGCACTGAAATTGCTTCATGGAAAGAAAAGACTGGTGTATTTCATTTACAGTATCTGAATTTAATCTTCCAGTAACTGCAGAAGTAAAAACTATTTTTTTAAGGTTACTATTAAATATTAGTTCATTTCTAACCAGTCCTCTCAGCTAGTGAAACAAATGCCACACAACTGCAGAAACCGACCATTTGACATTTCTAAAGGACATTATAGCGATTGGTTTGTCTCTTGCAGGGATTGCAGGGAGGGATAGAAGGTGGGTGAAGGCAGATGAAAAACCACACTTCTTCAGCTGCATGCTGACCCAATAGTTAAAACATATTTAAATAGCAAACTTCATTGCCAGTCTTTTAAGCTCAAATTGCAATGTACTTCAAGTTACATCTCAAGAAGAAAGAGACTTTGCAGCTCAAGTTTTTGGCTGTTTCAATGGTTTTGATGACTGCCCAAGACCTGCACCTAAACGTGCATCACTGCTGGTGAGGTGACTGGCATGTCTTGAGAAGCCAGGCTCAAGACTGCTGGAGCTGTACGTAAAACCCAGGTACCTGCAGTTGCTGGCTGATAGTCATCATCGAGACTACTAATTCACATACATGCAAGAGCATGTATGGAAAGGAAAGGAATTGCAGGGAATACTGTTCATGCCTCAGCACTTTTCCTCATGACATACTAGTTATTACAAGAGATGGAAAGAAAAGGTTTACATCTACGTAGCCTGCGAAGCATCCCCGTTGTTATTAGGAAGCTATGTCGAGTCTCAGCGTCCCTGCAGTAGGAGGGGAAGCAGACACAAGGCGGGCTCACACCCGAGGGTCAGCTCGGCCTTCCCTCCGAGGCAAGAGGACACCACGCCCTCACAAAATGCCCGCTGTCCCACCACCTGTGCGGCCGCCCGCTGCCGGCCGAGCATGGGCCCCGGCGGGCCGGGGCAGGGCCACTCCCCGGCGGGCTGCTGCTTTCGCGGGAACACGGGCGACAAGGAGCTCCAGCGCTCCGAGCAGCCGCGGCGCCGGGGCTGCGGCCGGGCC
>VXBR01007697.1:79353-140430 GCA_013400215.1 Cisticola juncidis | reverse complement strand
CGCCCCGGGCCGCCTCCCCGCCCGCTGTCCCGGGACGGCCTCCGCTCTCCTCCCCGCCTTCCCGCCCTCCGCACAGCGCAGCCCCTGCCCCGGCCCGCCCCCTCTCCAAGAGCACCGGCCTGGGACGGTTCTTCTTCACAGCCTTCGTGGCTGTGGGGTAGTGTGTGCTTCGGGTGGGACTGGCCCACGTGTGGGTTGCAGCTGCAGTCAGTCGTTCACCCACTGCACACTCTCTGTCTCCACGGCCTGCCTGTCGTAGTGGGAGGCTGCTCTGAGGTACCCAAACCTTCCTCTCTCCTGGCCGGAGCACCTCCATCCTGGAGATTTTGCATGCTGTCCATAAAGAAACACAACACTGCTTTAGGAAACGTGTTACAGATGGACCAAACAATAGTTTCAGAAATCGAGATGATCACAGAAACAATTAGGCTGGAAAAGACCTCTGAAAGAGTTCAACCTATGACTAAACACCACCATTTCAACCCTACCACGTCACTGAGTGCCACATCTGTAGTGGTGCGTAATTTTGTGTTCCAATATCCTATGGTTTGGTTGTTTTCGAGCCCCAGGAGTAGTGGTTTAGCCTGGGTTGTGTCCACCCATTGGATTGTCAGTCATCCCTGATTCCCCAATGTTCTCTATCAATCTCCCATGATTACAGCCCCTTGGAGAATTCCCTGTTCTTTGAGGCTCTATTAGTCTGTTCATATAAATCTCCTCACGTTAGCCTCTCCATTGGTTTGTGTTTGGTAAACCCCAGCTTCTGCCCCTCCCCAGTCTTCTTCCTGTTGGCCCCTTGACCTTGAACTCCACCCTGATTCTGTCCCAAGGTCATGTCTCAATTCCCTGGTCTTTGCCTCTGCTCTGCGTTGGAGTTATGTGACATTAATAAAGGAATCTCAGACTGCATGTGAAGCCCACTTTGCTCCTTTTTACACTGGCCCAGTGGCAACTGCTTAGGACTCTCAGTACCCCAGGGGTTGTGTCGCTCTCATAGCACCAGGCATGAAAAGACACACATCCAGCCTTTCCTTAAACACCTTCAGAGAGGGTGACGCCACCATCTCCCTGGGCACCCATTCCTCTATCTAATCATGCTTTCTGTGGAGAAAGTCCATCCTGAACTTACCCTGGCACAGCTTAAGACCATGTCCACTCATGTTTCCTGGGAGAAGAGGGTGACCCCCACCTGGCTAAAACATCCTCCAAGCTAGTTATAGTTATAAGGTCTCATTATAACAAGCACAGGTCCTAAATTAGAAAAAATATGCAGTTCACACCTCCTCGCTGGTGTCTTGTGCTTAAAACAACACTGTGTCAGCTTAGAAAGTGTTTTTAAACAGCACATTTGAGCTAGTCATTTATAAGCCTTTACCACACTTAATTTGAATATACAGACATGCCTTGAGTTATATAAATCATCCATGCCAGAGGAAGAGCCTTGCAGTCATAAAATTTTCTGCGATTTTATCAGCTGGCAGGGTGCATTGGGATGTGTCTCAACAGGTCAGTTATTTTTTTAACTTGTTACTCCCTTACACATAGCACTGGAATCTGACCTGAAATCTGACACTACTCAAGCAGAGTAAGTAACTGAGATAAAGCTGAAAAAAAAAAAAAAAGAAAAATGGTGATGGCATGAACATGTTTTCTGGGTCAGCTGTCTGGTTTTTCTCTTCCTTTGAGGTTTGCAATCAGCATTTAGTCTAGATTTTCCTTAGAAATTTTTGGCATGCTTTGCTATCTTCACATTTTTAGAATAATGTATGTGACAGCAAGGGGAATCTGTGCCCAGATGGAAATCATGGGGAGGGATCTTCCCCTAAATATCAGTCTAAAACTTTATTAAAGATCTCAAAGGCAGGCCTAATAAACTTCATTCACTTCAGGTTGGCACTCAAAGAAGATTTGTGAAAACCTGGAGTAAATATTGCAAAAAAGCATCTATTAAAGATGTGAACAAGAAGGTCAAAAAGAGGATTTAATGTGGGATAACAATTTATAGCATAAATGATACAAGAAACGCAGATCTCCAGATGTGCATCAACAAACCGCTGTGCTGCAGCAGAGAGGCCTGGGGAAAAGTTTTGTTCCATTATTCATGAGTTACACAGATCTCACTTAACATATCCCTACCCTGTGCAGAGAAGTTTGCAGGGTAAGTCCTTGGATTTTCCCTCAGAAGGGACAGGATCACTTGTAATGTAGGCCTTGAGAAGTACTGCAAAAAATACTGCAGCAAGGTTCTTGAATGAGGGGCACAAGGTAGGTAAAGGAGTATCCCATACATGAGAGGGGTTTTGGGCTAAACACAAAGACAGTGAGATAAGGAGTATGAGGGCCCTGGTATCACGTGCACACCTGGTGAGGCACATGCAGGAGGACACTGTGCAAGCAGGGGTCTGGTCTGTGCTGGGCCAGATCACTACTGGAGGTCTGAGTTCAGAGAAGGGAAAAGAAATAAGCAATGTCACTTGAGGTATCACACTGGATGGATGTTGAGCTACCAAAACTTTGTGAAAAAGACAAACCATATTTTTTAAAGTATCTCATGATTCATGGTAAAGGATGAAATTTGGATAATTATTTCACATTATAGCTACCAGTACAGTCACAAAAATGTAATCAGTCTCTAGTCATTAATGGCAGGAATCACTGAACTAGTATTTTCTTTAAATTTTTTTTTGTATGCTCGTTTCCAAATTGCCTTTTGTTCAAAGAAAGACAATTGACTCTGAGGCCAGAGAAGGGATTGACAGAGCTTGGTTTGTTCAGCCTAGAGAAGAGGATGTTCAGGGGAATCTAATCAATGATTCTATCAATGTCTATGAACAGGTGATGGGAGCATGTGAAAAAGAGGGAATAGGACTTGTTACAAGTGTCCAGGGAAAGGACAAGCACAATTAAGCCCAAACTGAAATAGAGAAAATTTCATTTAAATCAAAAAAATCTTCCTCATACTTGGAATAAAGCAGTAGAACAGGTTGCTCAGGCAGGGTCTCCATCTTTGTTCATGCTCAAAGCTTAAGAGGGCACAGCCCTGAGCAACCCGCAGGCAATGGCCCTACTTTGAACAGAGGGGTCAGTCTGGACAGGCTCCAGAAGTACTTACAACCTCAGCTGTTCTGTGGTGCTGTGTCTGAGAAATCTTCATGGATACTTAAAATAAACATTGAGACTTCTGAAAAGAGAAAGGCCACATCTTGAGAAATGCCTACATGGCTATAGCTTTAAGGCACATTTTCTTAAGTTATTCGGGATTTTCCAACCATGGATCCTACTTGCTTTTAGTGGAACATAGGTTTCTAAAGAAATTTGTTAAAGATTTGGATAAATACTATTCCTGTTAAATCATGCTTCATGATTGTAAAGCACCATTGATCTACTTCCTTTTTTATTCCTGCATTTCCCATATGTCTGTGATTTGCAGGGGGTGGTGGTAATTTTTTTCTTCCTATTTATAATCTTAGGCATATATTATTCAATGACTTATTATGTCTTAAAATTGCAGCAGGATTTGTTGCCTACAAAAAATTCCAGTCATGGAATGGCTCTTGTATGCCAGCTGCATATCCAGTAGTTGATCTCAGTGTTGAATAGTTCTGTGCAAATGTGAAAGATCATGCAACTGGTTGACAGATTCTTTCCAAATAATGATGGATATCTCCTTATTTGCATCTGACATCTTATCGGTATAACAGTTTCTTTTTATTTTATTTGGTTGGAAAAAAGTTCCACTGAGAAGACAGGATTTTCATGTGGTAATAGAAACCACTTTAAAGATCAGTTCCTATTTAGTTTCCAGCTAACAATGCTCTTTGCAAATTGCTGCTGCAGACAAGATTTCCTTAGGGTTCCCAAAGGCTTTCAGACAATTTGGGGGAAAAATTACAATACCAACCAAACAAACAAAAATCCCCCACCAAAGGTCTCAACTTGTTTCGAAAAAACTTCTATTTCTTTGAATTTAGTTAAATGATGCTGCAATTGCAGTTGTGGGTAAGTGATGAACACTTACTCGATATGCCTGCATAAATCTAATGGGAACAATTGAACACTGGCTACACTGTGTCAGATGGCAAATACTGAAGTTGGATTTCCTGAGTGGAGGTGCAGAGTCGTGGACCAAAGCTTCTTAATATCACAGATACAAAGTAGTTGTGGATATATGCTCTGTTGTCTTGTCAAAAGCAAACAAACTTTCAGTGGTCCATAAAGATTCTGGCTGGAATGACACTAGAGGGAGTCCTGACGCTGCAAGAAAATGTTTTTCTTGTAACAATTCCTTAAGTAAATAGTGCCTTATAAATGAAAATGTTAAAATAGAGCTTCTGGGGAAAATGAAGGAGCTGTTAATTTAGATGGGATCAAACACTATTTAGCTTCTAAATTCTAAGCTTGCAACTATTCATTAATACAAGTGAATTTTTAAAAGAGCATTTTTAATAAGAGCATTATTTTTTTCAGCAAAGAGTGTATTTAAAGTCAGCATTCAAAATTAATCTCTCACATTATTGTTCTGGTAATTTAAATTACAAGGGACCTGTTCTACAAAGATATGCTCTTCTCATGATACCTAACTGAAGATGTAAGATCAATAGGCTGTAAGTTTTCAAGTTAGACCAAAGAATTTTACTGATGTCACTGTCAGTTGTCAGCTCTCAACATCACATTTGCAGTAAAAATAGGTTTCCCAAATTTCCTTGGTGCATCCCATAAGTTACTGTAGCATACTGGTCCATGCATGCTCCTAAACCAAATTAACAATTTTGAAAATTATAGGTATCTGAAAGAGAAATTCATGTGCATGCAGGACTGGAAGTCCTCAGTAGCTCACAATCATAATTTATCCTGTGTCTCTGGGACTGAGAATATTTACTGCAGTCTGAGAGATCCTAAGTTGTAAGCCTAAAGCAAGGCAAAGTTCTATGCTCTGAACGAAGCAGGAGGAAGACACAGGCATTCACTATGGATCAAAAGGGTTTCTTTCTTCCCCATACCTCAGACCAATGCCTCTTCACTTGCTTCAGGTATTCACCATATTCTCATCCCTTCCAGGATCTCAGAGAATGAGTGCTCATCTCTTGCTCTTCTCCTGATGTTGAGTGAGCAGTACTGGGGAGTTCTGAGATTGACTCAGGTATAGGTCATTCAGGAAAATAAAACCTTGTTTTTCTGCTACAATGGCATAGTCTGAGAAACTCAACACAGGAGTCAGCACAGGAGGCTGCAGCTGTTACTGGGAGGAAGAGGTTTGGAGAAGCCAGAGAAGAAATTGGTGGAATGACCCTGGTGGGTAGTGGTGTCCTTTCCCTGCATGACAGTAGTGTGCCTTTGAGATTAAGCTGCTAAGTGGCAGCCCAATGGAGATCCCCACTGTAGTAATCTTATCAGGGCAAGAGAAAAATCACAGCCATGTGAGCAGTCTATATAGCAGACTTTTCTCTCTTAAGCTGTTCATGGGGTAAAAGTTTGCTCATCCTCCTTTTTTCCTCTGTGGGTGGTAAGGCTCAGTTAGATCAATTTGCACCTGTACACATCTCCAGGTGTGCAGTGGAGGATCTGCTGTCCACACTTGCTGTCTTCATATTCATGCTTGAATTGTCATGGCTGCTCAATTGCACCAATAAATGCTGCTCTTTCTACTAAAGCAGTAGAGTTTTACAAGAGACATGCAGCAAAGAAGTATGAGTATGTGAGATGCTGCCATGGCATAGAGTCTGCCTTAGCCCCTGTGAGTTAAGTGCTAGCAAATACATGACGCTCACACTGTGATCTCTCCCAGTCACAGATCAAGCTGTAATTATTTTCTAGCAACACAATTACTCAATTTACAGAAGACAATACCTAGTATTGTAGCTTGTATATTAAGTATTTTTGAAATTAATCTATTATTTTTAAAACAAATTAGGAAAGTGCAGTAAACAATGCAGAAGCCTTAGATGGTGTTATTTTTGCTTGTTTGTTCTGCTTCACTATGTGGAAAATGTGGTTCTTTATCCCAGGTGTTTACTGATTTACATATATGAAAGAATCTGAATTTTCACACTGGCCTTAAAAGGAGCCTTCCTTTGCCCCAAGTTCAGTGTTTACTGTTGCAGTTTAGTGTCCTCTTCCGAAAATCTGTACAAAAGTCTCAGGTCATTTCTTTCTTGGGTGCCTATTTAAAGCATCCAACTCCAAAAGAGAAAATCTTTCCTCAGAGATACTCTCCCAGAACTGGGAGTCTTGAAACAGATCTTCACTCCTATCTGCCAAAGCAAAGCAACTGTCAGTCAGCCAAAAATCCAGCAAAGAAAAAACAGAAACAGAACTACAGCAAAACTATGCAAGTTATCTTTGCACAGGGAGGAGACTAGAATTGAGCTTTTGTACAGGTCAAAGGAGGCAGAGGAACTCAAAGGGATGCTGCTAAAGAAAATGCTTTTATGCCCCTGGCTTCACTACACTGAAAGAGATAAAGCAACTCCCTGGAGAGGGTTTCACTTCCAGAGCAGTTGTGTATGGTCTTTCTCAAGATATTTGAAGAATTTACATTCTTAAATTTTAGCGAAAAATAGCATTTCATTCCATTAAATGACTGAGTTAGAGACTGTATAGTGATCAGAGAGTGAAGCAGCTCATTTACAAGCAGTATGTCAGAATACTGTATAAAAATAGTTAAATAGAAAAAAAAACACTTTCCTACAGTTTTGAGTTTGGGTATTTCTTTTTGCTGGACTGATTTGTGCAGTTCACTAATACTTTTTGTCTTTAGCGGTTTTTAATGACACTTCTGCAGATCAGAACTTTCGTGAGTGTTGTTTGTAACTCAGTGGTTAGACTCTTTATGTAAACTACTTCTGCTCCTCCACACAAATCTGTTTTCTTAATTCCCTGTGCAAATGGTTTGGATTCTTCCTATAAAAGTAATTCATCCTGGATTAGTGAGAACTGTCCTCAGTGTCATTGTTATTGTTATGGTGGAGGTTACTTTTTCATAGGCTGTCTTTAACTTTCACTAGAAGTGAGTGGTGTCTTTATAGCCCTCCTGCACTGATACTCACATGGCTGTTATTCCTGATGCCTATACTAAAATGTGCATTTGCAAATGTGATTTGTATGGTTCTGCTTTTTGGATTACATATCAAATTGCAGCTGTAGTAAGCTTATACCATTGCTATGCAGAAAACTGTCTCTTTGTCTAAGTCAATACCTTCTGTTGATACCTGAATGGGATTCCTGTCTTGCATCAATCTTGCAGAGATGCTGCTGCAGTGGCTCATGCTAGGTAATTTCACAGCTTTCACAATTTTGACTGGTTTACTCTTACTGGAGCACTTGCATTAGGAGTAATGTGATCCTGGCTTTTTTTTTTCTGTTAGCCATGTTTACAGAACAATGTTGGCTGTGGTTGCATAATAACATAGGATGGAAGGAACCACCTGTATCTTTGAATGAGACCTTCTAGCTACTGCAAATATTACCTCATATAATAATCACCATTATTCATTTACTGAACTCTATCTTAGAAGCATTCAGATGACTTGGAGTCACCCCTGTCCTTTACCTAATTCCACTTTTGCAAGACTGCCCTGAACATGATTGGAAACTACTGGTTTTCAGCTGAAGTTATTTATTGGAAGCTGATATCTCGTGCTTGACAACATTACTTTTGAATCAAATAGTAAGCAAAATCTATGTGCTGAGCATTTTCCTCAGTGTATTTGTAGCTGGCACTCTTTTTCCCATCACCCCTGGCTGAACAAGCCTGCCTTGTCTGTCTAGCCTCCTCTTGCAAATTAAGTTTTCAGTACCTTCACTGTTGTTTTCAGCCTTCTCATGCTCCTTTGCTGTTTTGAAACCACCTTTCAGAAACAGAGGTGAACAGAATAATATACAGCCACTCAGACTTGGTCACAGAAAGGCTTTGTCTCACTCTCCTCTCATTGCTTCAAATGGTCTGGCTCTGCCTTAGACTGTGGACCAGATTGTCAAATCTAAGAGAAACCCATTCACCTCAAATCTGGGAAAGGAGGTGACAACAGCTACAACATCTGGCACAGGAGGTGGCTGTCCCCAGGCTGCTCTCCAGAGGTTCTGTATTTCTCTGGTTTTACTTTCTGATACCAACCTCTCAGTGATGGAGCAGACCAGTGGAAACACTGAATTAATACCTATGCTCCCCACGCCACATATGAGGAGCACAGCTAGTACTGGCATTGGCCTTGTGTCTCAGCAGGGTTTACCACACTTATCCCAGCCTGGAGCCTGTGTACACAGTGTACTAGATTCACTGTTGTAGCTCTTTAACTCCTGTAATCTGAATGTTATTGATTTCATGGACCTTTTAAAACATATGTTTTCTTGCATCTAAACAAGTTGTCTCAGTGCAGCTTTTCTTGAGAACTCTCTGCCAGTTCTCTTTTGCTGCATTATTGTCATTTATTTGTCTGGAGTAATAGAAGTGCTGTACTCCTCCCTGCATGAACAGTTTAAAAACAGTCACAGCCCAATAGTTTAGGAAGGGGGTCTGATAAATAACAAGAAAAGAATGAAAAGGTAGACCTAGATGTGATGTGACCAGGACTGCAAAGACAGCCTATGAATATTTAATTATAATGTTTTTGTAATGGTTAATAGGGTTAATATTTTATATATAGTGTATGTTTTGCCACAGAGTTTGGAAGAATAGGATTTGAAGGCTGGACTGTTGGTTTGGTGCTCTGGTGCTTGGGAGAATTGCATCAGAAAAGAGTACCTGAAAAAGTACAGGAGAGGTTTTGAGTGAAGAGAATATTGAAAAGACCATCAAAGCTAGTGTCCTTGATGGAGCAGATGACCAAATTCAGTGATGTATGGCCTTGGACAGAAAGAGAAATAATATTACTTATCTAAAGGCCTGTTAGCACTATCAAAAGTATTTTTATTGAGCTTCACAGAGCTGGGATTTAATTTTAAAAAATTAATCTAATACTCATAGAAACATGGAGACATGGGAGGTCTCAAGGTGACTTGATCATCACTAAAAGTAGATTCCTAATGGCTATAATTTTTGCAGGCAGCAGGAACAAGCAGACATATCCTCACTTTTTGTTGCACTGTCATTCAGCCAGGTTTCCTGGTGTCTCCCAGCCATGATTATTTCTTATAAAAAGAAGAGGAAGATTGTTTTAAATTTTAATCCATTAATTTCCTTAATAAAAGGTGGATTTGAAAAGCACTGTCTTAACACTTTGGGCATGTTTGACTCCTCCTGTCTCACTCATCTCTCACTGCCACAACAAATCTGGTGTGCATGCTTTGTTCTGGTGTGTGGTATTTCAACTCTGAGATTACATTTTGGAAGCAGTCCTGTATCCCACTCCATTGTCCAGACCAACTGAACTGGAGCCATTTCACTCTGTGCTGTTACTAACAAAGAATGTTTCAGGCGTCTGGGTGGCCCTGTGGCAGCTGGGAGAGAGAAGGATGTATACTCTGAAACCAGCATGAGCTACAGACCTCCCCAGCTGTAAATGGTGTCCATGGTGCCTACTCCATTTTATCAAGGGTCTTCACTGCTCCTGGTCATATGCCTGTAGACTATTATATGGGAGGTACTGGACTTCTACTCCCTTCCCTACCTGGTGTATAAGTCCATAAAGGTGACCATTGCCCACCTACTGGCACTGCACACAGTCCCACAGTTGATTGCACATGTACCTTTCAGACAGGGGCTCCAGTACTGGTAACCCAGTCACCCTGGTTTTTTTCCGGCTATCAGACCATGTGCTAATCCTGTATACCTCTTTTAGTCTGATCACTGATGAAAGTTTGTTTCCTTGGTGTTATTTAGGTAGGAAGACTCAGTACAGAAGACCCAGATGGCAACAATCATCTAAAGATCTTGATAGCTTGTGTTCATCAAGGACTCCTTGGAAAACAAGAAATATGCACTTAGATCCTGAGGAATCACAGGTGACAGTGGAGTTCATCTGCAAGGTCTTTCAGTGCAAAATTTTAAAAGGAAATGTTGTGAGAGTTGGTTTCTCCTTCCAAAGAAGCTTTGCTGGTTACCTCAGATCTGTGTAGTGCTGTGGTGCTTCAGGCTGGCATGGTAATTACTTTTCAACAGTTTAAAAATGGCAGATCTGATCTGGGCAGGCTATGTCCATGCTTTCCCACTGCCCTTGGGGTACTATAAGCACTAGCAAAACTTGTGCTCTTGTTGAAGACTGGGTCTAGTGGTATGGTGGTTCAAAGCAGTAGCTGGGCTTGGAGACCCACAGTCATTGAACCATGGCATCATACCAGTGTGTCTGAGTTGGCTCTGAGAGCAAAAATAGGGCCAGGTATGTGATGTGCCACTATTACTTTCCAAATTATATCCAGGCTGCCTCAGGCTTCTTTAAAGATATGTCCACTCCACAGGGAGTTTCAAAGTAGAAATTCTTCACTGCAGCATGACTGGAGTGAAAAAGAAACAGAGATAAGTTGCTTCAAAACAGATTCTGGTGGTCAGTCCAACTTCTGTCTGAGAGACCTAGAAAGGACTGTGGCAGGTGGATAAAGAAGACAAAGGAAGAATTGTTGGCAGAAAAGGAAAAAAAATGTGCAAAGGAATGAAAAGGGAAAGAGTGTCTCCCTTGCTGTCTGCCCTGCAGGTGGTAGGTGTGACTGGGATAGAGGCACTAGAAAGAAGAGTGTCATAACAAATTACAGAAGAGGTTTCACTAACCATTTGTTTTTACAGTCTGTCAGTGTTTCTCCTAAAGCTAGGATAATCCACTGACCTTAAAATTACTTCATAGGCAGATCCCCAACCTGCTGATTGCAGTCCCGTTCCCCTTCAAAAGAGAAATCCTCTCCCCCCTCTTTTATGATCACAATGAAGTGTAATTTTCCGGGGCTCTCCATTTGTATTCTTTGCACAGAACAATATTTTATTATTACATACTCTGGCCATGCTTCTTCTGCAAACACTTTAGCTTTTAAACACAGCATGTCTTGTTTATTTTGGCTTCCTTTCTCTTTTTACCCAACATATTAGAAAAACAGACGTATCTCCATTGCACTCTGTATTCACAGTGCACTGATCTGTGCCATTTTGCATCTTCTGCCACTGTTGATCTCATGCAATTATTGAGAACCTGTTGTGGCAGACATTGGCAGAAACACTCTAAAACTACAAAAGCTTTGTTTTCCCAGTGTTATGCCAATTTTCTCATTAAGAGTGGTAGAGCCAAGTCTAATTCAGTTCATGCGATGAGATCTGGCTCTTGCTCCATCCTAGTGATGTGACACCACTGAATCCAGTTGAACACCAGTGCTCAAAAACTGCTGGCAATGAGAGCAGCATCAGACCCACCTAACTGTGGGTGTTCTACATGTGTCTGTAATTTTTTTCATCCCACTCCTGACTTTGTTTTCAGGTCTGTACCACTGCTGCTCATAAAGTGTAATGCTTGATAGGTCAATATAGATTTGTTGTTGTTATTGTAGTTATTAAAGAATTTACAGTTTTTCAAAGAAAGCAGTAAGTTGCCTTCCTTTATGTGAATACTGTTTTTCATATAGAAAAAACAGGATTAGTCATTTGATAGCTGATATTTAAGTTGTGTTATGTTGCAGTCTTTTTCCCTTAAACACAATGCTACACAAATACGTGTTGCTCTGACAATCAGAACCTATCTATTGTAAAAATGTTCTTAACATTTGGGTTTGCTTGAAGAGGTAGCTTTAATCGTTTCTGACAGTCAAACAGGAATTTTCCTAGTATGGGTAGCCTAGGAACTGCATTTTGCAGTTGCTCAGCATTCTTTGCATGCAGAATGACTTTAGAAATAGACCCATTGAGAGCACTATTTTCCCTGATATTTAATCTTCTTTATAGAATATTCCCCCATCTGTGTAGCAGTCCCCAAAAGAGAAGTAATAAGAAAGGGAGAAATTTACTTCTTCTATTAGTCTCCTTCTTTGACAGAATCACAATGCAGGGAGTGCATGGCTGAGCACTCCATCCTCCAGCAGAAAGAATTTCCTTTATGCTTCCAGTCCTCTTACCTGAAAGTGTTGAGCATTCAGCACCTCCTTCCAGTTCCACAACAAACTGCTTCATGGACAGTTGTTTTCAAAAAGCTGACATCTTTTTTACCTGTCTAAAAAATTGAATTAGGAGTTGTATGCCTTTTAACCAATGAGCTTAATGTCCCTGTCTCGAAACTTAATATTCCCCAGTTACTGCTGTTTTGGATGATCAAACTAAATGTGTAATACTTCCTTCATTGTGTTCATTTTCAGTGGAAAGACTCACAATTAAATGTCAGTGTTGCCAAAGAAACCACAAAGTACCGATTATTTCTGTCTGTGAAATCACAGAGTAACCATATGATCTTGCCTATGCTGGCTGGTGAGGCTAGGCACATGCTAGCACCAATGTGACAGACACCACTGCAGTATCAGGCAGAGAACACTTCTGAATTGTCAAAGGAGAAGCCTTGGAGACCATTCAGACTTAGGAATAGATGTCCCTTAAATAATCACTGGAATTTAAACATTACAGTAATTTGCTTTTCCACGGAGAACTTGTGAAAACTTGTAACAGACTAACTGGATCTCAAGTCCAGCTGAGATAGAAATTGCCTCCATTCTGCTTCAGTGATTGTAGCAATGATGATTTATACCATATGGGCATTTGAGTTCATGTTGCTGTTTGTAACCATAGTGAAAAAGATATATTCCAGTTAACTGAGTAATATAGCATGCTGGAGTTCAATTATTTTTCTGTTTCTAGTTCCTCACTTTGTCTTATTAATGTTATAAGCAACAGCAAAAGTAATATGAAAAATACACAAAAATCCAGATACAATATTTTGTAAGCAGCTTTTACAAACTTCTCTTGCTGAAATAGGGACATAGTAAGTTGGTACGTTTATTTGTCTGCAAATATTTTGTCAAATTTGGAAATATTATCCAGTATTCTTGTCAAGAGATCAAAATCTTAGATTCATTTTCCATGTGAATGTGATTCATTCCTGATATTTCTGATGACTCATCTCCTGTTCTTACCTTACTTCTTCAAATGTAGGTGGGAAAATGTATGCAGCCTCTGTCTAACTCTCAGACCTGTATTGGTACATAGATGAGACTCACAACGTGTTTTAAGAAATTCTTAGGAAGCATGCAAGGCAGTCACATTGTTCATGCAACAATGGAGAATAATGTTTGGATTAAAGTTAGGGCATCTTTGTTTCTTATCAATTTTCTGGACACAGCGAGAATAGTCAAATTAACAGTTAACTCTGAAGTGTCTGAATCTTAGTTATATTCTTATAGGAGGGTGAGAATGATCTCATCTTTCAATTAGGGAGCTAACTCATGTGGAATATTTTGGATCTACTTTGGGAAAGAAAAGTGCTGAAAACGTGGTGAAATTACGGATTTTATTAGATACATTAACATAACGTTTATTTCATTTTCAGCAGTGCTGGAAAGCAAGCACAGTGTTTGCTTGCATATAGGCATATGCAAATGAGTTTGCCTTTTTTATTACAACAGAACTGATTTCTTCTTTGTCAAGGGATAGCAAGGAAAAGAAACATCCTTAGAACTTTTTTACTTACATTTACCTCAGCATCATCTTAAGCACAACTTTTAACCTTGTTTCTTAGTCCTAGTAATCAATTGAAAAAATATCTTTAAGAAGTTGTCAGCCAAAAATAGCAGCTCTATTGCCAACACCAACTCCCCTTCCCATTCAGCTCTGGCAAATGTTTCCCTTCCTCTCCTTCTCTTCTTATCCAGCCATGTCATCCAACAGAACCAGAGTCTGAGATCTGAGAGTATACAGGAAGGCAGCTGGCGAGAGAGGAGATAAAAGCATGGAGAGGACAGAGATGTTTTCTCTTGTTCTTATATGCTTTCTAAGCATCCTATCTGACTTATAGGGAAAAGACATCCTATCTACCAACCAGCTTAATGTCCTTTAAAGTGATATCCTTTTCCTAATCTGGTGTTTGGAAAGTAGGAATGACAATTGATAATACTGATGTGTCATTTTAAAAGAACATTTGAAATAGTCCATCTAGTAACTAGAATTACACGTCTTGGGTTTTCTAGAAATAAATAAATGGTCTCCTTTTTCTTACATGAAACTGTATACAGAACCAGCCTGACCTGTACTGCTATCTGCATCCAATCCCAGAAGTGTCTTTTTTTAACAAACTCAATGCCTGCGGCCTGCTCTAATGCTTTGTCAGATCCCAAATATCATCTGCCACCTGCCAGCCACTGACACACATCTTGATAAACAGTGTTTTCAATTTCATGTGAACTGGGTTGTTCTTGTTTACACGCAGCAGTATAAAACAGCTCCTATTGTCTATTGTTCCCCTATGTACTCTCAGTAAACCTATTTGTTTCTGGCAGCCTTCTCTTCAAGGAATGTGATGTAGAGTACAGATAAAAGTGCAAGCATCTGTTAAGATGACTGGCATTATTCTGACAACAGTGCAGACATCGTCTGCTTGGGAGGGCAGGCAGGCATAGACAAATAAAATTAACTATAACTTCAATCTGCAATGGATATGACAAAACACATGCTTTAATTCCAGGAGAATTAAAGCGGCTGTGCAAAGCCTGCTGCTTATTTCCTAGGTGTCCTACTCATGGCAGGCATGCACACACTGATTCCTTTAGCAGGAGCTGACATTTACGAAGATCCTAAGCTCCAGTATACCTGTAAGGAAAATAGTCTAGATAAAGGCAAAAAAACCCAGAGTTATTCAAATATTATTTGTTCTTGGAAGTTTTAAGGAATGTTTGCAATCCTAGAAGTTGATACCTGACAGACTTCAAGTGTTGATGCTTTATTTCAGCCCTGAGTAATAGAGGAAAGTCTCTCCAGTCATCAGTGGTATTTTACACAACACTAAGAAAATTCTTGATGTTTTTCAGTTCAAGCTTTGACCTGACCTGACCCTGCTTAACTTTAAGATCTGACCAGCAGGATCTGAAATTATCTTTTCTGTATCTAAGGGGTGAATGCATATTTAGTTGCTTTAGGCCTCTACTATCAACATTGGTCATCTGATCAAAGATAAATTGTTCTATTTGACTTTTGCACAGCTGATTTGTCTTGGCAGCTCTAAAAAATATTTCTGAAGGAAAAAATTACTGAAATCTGAGACCCAGTAAGTTTTTTTTTATTTTTCACTAAAATACATATTTTAATAAGAACCTAAGAATCTTCAGTGGTGTCTGCTGAAAAGCCCTTTGCTTCTCCAATGTTATTTTTTCTCATCATTGCTGGCTAGATTCAACAAAATAATGTTCTAGAAAGAGACCAGCTGTTACTGTTCCTTCCATTCTGTCCTTCTTGTGTTTATTTTCCGTTTGTATTATGCAAAGTGCAAGAAATCTTTTGATACTTTCAGCAAATACAAGTGTCAACTGCCCTAAACATCAGAAAGACAAAATAGCCATAGAGAATCCTCTGCAAGACTCCAGCATTTTCCTAAAACAATCAAAATGAGATAACTGACATACAAACCAGGGAAAGACTCCCTCCTATCACTGATGTTTCTCTGAGCTGCACAGGGATATCAGGTTGATACTTTGATAGATTGCAATCTGTTTTCAGCAGCTGACCCAGACATAACATCATCATTTCCTGATTATATTGATATGTGTTTCTATTATTTGCTTATTTTGCGCCTTGAGAAACAATTCCTTTTTGTTGTTAAACTGTAAACAGCATAGCAAGGCCTCATATTAAATCATAATTATTTACCATGTTGTTCACGCACCTTTGTCCCTGGGGAATGTGGTGACGTGAATTTACAGGAAGATCGGGGTATTTCTCACCAACAGTTTCCTGTTATTGATATGCTTTTGTTTAGTTGTGATCTTTTTTTTACTCTTTCAGGTTCTCAGAGGAAAAATAAACAGGCACAAGACATTAATCACAGTCTTTGGGTATCGTATTGGAAGTCACACAAATTCTTTCGATGTGAAATTGTGAACTAGGTTTGCATCTTTGGAAAATACCAATGACAGCTTATTGTTTGCTAGTACTTACTCTCCTATTCTGATAAATGATTCCAATAATTCTTTAAAATTCTCTTGTGATTGTGTTCCTTTTTAGATGCCAGAAGGGTTCAAAAGTTTATGAAGACAACCTTGAACAGTTTGCATTTCTGTGTGTAGATTTGCATGATTGGCCTAAGTTTTCATTTGAGAGAAAATACAGATCACACAAGAAATACAGAGGTAATTAAAAAATCCAGAGTCCTTTCAGCAAATACTATCAAACATGGCCAAAAAATGTTTTCTTTGAGATAGTTTGCCAAGTTCTTTTCTTTAAGAGTATATGAAGCCAATAGTCTTCCTCCAAAAACAAAAATAAATTTATCAGTGTGTCAAAAGTCACCAGTATAATTTTTAGGGTAGTTATCTAACATATCTAAGATGTAGCTTCTACATCTTTTTCAGTGGTTTTGGCTATCCTATTTTTATCTCTGTCTCTATGGATATGTGGTACACCCCTAGCCAAAAACCTTTGCAAAATAACTTGATTTTGCAATAAGGAATTGCAGTAGAACAACCAAGAAATTTAATTAGAAACCAAACTTCGGGAGGTTTAGAACTCTTTTCTTCCAAAGTATTGTAGAAATATTGTGGTTATAGGCAAAATGACATTGTGTCCTAGAGAACCCACACCAGGAAGGCCACCGAGTGTTTGGTCTCGAACTCTCTGTGGTTAAAGTAATTCACAAGTAATCTAGTAGCTATTCAGATTCATTAACAATTTCTCAGGGTTTGATACTTTTTTTTCATCATTGTTAAATAGCATCTTTCTTAGCATTTGTTCTATAAGATTTAGAGAAAAATCTCAGAGTCGAACCTATGTGTCCACAACCTGTTTGTGGCTGCAGATTTATTGTGTTTGGTACTTAGTACCTCAGTGCTGTGTTGAATGTGTGTTACTAGTATTAAGGACTAAGTTCACAAAAGCTTCATGTGATATAATATTAATAAAAACCATAGGATCACGGAATGACTTTGGTTGGGAGGAACCTTAGAGGTGATCCAGTTGTAACTTCCATGCCATGGGCAGGGACCCCTTCCGCTATCCCACGTTGCTCAGAGCTCCATCCAGCCTGGCCGTGAAGAATTCCAGGGATGGGGCATCCACAGCTTCTCAGGCAACCTGTTCCTGTGCATCACAACTCTTACAATAAAGAATTTCTTCCTAATATCTAATCTAAACATTCTTTCGGTTTGAATCCATCTCCCCTTGTTCTGTTACTACATGGTCTTGTAAACAGTCTCGCTCCATGTCACATAACTTCATACTGAGTTTTTTAGCTACCTTTTCCTCCTGGAGTATTTAATTTCTGGATAACACGTAGATGTTATATGATTCCTTAAAATACTCAGTTGTTCCTTTCAAGGCAGTAATGTAATGTAATCTAAATGGTAATTACAGTCAATGTAATCTAAATGGTTTTGTAAAAAGTTTTTCAATCCTGCTTTCCACTGATTTCTGTAAATTTGTCTTCATCTCTAAGCTCAGCCAAATGAGATCTGGCTGCTTTTCAGATGAGGAAATTCTAAGAAATTTCAGGTTATTAAGTTGTTCTAGTTGCGACATTTTATCCTCTGGACTTCCACACCTTGAAAGCAAATTGCTGGTTCCATTACTGAAACAGATGTATTTTCTCCCAAAGCTATCAGTTTAAGAATTCGCAAAATAGGCAAAACACCTTTCTCTTTGTGGGGAAAAAATATTACAAAACCCACAAGTTATTTATTAAGCAGGCTGTAACAAAGTTTCCTATCTGATTTTTTTCATTAAGTGCAAGTATCCCTCAAATCACAGAAGTGTGCAGTACCCCCAAGTCAAGTTTTTTCCATTCCGAGTGAGGCTCAGGACTCACAGATGAAGTCCCCAGCACAACAGCAAGCTCATCTCCCACTCTTTGATATCACCCTTCAAAACCTTGGTTCTCTTCCAGCACACAGTCCTCTAGAATCCATAAATTCCTGAAGTCCCTTCATTTTTTTTTCAACAGGTTGTCTTTTCAACATCACCTGTTGGGGTGTCAGCTCCAAGTTGTGCAATGGTGCTCTGTGCCCTAGCTGTGCCTCAGCAATTGGCCTGAATTAAACTATAATTTTTCAGTCATACAGCTGATGTATTCTTTAACATGTTGCCAGACCCAGCTGACCTAGTGAAGATGAACTCAGATAAAAGGTTTTGGAAATTTAGGAAATGCCTAATTCCCTAGTCATATCCACAGCTACACTCTGCACAGTTCTAATGCAGTTCTTCCTTCCTCAGTAAGTGTTTAAGATATATATCTGGATCTTCTATTCAAGTACCACACAGGATGGAAAGTAGTCAGAATTGTGTTTAATCCAAAATATTTCACATTCTTTACTCCTACTGGTTTGGTGTTTGGGATCACTCCTCAGGAGAGAGGAAAAATGGTCTGTCATTTTTCTGAGTCATCGAATATCTTGTTGTGATTGTTTCTCTGTAGTTCTTGCTCTCTGGTAACTACCTCAAGAGCCATTTCCAACAAGATGGTGAGATGCCTGTACTTTGTTACCTCTCTCTGAAACCTCAGTAAGTGATCTTGATATGTTTAACATCTCTCCCAAGATATTTCTATTATTATTCTTTCATTCCACATGAAAAAGTTATTTCTGTTGTTGTTAAGTGCCTTTTGAAAACAAGAATGTCAGTCATGATCATTATAGAAATATAACACAAAATCAGAATGCCTTTCCCTCTGCATGGATACTTTTGGCCACTTTGATTTGCTTTATGTTTGACTAACAGATTGTTTTCATATTTGTTACTTAGGAGGACAAATGTTCAAGGTAACAGTCAAAGGTCAATGTTAAGTAGAAAAGTTTATTCACAAACCTTGCTCTGCTTCCAGAAATACCCAAGTTCTGGAGAACTAAACTCTCTCAAAAGTTCATAAGTCTCTCCTGTTTCAATAGTTCAATATCTTATTGGAAAATTTGATTTTTACACAGAATGTAAGGTTATCTATTCAATCAGCAGCGACTTTACATATTCCTCTAGTTCCCTCGTGGCAGTTCTATTTTCTTATTACTTCCTAATGGTCAAATAATGATAAAAAGGTCTTTGATTTCTCTGTCACTGCATTGTAGATTTGGGTGAGAGGGTTTTTGTAGGTCCCTTCCTACTGAAACAATCTCTTCCATTCCATCCTAACTTCCACTCACCATCTGCCAGATAATATACTTCCTTGGTAGTGTGTTATGGTTCACTATGTCTACTATGTATATAGCTCTAAATACTATTTTAACACAGGGTCCAGAAGAGTGCTGTGGTAATTATGTCAGATAAAAGACTGAGGTAGTGTTCACCTCAATTCATGCAAGTGCAGTGCAGAAAACTACTGAGGTTTTGTGGGTCCCATTCCAACTCAGAATATTCTGTGATTCTGTGATTCTATGACTCTGTGATCTGTTCCCTGTAGACTGAATTTAAATACACCAGTCAGAAAGCTGATCTCATGGGAGAACTGAGCTCACAGACAATGAGGTCTACCACAGAGATTACATTTTCAAAACATAAAACCCCACTATCTTTCCTCTTGAAAAATATTTATTCTTTCTTTTCCTAAGCTGTGTTTTTCTCTGGCATTTTTCAGATATTGGTGCTATTGTCATTTTACAATTTTTGGCTGAGAACACAACGTATTTAACTCTTCCTTTCCACACAAAACAAACAAATGAAAAGAGAAACAGAAAAGCCTTTATTTGTTGTCTTTTTTTTCCACTGGAATTAAATAGTTTTCCATTGTTATGATAACCAAAACTCACTCGTTAATGTTACCAACATTCTGGAGCAATTGAAGAATGATATAGATGTCACTCAATACTTCTTAGTTAAAAAAATACCAAGAACATAATAGATTATCATAACAATTTTACTTATAGATTTTACTCATAATATTTTGTGTGTAATAAGTAATGATTTTACTTAGAGAACTTCATTTTAAAGTACAAAGTACTTATTTGCAGTTATAGTGGATTATGACATGATACCAAAATGCAAGTTTTTCTTTATTTTTAATCTGGATTTTACATGAAATTAACCAAGCTACAATTTAAAACAAATATTAATCAATATCCAAATCTGCAGTGTTCCCAAAGCACTTTGCTACTGCTTTAAGGAAAAAAAACCCAACACATAAATTCTTACAAATTTCCAGGTTACATTTTTTGTCAGTTCTTTATTTGATTCCACCTGCTTTCTTGCACTGCAATTTTAACTCCTCAGATTCCACCCAGTAAAATCATATTTAAATAAGAGATTTAAATCAGCAAGAGCTAAGCAACAATTTTCAATCAACGATGAAATTTTCAGGTGGTTGACTGTAAGCACAATCCCAGTAAAATTTACATAGGTAGAGAAACTATTTCTTTCTTAACAAGAAGCAAACAAGATCACTTAATTCTTTCCCGTGGCATCAGGGTTCTTTGACATTATGATTTAAACAAATTGCCGCTTCACCAGAGGTTGGTTTATCATGATAGTGTTGGCTGTGAATCTAAAGAAAATTGCCAAGAAAAGCCTTAGTGGCTACAAATTTTTTCCTGTCAGTGGAGTTTCTTCCACTGTGAACAGGTTTAGGCAGTGCCAACAAAACTACTCTCTTGCTCAGGTGAAGAGGTGTTGCCAGTATTGCTAGAACAGAAAGTCTTTTGCATGCAGACAACCCAATAGTGTGGGCGCACCACGCACTGCTGGTGCTGCACAGCTGCCAAGATGATGGGTGAGCCTCATTTGTCCCCCACTGCCTGCTTTGTCCAAAGAAATGGACTCAGATCAGCAAGATTGGATGATGTAGATCAGCAATGGATTCAATGGCAGCAAGGGGAACAGACTTCAGAAGGAGTTGCCAGCCAGCTGCCAGGCCACTTCCATGGATCCTCGATCCCCTCATCTGCACACACAAAAGTATTACTGCTTATGCTCATGTTGGCCCTCAGAGATGGCACCTCCAGCCAAGGAAGGACCACAACTGCAGGTCTGTATTGGCAGGTCTCGAGGGTAACCTCCACACTGCCCTCATGGCTCTAGCCAAGGCATTTTCAGGAGGACTGTGAATGAGATGCCTGGACAAGGCAAAGGAAGTATGCAGCCCTCAGCAAGAAGTGTGCCTGAGACAAGGGAGACCCAGCCACGGAGTGGCTGTGCATGGAGCCAAGCACTAGAGGAGAAGTCACACCTTGGGCAATGGAAGAATAAAAGGAAACCAAGGTGGAAAGAAGGATTGAGACAGACAGGATATGAGTAGGGCACAATCTGATAGGCAAGATGACCCAGTGCTTTGCAGTAAGCTTTGCTGGGTGTAGGTTTATGATTTTCTCTTTCCTTTTGATTTGTTTTCTTGCTATTATTGCTCCCTAGGAGTCTGAGTGTCTGTGTGAGTTCAGTGGCAAGGCCCTTCTCCCAAACTCAGAAATACTCTAATGATATTTGGAATTTAAAATTCCAACTTGTGAGGCACAAAGAAAGTTCTCTTCTGATGCCTCATTTTAATAAAAGCGATGCTTCTTTTTAATTAAAAAAGTAGTAAATAAAATTCTCAAGCATAAAGAGAGATTTCCTATTCTGCTGGTAATGAGTGTCTGAGTTTAAACAAGATTTCTGGCTTTTTTTGAAACCTACTTCATTAGTAATAGACTATTTCTCAAATATAACTTTTGACTGAATCATAACTTTCAAGAAAGAGGACAGCACCCTGTGGCTGATGAAAACATTTGAAAGTGCTAAGTGTACAGATCAGAAAGAAAAATATTTACCTTTCATGAAGGCATGATGGCAAGGAAAAATTTTGAAGACATTTTAAGCTGCTGCTTGGAAACTTGGCACTATAATCAAGGGATTAATTCTTGCAGTCTTTGCACCCCATGTATGAAATTACACTTGCCTTTCTCCAAGCACTTATTGGGGAGACACTTCAGAAACAGTCATCCTCATTGGGAAAATCCTAAAGCATGAGCTTAGATTGTAGAGTAACAAATGATTTTCAATACCTCAAGGATTAGCAGGAGACCTGAGCCTGTTTCCACCTCTCCCCATCTGGTGGGTAACCCTGGCTATATTACATCGGTACATTGGGTCTCACTTTCTTCCTTTTTAAACAGGAAAGGGAAATGTGCTTTAGAGATAAGGATGTGATCATTATAAAAGGAATAAATATGGCTATTTTTTTTTTAATCACAAGTATAGAACATAGTCATTGCCCTGTAATGCTAAAAGCATCACAGCTCTCAGCACTGACTCAGTATTTCTTCTGTGCTTTTCTGTTTTCTTTCTTGCGTGTTCCAGATCATGGAAGGAAACTTACCCTTCCAAGAAGAACTGGACAGAAATAGAATAAAGAAGTAAATGTTATAAGTATAATTTAAGAAAATTATTTAAACCTATTGCATGGGAAAGGGGTAACAGGTTTTAGAATGAGAAGATTTTCGTCTTACAGAGTTGGAGGAGAATGAAACATGCTTTGTCTGAGAAATATCTTTTAACTGCAGCCTGGAGAAATATCTGTGGTGATAAAAATATATAGAAGAACTTCTTATAATGCAAATCAGAAAAAATGCAGTCAGGAAGAAAACAATTAGCATAGTACAGAGTCTGACTACGCTTTAGCCTAGCAAGACTCATGAAGAGAACACTAAACAGGAGCTCAAAGAGCTACTTTAATAGAGACATCAGTGTTATATAGCATGTCATAGAATCACAGAATGTTTGAAGGCAACCTAAGGATCATGTCTTTCAAAGCCCCATACAATCTGGTCTTGGACACTTCCAGGAGTGCAGCATCCACAGCTTCTTTGGGCAACCTGCATATTGTCCACATATGAAGTTATACCACTTGTCTGGTTCTCCTTCTGTGTAACTTAAGCCTTAGAGTCATAGAGGGAGTATCAGAGATACTGAACTGATGTTGTGAGTAGCAGGTGTGATACATCACTGTGCATATTAACCATAGCCAGCATTTGAAGTGGAGGTTTTTGCACATGTGCATGCTGAGCTGCCTGGTTCTATATGTGTGTGGTTTTCCCAACACAGTGTGGGGTTGCACAGTCCCACATGGTACTGGGACTTCTTTGTACTTTACTTTGTCTAAGCTCACAGGAAGACATGGTCTGTGTCCCAGAGCAGTTTAATGTCTACCTAGAAACAATGGCATGAAACAAAAGGAGGGAAGCAGAGAGGGAAAGGGACAATGAGGTCTCAAAGTTACATGAGTCAACTCCACATACAATGGAATTGACCTGAATCCTCTGAAAGGCTCTTGGGGTAAATAGTTCTGCTGTCCTGGTATGTGTCCGGGCAGCTGGTGCCTTACACAGCTTTAATGGTCTGTCTATTTAGTTTCATTCTGATGGGAAGGATGTTGTTTGCATTGTAAGAGGAGAAGGCCTGGTTTTGAGGAGGGAAGCAGGACTTCCACATTTAAATGCCACTGAAATGAGTTTGGGAAATAAAATAAAACCTAGGACATGCCGTGTTTTTTACAGCATGTCTGAGAAGTATAACAGGAACTGATACTGGTGTTATCTGTCCTCCTGGACTTCTATGCTTCTACATTCCCAGCAGGTTCAGAGGGGTATGCTGGTGGGGGCTATGGAGAAGATCTTCCTATGATTTAATTTATATTCCTTGAGAAATTAATAAAATTTAATTGCAGATGACAGTCAGTCAGTATAATATATGTGCACCATCTGTCTTACATACAAACACACTTGTGTGAAAAATGCTGGTTCCCAAAATCCCTGTGTGAATAAAAATGTTTTCACATAAGTCTGGAGAAATGGTTGCAAAGATGCCCAAGCCTGCTGGGAGCAAACATCTGCCCAGAGATGGAAAAGCCATTCATGACTGTTTAACGAACTTGTAGATCTCTGATGAATAAATAAATTGTAGCAGTCTCATGCTCAGAGCTTCTTCATTAAAATTGTTAGGCTCTAGGATACAGAAAAAATACACACTCTGCATTGTAATCCAGTTTTCCCATACCAAATTATAACAAGAAATCAAGCTAATTGACATTTCTCTTTATAGTAAACCACAGGATACCCGAAGGTGTGCCTTGCAAATGTTTGGAAAGCACTTCATTAAGGAAGATGATACAATAGGTAGGTCACTGCTCTGGTACCCACAACAGCTGGCCAGAGCCCTTGCTTTGGCACAGAGTACCAGGGGGGTCCTGGATGGGAACCTTAGCCTCCTCTTCCCTCTACTTGCTGCCTTCAGGTTATAGTGCCTTTCTGTCTGTGAGTGTGGCCATGAGAACACACTAAGGACTGCAGGATACTTGTGAAACTGTGGAGGAAGCAACGCATAGTGGCAAAAAGTTCTTGTAAAGCACAGGGTTCCCTGCTGTTGTTTACAGGAGAAAATCATTCCTACCTGCCTAGCAGAGATTCAGCTAAGTTCCTACAGACAGACATTGCATCTGAGCTTTTCGGAGCACAGAATTTGTAGGTAGCTCATCTGCTGTTTCTCCATGTGAGTACTGCCAGCTGAATTCTCAATTCTTCTGTCTCCTCTCTCACCAAGGGTGCTATTTATAGCCCCTCTGGCTGCATTCCACCTGAAGGTCAGATTGTTTACAGGGAGTGAGGATATATTGTGTTTTTTAAATAGAGAACACATATTTTGATTCATTAAAAAGAACACCAGCTCTTTTCCCTGCACAAGATAATGGACAGACCTTACTCCTTACTCACAACAAAGACCTGGCTGCAAATCCAAAACATTCCAGAGAGCAGAGATGGATGCAAAATTGGGAAAGTTCAGTAAAGGTTTTCACATGCATGCAGGAAAATAAAGAATATCCAACTAATAAACACAAATAAACAAAGATGAATGCAATGGCATTTCTGTCCATTAAATGTTTGACCCTGGTTTTATGTTTGTTTTTCTTGCAGTGACTCCTGCTCTGCTGTTAAACAGCATATGAAGTTTCATACTTTCCCGCACAATTTCACATTATGCAGGCATGCTATGGCTCCTTTTATTTTCCAGTCACAGAATTCTTTACCATTTCCATCACTGGAAGTAGGATTGGGTGACAAATTCTTGGGCTCTTCAAACCCAAACAGAAAAGGAAAATGGCAGATACTACATAGAAGTAAAATGTTGGTTTAGATATATCATGGATTGTATTCAGATTTTTTCTCCAAGTTCCACATGTAATACTGAACTACTTCATGTCCTGGTGAAATAAACGAGTCCCTGAATATGATACACTACGTTTCTCACCTTTCTTCACTGCTTTTTAAATCTTCATCTTCTCCTTGTCTCAACAGAACAAGGGGGGAAATGTCACATAAGAATAAAGAAATGAGCCATTCTAGAGCTTTTTATGAACCACTCTTTTGCAGCATTAAAGCACATGGAACAGGCAGAAACTTACACGTGGACACAGGTAATTCACATCACTCAGCAAAGAGAGCTATATTTGGCAATTGGAAAATCAGGTGTCCTGAGAAAGAAATCTTATCCAGTGTATGGTAAAAGAGGACAGTGTATGGCCAGTGAGCTGATTATAGGCTAAGGCTTAATTGGAGAAATAAGGTCTTTGGCCTCTCCTCTCCTGCTATTTCCAGCCACTGCCATGTCACGTGTGGTTGCAGCAGTACAGCCTGCCCCTGAAATGCAATCTTTGAACAGACCTTTAAGTCTGATCTGCTCCTTGCGTTACTGAGACTACTGCAAAGATAAGAGCCTAAGGAACAGGAAGAAAAAGTTTTGAAATTTTGTTTAAGTGTAAGTGATTGCAAAGGGCTGTTTCATGCCTACCAGCCTGTGAAGGCATCTAGGGAACTGGGGTTGGAGCAGGGTAGGTACTGCCTGGCTGAGGTTTGCAAAGCACATGGCAATGATAGCAGCTCCTTTCAGCACATGAAGGGAGCATGAAATCCTTCCAGTACCTGAAGGAAAAACTACAAGAAATATGGAAACAGGCTTTTCAAAGGGTGACAGGACAAAGGTGAGATGCTTTAAACTGAAACAAATTAGGTTTGGATTGGATATTAGAAAGAAATTTTTACTGTAACACTGTTTAAGCATGGGAACAAGTTGCTCTGAGAAGCTGTGGATGCCTCATCCCTGGAAGTATTGGAGGCCAGGTTGGATGGGGCTCTGAGCAATGGGGTCTAGTGTAAGGTGTCTCTGCCCATCGCAGGGGGTTGGAGCTGTCTTTAAGGTTCCTTTCACCACAAGCCATTCTGTGACTTAATGTAAAGAGAAGATGCAAACTCCACAGCTGAATTAGTTAATGTGCTGTGAACATCTGGAAGGCTCTCATGGCTCAAGTCAGATAATGAACTCTGTGGGCCCAGGACTTAAGGTTGGATGATGCTTCTTAAAAAAATTGCTTGATACAATAGAAAACCATGAGTTTCAAAGAATTCATATTATTTCTGACTAAAAGAAACTGGAAGCTGCAGCTGGACAACAAGCTCAAGTGACTATAAACTGGTGTCTGCCCAACGACTCTGTTCACAGGTGAGTTTTTCAGCACAGCACAAGTATCTCTGCTGCCAGAATGGTTAGAAATACAGAGGAACAGTCCTGTTGTTATTAGAGACTTGGTCACTAGAAAGAGTTGCCAGATGCCAAGGAAGTCCTGAGAAAAAAACTGTCAGTTTGATGGCTATTAGGGAGCTAAGGGTCATTATGAAGAACATATTGGGCTAGAAGAATTTTCAGCCTGAAACAATATGGCTTTTCTAACTCCTTATGTTGCATTCTTACTGAGCACTGGATGATGACCCTATCTTATCACCTGAGATCAGCTACCACATACTTCCAGTGTGAAATCATCAAGTTCCAGATGTCCCAATATTTGTGCACTTGAATCAGCTGAGACCGATTTCACCTTCTACTTTTTATGTGTCTATCCTGGAGATCAATGGAAAAGAACCACCACAGAATGATTTTCTACTTAGCTACTTATTCAAGACACAGCAAAGCTACCTACAGACTTGAATAACTTCAGGACCAGAGAGAGATCTGGACCCAGGTATAGTCCATGTTGCTATATTACTTTTGTGTGGCCAGGTTTTGGTCGAGGGAAGGGACTGTAAGAGGGGCTGCTGTGAAAAGCTGCCAGAAGCTTCACTAGTGTCCAACAGAGCCAATACCAGCTGGGCACAGATTGGACCCACCACTGGCCAAGGCTAAGAACATCAGAGAAGATAATAACATCTCATTAACACACTGAAAAATTAACTTATTTGAGAAGGAGAAAAAGTTATTGTGCAGATGTAATTGTACTCACAGAAGAGCAGAGTGAGAGTGAGAAAATATGTGAGAGGAACAATCCTAAAGACACCAAGGTCATTGCAGAAGGAAGGACAGGAGATGTTCCAGGCTCCAGAGCTGAGGTTCTCCTTCAGACCATGGTGCAGACCATGGTGAGGCAACTTTGCCCCTGCAGCCCAGGAAGGTCCTTGGGGATGCAGAGATCCACCTGCAGCCCCTGGAGAGCCCCATGCTGGAGCAGGTGGATGCCTGGGATGAAGCTATGACCCTGTGAGAGGCTGGTGCTGGAGCAGGGTCCTGGCAGGGACCTGCCCACCCATGGAGAGAGGAGTCCATGCTGGAACAGGTTTCTGGTGGGACTTGTGACCCTGCAGGTAACCCACACTGGAGCAGGTTGTGCCTGAAGGACTGCACACTGGAGTAGTTCCTGAAGAACTGTAGCCCATGGGAAGGACTCTGGCTGAATGAGTTTATGGAGAACTGTCTCTCATGGGAGGAAACACAATGGAGCAGGGAAAGGGCTCCTCTCCCTAAGCAGTGGCAGGAACTATGTGTGATGAGCTGATCATTACCTCCACTCCCTGTGTCCCTGCACCACTGCAGAGAGGAGGCAGCACCCAGGAAGGAGAGAGAGGTGGGGGATAAGGTGTTTTTTAAAGATTAGTTTTATATTTCATTATTCTGTTCTGATTTTCTTATTGGTAGTAAATTCTAATAATTTCCACATATCAAATATGGTTTTCTTATGACAATATTCAGTGAGAGATCTCTCCCTGTCCTTTACTCATGAGCCTTTTGTTATATTTTCTCTCTACTGCCCAGTTGTGGAAGGGACTGACAGAGCATCTTTGGTAGGTAGCTGGTATCCTGGTAATTTTTGGTAAAACCTTAAAAATTGTTTAAGATTATTTATGCTAACCTTACTAACTTAATTAATGCCCAGGGAATTTGTGCATAGTTTTCATCAAACATTGCTTTATTGTTGCTTTAAGCAGGTTGTGATGGTAAAATGCTGTGGATGGCAGTGCCAGCCCTCACACTGGCCAGAGGAACCCAGAGCTTGTTGTTTGACATGGCCACAGCCAAATTTCAGCAGTTTGAAGAGACTTTGTAGAGAAGTAAGAGAACTAGGGAAAGGAAAATGATACTTTGCTTTCATTGTGTTTGGTTTTGTACTTTTTGTTGGACAGTGTCAATATTGCCAGCCCCAAGCTCACAGCCTCAGCTGGGAGCCAAGTCCCAAGAAATCATTACATCAGTTTCAATGTGCTAAAGGATTAAGTCTGAACTTTTTGACACTATCTCTTAGACTGAGCACATAGCAGCTGATTTCTGAGTCTGAGTGCACACATGCAAGGAGGTGCATTCTCCTGTAGAGTTTATTGTGGGGTAAATAAAAGTTTTCCACAAAAGCCTTTGTATGTTTTTAAACATCAGATTAGGTTCCTAACTAATTCTCTGCAGATAGGTCCTCAGCTACTAGCAAAGCATTCAGTCATTACACAAAATTTGTGGTACACCTTTAACAGGTGAAAACATCCTCTTCTTGGCTCTGCAAGATTACAAATACTTCAATGTATTAACAAGGGGGGGAGACAAAAACTTCTTTATGATACAGTGTTTCACCAGAGACCATTTATGTTCCTTTTTTAATTAAATGCCAGGCTGGGAAGTTAAGGTGAGACTGGGTAGTGGTGGCTCCCCAGGTGGAAAGATCAAGACACACTTCCCTACAGAACAGGCTTGAGCTTTCTTTGTGTACTGCTCTGTCCTTATGCTTATAAACCCTGAGTATGTTACAAGCTGAAAACTTTTAACATACTGTTAACATACTGTTACTGTACGTTGAAAGCTGAAAACTTTCAGCTGAAACTGAAGTGATGTAAATTTCCTAAATGCTTTTAGATAACCAAGAACTCAGCCACTGCCAAAAGAAACACAACTTCCTGAAACTGGACAGCATTGCTTGGGTTTCCTTTGAAGAAAAAAAAAAAAAAAGAAAAGGAGGAAAAAAAGGAGAGGGAGCCAAATGCCTGAAATATGTTAGACAGAGTGATGCAGGAGTTAAGGGGAAGCTACATAGGAAGCAAAGCAAAGCCCAAAATAAAGAGCAGGAATGGAAAACTAAAAATATCAAACAGGAAAGTGTGACACAGCTGCAAGGGCTCTGGTGCATTCTCCCCCAGCATTGTACCTTTTTTTTTCAGGAACATACTAATATTGTGTTTGGATTTCAATGGCATTCCAAACCATTATTTGTTCTTCAAAAATAGATGTTTCTCTTGTGAGAAAGATATTTTCAAGTAATGTTCATAGGATTTCAGTTGTTCCATTTTATCAAAAACCACTTTAGTTAGGTTCAGTATTTGCAGAGCAGAAAAACTGCATTGATTATGTCATTTTTTGAAAAATTAGTCTATGTCTCCTTAGAATAGTGAAGACAAGCTCATGCATAATCAACTATTGTCTTTTATTTCAGCTGAGTTTTTACTTGATAGCTTCCAAGAGTAGGAAGGGCGCAAGTACATTAATTTGAGGTGCAATCACTTTGAAAGCACTGTGAATGGAAGAGGATGAAGGAGGATTAGGAGCACCAATAAAGTTAAAGAAATCTCTGTCTTTTTCTTCATCCGAACACAAGTTTCTTTGTTTACACAGAGCATTTTGCTGGACCAGGAAGGCAGCTCAGGGGACATAGGACTGCCAGGGCTGTGCCTGGATCCCTGCTGGCACCTGCAGAGGCACTCAGCACATGTACAGGGGTCACTGGCAGCTGCTGCAAAGGAGCAGGGAAGGAATACTTCCCCATATGGATGTCTTGCTATTTGAACTTCTGTTTGATTGCTAAACTCACCCATCCTGAAATAATCAAGCCAAGTAGTCAAGTTGTGAGTGGTGTCTGGACACCCAGAAGAGAGATGGGGCCATTTTTGAAAGAGAAAAAAAGGCTGAACACACCAGTTTGTCAGCCTCAGTTTCCCTGGACACTCCCAAACTCTAGTGAAAACCACATTAAGATGGGCCAAAATGAAGATCATGATGTCTGCGAAGTTAACTGTCCGATTTGTGAAATTCCTATTTTTGGCAGACACAATAAGAACAGGAAATAGTTACTGATTTTCCAGGTGTCAGGAAATATTTTCAAAGTGTTGCTGTGACCTGACAGTTCATTTAAATAGATAGCAAGCATGTACAGAGGTGATAATAAATATATTTTAATTAAAAATATATGTTTTGATGTGTTTGCTCCAATATCTGTGTCCTCATGGGTCAGAGTGACAAATTTATGTTGTTAATCTCACTGTAGTGATTAGGCAGTGATAAATATCACAATACAAGTGTGAATGTTTTATATAATGAAATCACATATCAGATGTTTCTCACAGTTGATGTTGATAAGGCTGTTTTTAGAAGATGATCTATACTGGAAATATTTTTCTTACATATTATTTGAGTTGTGAGTGGAATGCATCTGAATATATTTCAGGCCTCTCTATTCTGTGTATTTCAGACATTGCTCTAAAACATTTGATTATATATTGTTTGACCAGTATTAATGACGTTTGCAACACCCTATAACACAGACTGTAATACAAATTGCATTAAAGCACAGTTCTTATTAGTGTCATCACACATTAGATACAAAATGAATGTCATTGTATATATTACATAGCTTACAGCTTAGTAGCTGAGAAAGTAACAGCTACCTTCCAGACATGAGGACAAACATGTTCATACTGGAAATAATATATGACCTCACTAAAAACAAATTAAGTACTAGATGACAGGACCACGTTCTGTGATAAACCATCTCATGGCCTTTACTTCAGGAGCAATAATGGATTTGGCAGTGTCAGTTTAACAGTTGGACTCAAATGATTTTAAAGGTCTTTTCCAACTTAAACAGTTCCACTATTCTATGGCTCTATGATCATTTGTATTATTTCTTATCCATTGTCACTGGTAGCAACAGATAAATGTTTCAATGGATAAATGATAAATTAAAAGGATGAAATTCTGTAATTTCATTATGAAATCTATTCTGTGTGCAACAAACTATCACTGGAGCAGCTGAAGAGATGCAAAAACATTTTATAAATTTGATGAAAAAGAGTTAAAATCTTCCAATAATGTTTTCAAGGCATGCCTCTCCATCTCCTCTTCTCTCCTGACTTGCCAGTTGTGGATTCATAGGTTACTCCATTATGATAAATGAAAGAGTCTCAAGGATTTGCAGGCTCTGCTGCAGAGCTAAAAAGTTCCTGGCATGGTGATGGCCAGGCCAACAAGAAAAGACAACCTTTACAGCCTTCCTGTACTGGGATTGCCAAAGAGTGACTGTTCCAAGTAGGCAGTTAGCATCCAGACACCCTGTTTTGAAGATGAAGGTGGTTGGAATGGTGTGGACACAAACCTTTCTGTTCATGGGATACCACACATTGTCTGCAATCGTGAATGGTCCCAGCAATTTGCTGAAGTAGATGCAGATGTTGTGAAACTGTTTCTGTGGATTTGAGAGCAAAACCATACCAAATCTGCATGTACCATGGCTGTACCATCACCACCAGGCTTACTCTGTCACTAACAGACAGACACAATAGACAGATATGGTTTCACTTGGTTTTTATTGAACAATAATAATATTACGCTCTTTTAAACCAACTGACTTATTAGATTTACATTCATAATGTCATTTATGACTGTTGCAAAATATTAATAATGTATGCAGTATTTAATACATTCTTTAAACATTTCTTATCAGTCTGCTGGAAGACCATGGGTTTGATCCTGTTCTCACCAAAATCAAGAAAAAAAATACTTTTGATATCAGCAGATTAGAATCAATTCACTTGCTAGTAAATAGCCCAAGATAACATTATTCCCTCACAGACCCTAACATTCAATACAGGTTAAAATGTGGTATCATTGTAGTTTGAGATTTATGTTTGTATGTCTCCAATTATCATGGCCAGACAACCAGCACTTTCATCCTGACATTTGGCTGTCTTCTGCTGTCATCATCCTCTTGTTGCAGGTCAGCATGATTCATGTCTGCTTTACCAGGTGAAAGCATCCTGCTTTCACAGATGTTGACTTTGGATCTCTTTAAGGGCATTAGAGTTTCTGATTTCCATAGTTTTAAAAGTATGCTTTCAGATCCTGAGCTAAACTCTATCTGATGTACTGTGTGTTCCTTCTTTCACTGCAGTCATTGTCAAAGCTCAAGTTGATTTCAAAGGAAATGTTGAAATTAAGCCACACTTCCAATGAGAGTGTTCTGTGTTACAACGTTGTTCCTAAACTCATGGCATTCCCTCTGACACAGCAAGGTCAATTTTCACTATCTGTGGATGTGGTTGTTTTCAGACACACTAGCAAGCCTTCTCAGTGGTGTTTTTTAGCTTGCACATCTGTCATCCAGCTTAGACTGAATGAGGGACTGCCTGTTCCTGCAACACTCTAACACATACAAGTTCTTCTCATGCTGCAATGGGACCGCTTGCTCACGCACTTGAGAAACAAAGGACTGGGTACCAAAATACTGTAGTCTGTGGCTGCACAGTCACTTGCTGAGGGTCCAAGTCTCCCCTGGATCAGATAAACTCCCTGTGAGTCACATCTGGGCCATAGCCAGCAGTGAAGATGGAAAGCATGAAGGTCCCTTTGCTGGCCTCTTACCACTCTTCCCGAGGGAACGCAGATATTGCCTTAATGACACCAAATAGCTGGTTTATAGAAATATATATATTTAAATAATGAAAAGCAGCTTCTTTTGTTTCAAATCCCCTTCCCCAAATGGGTAGAATTTACCAATCTGCTGTTTCTCTGTACAAAATTTTACTTTAGAAATTCAACTAAATACAATATATGTCTGCAGTGTCTTGCCTAAGTTATGCACAATATATAAACTGAAATGCTGGTTGTTTTCTCTCTGAAGAAAGGCATATTTGTCTCTGTTGAACTGTCACCAAACTTCCAAAAGCTAGAAATTTGTTAACAAGTAATATCAGTTTATTTAATTTACAATGTTGTTCTTTTGTTGTTGTCACTGAACAGGAGTGTTCTTTCCGTCTGAGGTGTTGTTTATGTGTGTTTCTTTCATGATGGTTTCATATCAATAGTACCACTCACCCAAACTGTCCCCTCCGTTCAGTGAGAGCTTTTCCAGCCTCAGGCTAGCAAGAGTCAGCCTCTGGCGTTATTTAAGTGATCATGTTGTATTTCAGTATTGCCATACATTCAAAAAGCCACAATACATTTCTCTGTTCAGATACTTATCAAAACAAAAATCAAAAGTCATATACACTGTACAGTCTATTTTTAAGTAAACATTTTCCTCATTAAAAATGGGTCACATTTGAGCTTCAGAGATTACATATTCATATGTTATAGATCTACTTTGTTCTTAAAGTGTGTTGTTGCATATTCAATAATCTGTGAGAAATGCATTCACTTGAAAGTCTTACAAGTGTAAGTAAATATCAGCGAGGATTTAGCCATTTCATTACTGGAGAGCGAACAACTTTCTCTTTAACGAATTCCTCTTTTACAGAATTTCCATCCCCTGATGCCATGTCATTGTCTGAAAAAAACCACAAAAAAATAAAGGTAGATTTAATGTATGTGAGAGCTTTAAAATATTGTCCTGCAGCAATGTCCCTAGTTTTAGGAATACTTCGAAAAATCCTTAACTGACATGTTTGCAGAAAACTCCCTAAATTGCTATCAATTACCTAGCTGCAAAATTTCTACCAAATTAAGTCATATCTGTTCTCTGTAGTTTAAGCATGAGGCTGATGATTTGACTTCAGTTTCCAGTTCTGACTGTAACACTCACTCCAGTGTGACATGATGGGACCAAGCAACACATCCTAAATAACTGCAGCAGTAAATTAAACTGCCCTGCAGCTATTCTCTGACTGAGGCCAGCTGGCATGGAATAGCTTGGTGCGTGCCATTAAACTCTCTTACTCTCCAAAAATAGGTAAAAGATATTCAGTTTGTCAACTGGAAACTGTTCCTGTCTGGGGCTGATTCCTGAGCTGTAACTGAGGTTGTTTGGCACAGCTAGCTGTCCTGGGACAAAGCTTGCTATCCACCATCCTAGTGTTTGACCGTGAAAGGAGTCAAATTGCAATGTTCAGGACCATGCTCGGACAACTTTAAATTTGCTGGGGTATATACAGAAGCTGTGGATAGTGGTCTTTATAAAACTTATGGGTCAGAAACTTGCCTGTTTAAAACACAGAAGCATTTTCGTCTGTTTTAGTTTCCTGAAGATCATTTAGACACTATAGCTACTTCTGAAGACCACTTTTAAATGGAACTCTGTGTGACTACGACATGGAGTACTACTCGTAGTGTCCCTGGTCTGCTAACAGTGACAGACCTCTGAGGACAGAAGTCTTCAGGAAGCTTTTGCAAGGGTGAAAAAACACCATTTGTATGCAGTCATCCGGGCTGGGATAAGTCAAGCAGTTAAACATTGAGGCAGCAGAAACTTTGGGACCAAAGTCGAGTGAGGAAGAGAAAAGGGGAGGAGGAACTGGTGCAAATAAGCTCTCTGGTAAGGTCTCGAATATAGGCTAGAGATAGAAAAAAAGCAAGCACCCTCATTATTTTGGCACCCTCAGATGTAAATAGAACAAAGAAAGGCAGAGAGCACAATCATGTAGAAAATTCAAAAATATCAGGGCTGAACAATTTTGTAAGAGGGTTTTTGGAGATTAAATGTGATATAAGCATAAGCTGCAGAAGTTTCCTTCAATCTAAATTTCTCTAAGTAGAGAATGGGAGAAAGATAAATCATGTATCAAGACAGCAAACTCCATGCAGCTTAATATAACAGAAGAAAATTTAAAATTGCACATTAACTGCGGTTAGAGAAGAAATTAAATCCAAAGATTTTTAGGTGAAATCCTATAAAAGATCCGAGTAGCCCTAGGATTAAATATCTGTTGTTTTTCTTCTTTGACTTCTACACATTTGTATTTTGGTTTGTGTTTATATTTAGAGTAAGCATCATTCAGTCAAACATACCTCAGTATCATCAGATAGGAAAAAGGGGGAAAATCCCACCTCTAAAATCTTCTGTGATCTTTCCTTGGTGCATCAAAAACACTCCAGTTATCACTTTTTTTTTTTTTTTTTTTTAATTCTAGATAGATCTATTACAAGCTTTGAACATAAATGTAAAGGAAATAACTTATTCCAGAGATACTGTGAAAAGTGACAACAATCAATAGAACATTTAACTGTTCGCTGACAACTGAAAACAAATAAAACTCTGTCCTCATGGGGGAAAAAAAGTTGTTTTTATTGTGTATTAGCTAACAGTAGTAAATGCAATGTAATATAATCCTGAACTGACTGATGAAAACCCTAGCACAGCCTCCCACTGTACAGGTGAGCACAATGCAACAGGTGCAAAGTATTTCAAAATGTTTCTGCCATCTGCCACAGCTCACCCAATTCCCTGCCACGTGTTAAGGAAGCTGCCAATAAGAAAAATACACCAACCTTGTGTTGTTAGTGGTTTTCACACCTCCACCAAAGTACCCACCACTCACACACAGAGTGGTAGTACATCATGTGCAAGGTGTTTTCTGCTAAATCAACTGTCCCACAAAGTCTTACCTGTGTGTGAAGATATTTTCCGTCGATTTGGAGGCTTTGAAGCAGACAGTTGAAAAAACGGGAACTTCAAGCACTTCCCTGTTACTCTGTCACAGATGCCAGAGGGACAGTTGCAGGTTTTCCTGCATTCCATTCCATAGCTACCATAGGGACACTCTGGAAAAAAAAATAGCAAAGCAGCTCTCAGTGACCCAAGTCAGATGGCTGTCTTAAAAGCTGGTCTGCTTGAAAGGGGAAAACCTTTGAGTGGAGATCAGCTAGACTTTAGCTACAGGAGCTAGACCTTAGCTACAGGATTTCAGCACACTGACTGGTTTTTTATAAGTATTTTCCAATATTAACAAACGTTGATGCACTTTACATACATAATTTCATTTCCTGTCACTTATTTTCAACATGCTACTGGTAATCCTTCTCTGAAGCACCCTTAGATTTAAATGCACTCTTACATTAAAGATCTTAGTTAAAGGCAATATGAATATGTCAGTATAAAATTATAGACAATTTAGTAAAGGACTAGTTTTGAATTTAGAAAGGAAGATGACTCCAGAAATTCCTGAATTCACTGTGTGGCTCACGATGACATTATCTGACTTTGATGCCTGTTGGGATTTAGAGCTGCAGCCTGATGCTGTGCAGGGCTGCTGAGGCCATGGCCAGCAGCCTGGGTGGAGGAGGCAGCCTGACCCTGAGGAGCTATCCAGCAAACTCACCCTCCACCTGGAGATGCTGCTGGGGGGTAGCCTCCCACCCAACACTTTCTCAGACAGCAAAGTTCTGCCTTCCCATGGCAGTCAGCTCACCTGCACCTCCAACCTAGGGTGAGAATGCCCTGAAGGGATCTCTGGCATTAAGGCAACTCCCTGGTGTGCTGCATATGGCCACAGAATGCCTAAATTCAAACCTCACATCCCTGAGCAAGCCTGTGGAGGAGCACTACAAAGCACTTCTTAGGATGGGAACAAATGTTTTCCAAAGAAAATTAAGCCAGGTACAGGAGATTGGCCCTATCCTATAGCTGACACATATCACATGCTGGGTCATGTAACTTCCCAGAGGGTTTAAATAAGTGGCTACAGCCCTTGTCTTCCTCTGCCTTGCTATTGAACAGGATACCTTCCCAAAACTAATTGCTAAAGAGACAGAGACTGGGAAAAATCCATGTCTAACACGTCATTTCCAACCACAAAAACAACTGATCATTCCCAGAAGAGGTTTGAGACACCCCAGGAGGAAGGCCTTTATGTTCAGATTATCCTTGCAAACCTAAGGTAAGTGATCATCTTAAACAGCAAGGTCTGGAGAATTTCTGATTCACCTCCTAACAGTAATCAGGGCTGGATCAAGGAACCATCTAGCCCAGACTTCCATAAAAAACATATGAAAGGTGACCATAGTAAGCACTTCTCTCCTCATTCTGTCTCTTCTTTTCAGCTATGGAACCTCCTGATCCAGACATCGTTTCTGCATATAACACCCCACAATAAAATTATCCTTTTCAGTTTGTCCAGTCTCCTCTCAAATGAATGCAAACTTTTATCTTAGCCATACAATCTAGGCAATCTGAAAATCAAGCTACTGCACTGCAGCCAACATTTTACAATTCTCTGTGTATCAAATGGATATGCTCTTATCAATGAAAAGCCCTAGAAGATCAACCAGTTCCCTGAAAGGGACTGCACAGCCTGTCAATCTTATAAGGCCTCAGCACACTCCCTTTCCCAAGAAGGACACTCTTGGATCTGCTTGTCCACATAAAACAAAAACAAACTCCCACCCAAGTAAAAACTGTTCTGGAGTGCACATCCTTCCTGGGAGACAAGCAAAGAGCACACACTACATGTAGCATCAATCTGCCTGCTGCTCAGCCTGGAGAGTTGGGATGCCAAGCTGTGTAAAACAACACAGGAACAAGTCTGAGCCCAAAGGACTTGGCTCTGTGTGGAATAATCCTGGCATTGAAGAGGCTCTTCAGATTTCATAAAACTGAGATCTGAGGAAATTTTTCTTTTATAAGGTTTAAGTTCAACAAGATCCTGCTCCTAAATAAATTGCAGATAGCTCTAAGTGGTTTACTGGAAGCAAGGGCACCAAAAAGTATTTTGGTTCAGGCTATAATGACATTGCTATTGATAAGAGTATGATGAACTCTTCTAAAAATGAAAGTATCCCAAAATATTGTTCTGGAATATATGCTGCCCATTTTAGAAGTAAGAAATTGAAGAACAGAGAGTTCAGATATTTTTCTTCCAGAACTTCAATGTAAATAGGTAAGAGGAAGACAGAGACAATTTAACCATCCTGCATCTGTCAGTTATTACAAACATGGAAGTTATTAAAATGAGTGAGCGACCTGGTATCGTAGCTGCAAAAGAATATGTAAAATAACTGTATCTGGCCCCAGAGACAGATTGTGCTATCTTAGAGCTGAGATGAAGAAAGAAAAAGAAGTCAAAATTATATCTGTAATATTTAGTGGAAACAAATATATGAGGAATAGAAGTTTTAAACTCCAGTTTACAATGCTGAGACAAGACATGGATTCATTGAAATTAATGAGAGTTTTTTCCATTGACTGATTGTGAAAAAAAAACCCCAAACATTTTACTTTGCATTTTCTACAGAGCATCCAAGGTTCAGCTATGGGGATTCAGATCTCAAGTCCCATAATATTTCTTTGTTCCCATTTAAAGGGTTCTAATGCAAAGAAATTCCTATGAGGAGAGTGAAAAGTACACACTAATTCAAAAGAATTGTTAATGAAATTACAGGCAGTAACTTTTTTAATAAACTGAAGATCAGTCCATTATCTCAATAAAATATTTCCCTGGAGAGTGCACCAAAGATATAATCTTTATGTGTAAGTTTTACTCTTTTGCAATAAAGTACTGTTTTGAGTTCCACACTCAACCATGCACATGAGTTTATTTTAAATAAGGTAAATAAGTGTGTGCTGTATGTGAATCAGCCTAAGTGATTTCTGCAGCATCAAGTCCTAAGTCATCACTTTAACTGAGTCTATTAATACTCTTGATATTTAGCTGCCAAGATATTTCCACCTTTAAGAAAATTATTCTCAGGCTTATCTGTATCTACTTACACAAGTGGTACACAACACAGCAAAACCCACTGCATTCATGCTTTGCAAACTCTTTTTTAAAATAGTTTAATTTTTTTAAATTCACCCTACTTCTTAAGAATATAATACCTTGACACCTTTTAAATATTCCCCTGTTTAAATGGTGTGAGAATAGCTCCTAAACGAAAAATGTGATTATAGTCTCTGACTAAAGAAATCAGCATGCAACCTACCCGGAATAAACTGAAAGCAGTGCCTGGCTGCTCATCTCACTGTCAGCTTCTGTTCTGTTATTGTCATCTTTCAGGCAGGAGGGTTTCTGTTTGCCTCCCCTGACCACATCCCTGGGATGACTGAGTGCCTCAAAAGCAGAACTAAATTAAACAGGACAAAGTCTCCAGGCACTCAGGCAGTGCTGATTTCTCCATCCCCCAGAGCCCAGAGTGAGCTTCTGGTCCCTGGGCAGGCAGCCAGCAGTGCCAGAGGGAGCATCACCCCCAGGAGTGTGTAGCTGCAGCAGACACCCCATGACAGGGTTGGACTGGCAAGATTAAAGTCTTTATAATTTATAGAAAGCCACCCACCAAGTCAACAAAAAGAACAGAGCTAGTGCCTGAGTCTCTCAAGCCACAGTCAAAAATGTCATCTCCAAGCACACCCTGTTTGTATTTCCTCACACATATCCACAGGTGTAAACAATATTGTCACATTAATAAACCTGCCCCACTACGTGTAATGCCTTCTAATGACAGCAGGTATTTTTTCCATTTTTTCTTGGCTAAGGGATGAGCTGGAAAAAATCCCATTTTAGACCTTTCAAGCAAGAGGCAAACTCTGCATGTATGTCGCTGTCAATCTGCCACAGTGAGTGCATACAAAGTGAACATCATTACCTTTGCAGATACCAAATTCATCACCAAAGTCATCCTCCTCAGTGTAAAACTGGCACTTCAGCCCAGGACCACACTTGACACCATCCATACCCGAGACAGTACGGTAGCAAGTCTCCCCCAGGGCAGCTGCACACACCCTGCAGCAGCCACAGTCATCGAGCACCGTTCGCTTACAGCGCGCCGTGCTCTTGCACGCGTTACTGTCACAGGGGTCGGGGCAGTCTACTGCGTACTTGGCACTCCAGGCAGCTCCAGCGTGCACGGGCATCAGCAGGAGTGTGAGCAACAGGAAGCCCTTCATGTCTTGCAGGAGTGAATGCTCCATCCCAGAGAACAGCTCTCAGTGCTCAGCCCGCTGGTGCCTCTTGCCGAGCGAAGCGGCGGTACAGAATCCAAAGTGGTAGCTGCACACATCAGCCTACAAGTTTATGACCTTTATAAAGTGTGTTGCCCACATGTTGCACCGTCGTCAGCTTCCTCAATCCGGCAGTGCTGCTCCTGCCAGCCTCCCTTGTTTCAGTTTATGAAATCCAGGATGAAGGTTGGATTAGCACTCTGCTGCCATCCAGGAATTGAAAAGCCTGAGCTGATGTAATCTGTTATGTTTAGTTGGTTGTTTTGCATGAGGACTAAAAACTCTCTCACATCCGTTTCAAATGCTCAAGGACGTCTGCCAAGAGTGAAAAAAAAAAAAAAAAAAGGTAAAAAAACAATCAGCCCCAAGGAGGTTGCATACCTTCCAGCAGGACAGGGATTGCTCTGACGCTGGGCACACTGCTGACGGGAGAGCTCTGCCTTGCTATCACAGCTTGTACGGCCAGAAGAAAATCACACTGAATCATCTTACTGCTGAAAGAATAATCTTTATTAGAATAAATCTTTGCCACACTCTTTTAGGGGATGTGGACAGTTATTTTGGGGAATTAAATGAGATCATGTCATTTAATAGCCAAGCTCAGATTTTTCAGTAGTTTTTTCTGCCTGCATTGAAATAGTACTTTTTAATCAGTATTTAAGTGGAGGTGAATTAAACTTTTCACTCAAAGATTACTGCTAGTAATAAAATCTGGTCAGAAAAAAACCAATCATTTTGTGGAATCTCCCACAGGAAGTTCAGGAGAATGAGCAATGAGCTGCCCCAGCCTCACAACCAAAGGGGAAATCCCCATCCATCATCACCACTGTCTGCACAGTGTTAACATAGATCCAGGGGACTGATTCTCCTCTTTTTACACCACTTCTATTCTGACAAACTCTACATGATGCTCTGACGTTGCTCTTCAATGAAATCAATGTAAATAAACAGAAAACAAATCTCATTTTCCCATCTCCTCTCTTAGACTTTATTTATCCTGCCAGAGCCTTGACAAGAAACAGCAAACAAATGGAGTCCAGCGAAACTGATGAGCCACTGGAGACATTAAAATTTCTGCATTAAAAAAAAATCTACAGGAAAGGAAAAAGGGAGTAAAGCTACCCATAAATAAACCTCTGAATACCAAAAGTTGTTGCCAGTGAAGTTAGTGGGAACCAAAGCAAACTGAACTATGTACGACCAGCTTGTCCCTTGGGAATCCTGTGTCTCAAGTGGGTTTAGGACACTGCCAGTAGGCTGCCAAACAAAATGAAGGACGAGACTAGAAATATGGAAGAGAAGGAAAGGCTTTTCTTCATGAATGCAAATGTGAATTGATAAACCCAAGACCAAAATGCTTAACTCTTCTGTCTTGTGAAGATGGGGAAAATCAATGTATTGCATGTTGCATTTCATACGGTACATAAGAAGTATAAAGGAGGGGAGAGAAGGGAAGGGGAGGGGACTAGCCTAGTGTGTTTAACACTTGTCAAAAGTAAATGTAGAAAAAAAGTAAAAAATTAAAGTGTTAGGCTGAGGTCTTATATAAATCAAGGAAATACTATTGGTAAGCATGAGCTGACAGAAATTAGCTCAGTTAGTAGCAGACAGCTTTATCTTCCAAATACAAAGCAACTATCCTCTAAGAAGGCAATGGAGTACTTCTAAAATGGAAATGAAAATTGCAGCTAAACCAGAGGAGGAACATGAGTTTAAGGTTATAATGAGGAGATCAATTAGAAGTTGATGTCTTAACACTGACCCTATGATAACCAAAATATTGCAAAAATCTGTTTAAAAAAAAAAAGAAAAACAACAACCTAATATTTCTTCCATAGTTCTCAGGTCAGCAGAATAATGTAAACCACTGCCCATGTCTGCTGTCATAGCATCAACTAAAATTGACATTGGTTTATGTTAACAGGTCAGGCTGTAACCTGTGGGGCTGAGCGCCAGCATAAATCCCACTGGGCAGGCCCTCATTGGGAGGGAGATGCTAAGTTCATTCAGAAAACCAGGGAGCACAACTAAGGCCAGTAACACTCTGAATACCCTGGTCAGATCTGCTCCTAAGAGTGAAATAGCCAAAAAAAGAGCTTGCACACTTGGTGCATAACACTGCACAGGTGTGCAGCAGGAAGGCTCACCCAGAGGAGATAACAGATGATGTATAGTGTGCAAACCCATTCACACTTATACTTATTTATGCCTGGTAGTAACTACCAGCTGGTAAAATCCTGTTCTGTAAATATTTACAGGAAATGCTCCTTGTCTAAAACACCAAACGAGATCTGAAAGAACTACATTTCACATTTGGGGTTCTCACAGGAAAAATGTCCTAGAGAAATGATAGATAAAAAAATTACACACAGATGTGGTGAGGAAAAGAAAATGTAAAAGGAATCAGCACACTCTCCTAGCAACTAGCCAATATTATTTGGAATAAGATAGAAACTGTATCCTATGCTTGGAGCTAGAGGCCAAAGTAAATTATTCCAATGGATTAAAAAAATACATGTAATGGAAGAAAACAATCTGAACAGATAAATGTATGGATTATGCAAGAGTATCATGGCGGAAATAAAGGTACTATGATCTTCCACACTGTCCATTGATTAGTGAAATGAATTCAGTGTCACTCTCCTTGGATTTAATGTTTTTCTGCTGTTTTACCTGTTGAATCCATTAAGCTTTCCTTTACAGTGAAAAGTCTGATCCTGTAAAACTCTGCACTAGGCTCTTCCATGAAAATTCATGCAATGGGAATTAATGAAGTTTCCCCAGATATCAACAGCAGAAAATTTGCCACCATTATTTAACTTGTGGTATAAATATAATTCAAAGGTGAAAGACCTTCTGGAACAGATCACAGCTAATTTTTTTCAAATTTACAGCATAAATTGTCTTTTTGCCAGATTACATCATAATTACATCACCACATATAATGTTTGGCACTCCTTCTAGAAGGAGAAAATGTTTCAGCCTTTGGGTTCCATGCTTTACAGGGAACCAGCGGTTGTGCGATCAGTTGTGTTTCCAGCTGAATACTTCTGAGAACTATTTTTCCAGTTCTTTTGTAAATTATCTATTTCTCAAGCAAGAGCAGCCTGTGGGATGGTCTTGAGGTTATATTTGTGCCCTCAGAAAATTCTGACCCCACCTTTTAAAAATCCCCATGAAATGGCAAACTTCGTGACACACGATTACCATGCACTGGGCACAGTGTCCTCATAAGGTTAATGGGCTTTGTTAATTTTGCTCTTTAGAGAAAGATTCACCTCCACTCTTCTGAACTGAAGCATTCTGGCCACTGTTGCTAACCAGTCTTTTGAATGCACAAAGTCAGGATAAGCAGGAAGCATTAATATCTCTTAAAAAGTAGGAAATATTTAATGCATGACCCTTGTTGCTCATTTCCAAAAGACAGTCCCTTAACTAAAAATATGTTACCACACATTCCTGAACAATCCAACCTTTTCCCAGGCTTCCTTTTCAAAAAGCCGTAAGCACAATGCTATATGAAAAGCAAAAATTCAAAGGGAAACACCAAAAGGAAGCTGATCTCCAAAGTTCAAAATGAAAAGCCAGAAATAGGAAGTAAGAGATAAGAATCAGGAAAGTGAGATAGCGGCAAGGACTCCCCTTTGTATGATTTCTTTTCTTGTATCTTTTCAATGAATTGCTAATCACTCTTTGTTTCAGCTGTAACATAGCAACTGCACTCTGGTAAAAATAGATGCTTTGGGACATTTCCTACTTGTTGAAGGCAAGAGATGTTTACATGCTTTCTCCAGGCAGACCAGGTGCTGTGCAGAGGACTGGGTAGGCACAAACTGCAGGAGCTGTCGGAGATCAGACAGCTACAGAAGCTGAACCGGGTGGCAGCACAGACCTTGTGACCCTGGTACAGTGAAAGCTGAGGGAGAGAGAAACTCAAGGCAAGAACAGAAGTGAAGACAGTATGCCTGATCACTCTGACCATTCTGATGAAGGAAGATGCAGCAAGGACTTTGTTGTCAAACATTTCTGTTTCTGTCAATCCTTGCGGCAGCTACCATAGAAATAACTGCCACAGCTTCTGTGGAGCACAGCAAAATACACTTGCCCATATGCCCACATACAAATATATGGCATGTCCACCCTGGGAGCTGCTAGCCAAACTTCCTGCACATGATTTAGGCTCTGAATTTGCCATTGAAATGGAGCTGAACCCTGTCAGGTCTGTGCTGCTTACTCAGCCCATGTGGCACAGTCCTGCTCTTCCATGGGCTCCAGTCATGGCTGGCTCTGGCTGCAGGACCGCTGCCCTGTGTCATCTGGTCACAGAACAGGTATTCCCAGTGATTTTACCATCACTGTAATAACCTGCATAGCAGAAATCTCTGGCTTTCTCTCCATTCACTTACAAATCAAGTCAAATAGTTCTTCTATGCTTGGAGAAGGTGTTCAAGAGGCAAAAAGGCCACAGAGTGGGGTAAAAACTCTACTACATGGCAGCAAGGGTCAATTTTTCCTATGGTGGGCAAGTCTGGATTTGTCACTCACAATAAATAAGTAGTTGATTTAAATAGAGAAACAGGATGAAAAAATATGTTGTGACTCTGTTATGCTGAAAACTTTTTTTAATACTTTCAAGACATCTACATTTCCAGAGGAAGAAAGGTGTTTCAAGGGCCCTCCAAGATCTATACCAGGGGATGTTTGGACAGTACAAGAAAGTCACATACTTCTTCTATACTTCAGAAAATTTGCTTCTCTGAATATATATATGATCTCTCACAGTTCAAAACTCTGCCTTCACATAAGACCCATCTTACCAATACTTTTGTCAGAAGCTGCTTCTTTTGTGACACTTCTTCATTCTAGAAATCTAAATTACTCCAGATAAGACATTTGTACACCTATGGAGAAATAAAGTCTGTCCATATAGAAAAACACCTTTTCAGGACTGATCTTGAAATACTCTGTTTCTCTATCAATTAAAATACCCAAGATGTGAATGATGGTTCTTTGCATGTTGTGCTTAAAGGGTCAGATGTTTATGTGGTAAACAGCTTTATTGCTGAAATAATGTGGCTATTTTGTCCTTCACTGTTAGAAATAGTTGACTGATGTAGACACACACACTCTTTTCTCTATTGCCATAAAGCCTCTGCTCCCAGTACTTCTCTGCAGAACTAGAATAAAATATATTAGATTTGAAAACCATTTTCATCATTTTTTCCATACATAAACAATAACAAGCAATCAGCAAAATTACAAATACCCTATGGATGTTATCTTTTCTCTATGCAATCCAAATGGTAATTATACTCTGATTCTACCAGTCCCTGATAACTAAGCCAATTTCCCCCTGAATAAATATTTTTGCTTGCTACCTGTGAAGAATCTGAACGTGCACTCTTCGGTGTTCAACTCCTAGGTATAGATATTAGAACTGGATGTTTTAGGGTTGGTGAGAAGTATACTTTTGCTTGCAACTCAAGTTGCAAAAAAACTCAAGTTTTGATCTCTGTTTCTTAAAATTAAAAATAATTGATAATTCTATAAATCCTTATGGGAATAGAACCGTATCTTATGTGTTAATGTGATTTTTACTTCTCTGTACTAAAACATGTCTTTTGAAACTTGTTGCAGTTAGGTAGTTCTATTGGCTTACAACATTTCTGCAAATGTTTTTGCCATGCTTTATATATAGTTTAGACTTGAATAAGTAGCTATTTCCTGTAATGAAAGACAAACCTGTTAAAAGCTTATTATCTTCTTGTGCTCCATGTGTTGCTAACAAGCAAATCTGTAGTCATACGTGCAAAATGTGGAATTGTTTAAGTTAGGGTTAGATGTCCTCATAAGCTAATGCTTCCATGTATTCTTTGCAATATAGCCAGGATTATTTCCATTGGCAGAGAAAAGCCAATTTGAAATAATTAATTTAGATAAGCAACCATATCAAATTTATATTTTAGAATCTTTTCTTTAAGAATAAATATGTCCCTTTCCTAAGTACTCATCTTTGAAATATGGAAGTTTTCTGAATAATTAGGTGATCCCAGAAAGGCCAGAGGAGGATTCTGCATTTCCTAAGTAAGACAACTTCAGAGAAGAGCCAGACAAGGTCTGAAAGGAGTAAGAACACAAATGGGAACTATTTTTCAAAGTTTTTCCAGTGTTACACATTCTTTCCTCGGGATGAGTGGCTGTTTTATTCTTACTCCTCTCTGCCACACAATCTCTCTGGCTTAGCCTTGGTCCTCATTACATTGTTTTTCTCCTTTATTATACTGTACTTTCTCTCTGATGTATGTGCAAGTTTACTTATGCCACACACAAAAAGCACAGTAAAAATAGGAGCTCAGCAGACTATACTTCTTTATTCCATCTTTATTGCTTTCTTTTTTTCACAGTCCTCACACTCCATCCATCTCAGGTGAAGCTGCAGAGATTTTGGATTAACTGGAGCAAAGCCTTTTTAGAGGAGACTTTAGGTGGCTGGTCCTCAGACATTTCTGTGCTCTATGAATTGGTATCTACGTCAGTCTTGAGTTATGTAACCAAAAAAAGTGTATTCTATTTCATCTGTAGAAAGCAGTTGAGACATGGTTTCTTTTTTTCTTTATCTCTTGTAACGCCAGGGGGGAGGAGGGTGGATGCCTTCTGACAATAGACCAGCTGTTATAACCAGCTGCAGCAGTGTTTCTTATCTCTGTCACCACTGTCCACCCTCTGGGGAATATCTTCTGTTAATGGGCCATTAAGGCTCACCAGTGACTGACACATTACATCATCCCATTGAGAGATGCTCCACCCAATGGAGAGGAACCAACCATTCCCTACTCAGATAAAAATGGGGACACAGGGACCCCAGATCATCCACTTTTCCACTGTATTCTCAGAGGAAGATCAGACTTATCTCAGGATCATCCACTGCAGGATCATCTCTATCCCAACAGACCCACATCTGTCATTCCAGGAGGATTTTTTTGGACTGCTTCCTATACTCTGGCTGACAGAGTCTCAGGTCGTATTCCTGACTCTGTTAGGGTTTTCTAGGACTTTTGTTTGCTTGCTTGTTTGGTTTTTTCTTTTTTGTGTGACTGCATTTGCATTTTTAATATTCCTAGTAAAAAACTGTTATTCCTATTCCCATATTTTTGCCTGAAAGCTCCTAATTGCAAAATTGTAATAATTTGGAAGGAGGGGGGTTTTACATTCTCCATTCCATGGGAAACTCAAATTCTCCCCAACAGATACCTGTCTTTCCAAACCAAGGCATTCAATGAACAGGTTTGGAAACAAACTGAATTAATGTCTTGGGTTTCCATGACAAGAAACACCAGTATGGGTCTCCAAGAAGGGACCTATCGCAGGACCATTTATCTCCCCGGCATGGCAAAAGGATTTTCACACACATGCTCCCTACATCCTTTTTCCTTTGCTCCATAAATCACATGGCTCTGCTTGCAAATATTATTTTTTTTTCTTTCCCTGGAGCACACATGTTGTGGGTGAATGCTGACTCGAATAACATAAGTGGTGTGTCACTCATTTCAGCAGGATCAGGATTTCACATGGTGCTTTCAATGTTTTATGATCTCTGCTGTGTATTTTTTACTCAAAATGTAGAAAGGAATGTTTGCAAACAAGCTGTACTCAAGAAGCAATGAGGAGTAACAACTGCATATTGCCTGTGACTAATTTGGTCTCATTAAGAAACAAAGCTTAAAATTATAAGCTATAAACCTAGAAAAAGCCTTATCACTTCCAAATCTATTTTGGCTTGTATTTTATTTTCAGCTTTCTTCATACATTGCTAAAAAAGGTGTATTAAATAACAATATTACAAGTGCAGAACACAACCTTGTGGTTTTACTCAGAAATGTGCTAATTTATATGCACTTACATACACTCAGCATATATGAGAGAAAAAATATAATACACAATTAGTCTTTTAAAAAATTTATTCATTGATCAACCTTAGTTTTTTGATCAAAACTTGATGGTAATTTTCAGTCATTTAAGCAAATGCCCAGAAGATTTCTTTTTTTAAAAAAGTACCTAGGGAAAAAAGTATGAGTGAAATATACAATGCTGGAGCTATCTTTCCAAGTTGTGAATCTGGCAGACTGAATCATGATTTCTCCATAATGGCACATGATTCCTCTCTTTTACTTTATCTTCTGAAATGTCATAGACTGAACATGAGTTATTTTAGATATTTCCTGACCATGATAGAATGAGCTTTTTAAACCAGAAACATTTCTGAAATAGTTCACAATCAGATGCACTCTCTTAGAGGATTTATTCAAAACCAGATAGCTGCTATTCAATCCTATGTTTTAATTGTGCACTGTACTATGGATCCTCTTCCCTGTGCCAGGGGTTGGCCTATAATGTTTTGCACTATGAACACTGGCTGAGTGCTGGGTAAGTATCTCACCCAGACTGTAAAGAAGCTGCAGAGGGAACAAAGAGGAAGGTCAGCTGCAGATAGTTGTTGATAGCAGGAAACAACCCCCAAAGCTGTGGTGTACAAGATGTTCCCTCATGCAGATCCCGTGAGGCCACTTGGGCCAGAACTGGGCAGAGTACCTTCAATGCTGGCTATTGTGGCTTTTTCTGTTTTATAAAACAAGAAATGTTTGGGGTTTTAATTTATAAAGCATTGGATGTAAAAATAAAAATCCGTTTTCAACAATCAGCATGAAGGGAAAGGGGTTTTTTTGTTTGTTTTCCTATTGCCTAAGAGAAGTGCCTATAACTTGGAAATCACTGACTGTGCAGATGGAAACCCTTTCAAAGTCACCAGCAGTGTTTGTCCGGACGCTTCCCAGGATGGCTAAACTGCAACCAGGCACCATGAGGAGGGAAAAACCCAACCCAGCACTGCTGCTGGAATAACAAACTCTTCTGAAATTGCTGTCCCAAATATGAGTATCAAAATGGGTAACCATTATTGTGACCCTGACTTCAGTAACTGCATGTAGGAAAAACAAGGGGAAAGACAGAGGTCTAGAAGAAAAACAACATAAATATTGCTTTAGAATTTAGTCTGGCTTTTGCATTTTCTTACCACCAGCAGTGTTCTAACTTTTTTCAGGTACTCTCAATAAGGCCAAGACCACTCAATAAAATCAACATCATTGCTCATAAGACAGAATGGTCTGTTAGAAAGTAAAATGTTTTTTAATAATTCAGGGCTCTAATGTGCAGTCCCTGTCAAATCTCATTGTGGCACTCCCTGGCTGATTGCTGCTGCAGCAGTCTCATTTCACAGGGCAAGTTAACTCCAACAGCCCATTTCTACTCCTGGAGGAGCACAAACACCACTCCACTGTGAATGTGACAGCCTCTGAAGGTGATGTACCTAGAATCATAAGCACTACAGTGCCCCGTATCACGTTTTCAGCACCCTCATGTTCTCACCTACCTACATTTTATTAGAGAGTCACACCAAGGAAACTAGGTTAGAACCCATCTAGTACTGCAGAGAGAAAATGAACAACACATTAGTTGTTGTTCACATCAGCAACTTTCTCTTCTGTCTCTGTCTGTGCAATACCATCAGTGATGCAGGTCTTATTGCTGCCTCCACATTATTCTCTTCATTATGATGTGGATTATACACAGAAGGAATTTGTTGACAGGGTCTGGCTGGACCACTTTGAAAGATGGGGCCTCTCACAACCACCAGTGAAAGGGAGAACTGCAAGTTTTCCACAGTCCTCCATTAGCATGTCCAAAGTTCTGAGAATAATTGTACGCTCGGTGCAAATATTTGTTACTTGAACTCTGCTAAGACCAGTATCCAGACAGGACTGTGGCTTTTGGCAAAGGATGTGCATGCCCAAGATTTTAACCAGTGAAATCCATGTCACTGTCAATGTGGTCTGTTGCCATTTGAATATGTCACGGGTTTTGCACACGTTCTAGTCCAAAGTCTACTCTATTTTCATGCATCTATTTTCAAAGCATTCTGCTTTTTTCTGGTATCAGTTTTCTGGTATCCTTTCTGAGCTGAAATAATATTTAATAGAGACTTGGTTGTAACAGCTTGAGATGGACTGGGCACTGCATCCTAACAGGTAACATCCTCTACATTGTCTCAAGACAAACTCAACAAACAACCATGTACCATTTTTCTGTTTAAATGGAAATCACAGAATCATGGACTCATAGAATTATTTGGATTGGAAGGGGCCTTAAATATCATCTGTCCCAACTCCCCTGCCACAGACAGGGACACTGTCCACTAGATCACATTGCTCAAAGCCCCACCCAACCTGGCCTTGAACAATTCCAGGGACAGGGCAACCACAACTTCTGGCAACCAGTTCCAGATCCAGTCACTATCCTCTGAGTGAAGGATTTCTTCCCAACATCTCATGTAAACCTACCCTCTCTCAGTTTGAAGCCATTCTCCCCTGTCCTGTCACCACATGCTCTTGTAACAAGTCCCTCCCCATCTTTCTTGTAGGCTTCCTTCAGGTACTGAAAGGCAGTAATTAGGTGACCCCAAAGCTTTCTCTTCTCCAGGATGAATAATCCCAATTGTCTCAGTGTTTCTTCACAGGAGAAGTGCTCCATCCCTCTAATGATCTTCATGGCTTTTCTCTGGAGTTGTTCATTAATAGTTAACAGAATACTCATAACTATTATTTTTAGTACAGGGCTGATTAAGAGTGATTAAATTAATATTTAATTTTTCCCTTACTGATATTATTACTGTTCTAATTATCCCTCAATAGGGATAATTAGAACAGTAATAATATCCCTCAATCCCTCTAATACCCCTCAATCCTTAAATGTGGTTGCAGAGAGGCTTGTTTTTTATTGAAATAAAGGTGTTGTAAGAATGTGTTAATAGGGCAAAGTTTTTTGCTTTTTACCAAAAAGGTATTAATAATTCATCAGAATGAAGTCTCTGAAACTCTATTGTTTATATATTAAATCTAATACCTTTGTAAGTAGCTAAGGTATATAAGTTCCTATTATATCATTATGTATTGGCTTTTTAAAATAAAGGGGATTTTGCTCGTCTTTCTGTGGTTCCTTGCTTTGAAAAAACCCGTGCCACCTTGAATTGAATTGTGATCAAACTAAACCTACTTGTAATCTGTTAGACATTAATTATTAAATGCATAAGTCAATCCAAAAAGAGCTCATTCAAATGATTGTGGGGTTATAAACATACTGCATAGAAATGTCTGAACCAGCTGCCAAGTCACTAAAGAGATTAGGATACATTTTTGAAATTACCAATCTGTAATTAAAAGATGTAGAAGACATGAAAATTACTTGCTGTAACTTGTCTGACTATGATGAACTGACCAATTCAGAGTTGCAAAGAGTCTTCTGAGTTTATTTCTTTTTGGAAAGTATACAAGAAAATTATCTTGAAAATCTGATGGCTTGTTTTGTTTTAGTTGTGTTTTCTAAATGTTTTTTCCTGATGCCAGATTGCTTTGCCCAAAAGGAAGATTACTTTTACAGCTTTCTAGATAGCAGGCAGCTCTGTAGTCAGAAGATAAAACAAAGACTGACTAGAAGCTGTGGAGGCAGTCCATGCTTCAAACATACCACCACACTTTCAGGAAACAACAGTTGTTGACAACAGATAATTACACCCTCTCTACTGAGTAATAGAAGCTTGTTTTTGAAAATAATTAACAAAAAATCGAGCATGCAGTGCATTAGATGTACAGCCAAAACTAGTACAGAACATCAGGCACTACTGCTTAACACAAGGGCAGTATGAGCCAAAGGACTAAACCTGCACTGCACCTGCACTCCAGAGTGATGTGTACGAGCTGTCAGTCCCCTCTCAGGACAGAGGCAAGGGCTGTGTGTCAGCACTGTGTGCTCTGCTCAGTGCCACACACCACACCTCAGTGCCATTTGTCAGCCCTTTGCACAGCCTGGTCAGCCTTGGGGCTGCTCTCTGTGCCCAGCCATGTGACTACATCACAGACAACAAGCAAGTCAGGCCTCTCAGAAAATAATCCTTAAGAAATATTGCTTACCTGGAAGACCTCAGTGAAAACAGATACAGAGGCAAAAGTGTGGCAGAGAAGTCAGCTCTGCATAGACAAAGCTGCAAGCATGGACAGGAGCACACCCCTGGCCAAGGGCAGGAGAGTTCTTGAGGCAGAATCCCTTAATCCACTCATAAATTTCCAGTAAAGATAAAAATAGCACAGGAGAGCTGGTCTGCTAGAAGAATCCAATGTTTAGGAACTGGGAGGTACTGCCCAAGGGGTCACCTCACAGGCACGTGGAGATTAGTGTTAAGGCATGTTGGGTTATAAGAGACAAGATAAATTTCTGTGACTGAGTGAAAGTGGAATTTCAAATGCTATGTTAGCATGTGTAGTAAATTCTGCCACAAGCTGCTGAAAATTAGCTCTTTTCAATCTGGTAAAGAATGTGTTTCCAGCTTAATTTTTTCAGGCTTTGTTGGTGTCTGTCACTGCAAAACTGTAACATACATGGAGCTACTCTCAGTGCCTTTCCTGTTTTGATCTCAGCTCTGAGAACCAGCCCAGCAGTGTTTTTAGCAGTGAATGACACCAGTGGTCATCTCCTTTTCCTGGACCTTTCTTCTGCCCATCTCCAGCTGCAGAACCAGTTATCCTTTGCCCGTGTGTTTTCAGGGGCACTAACAAAATTCAGAATTATGGGACACTTTGCAGGACTCCTGCAACTCTCCCCAGCTCAAAGTGCCCCTCCTCACACAGGGAGGTGGGAGGGCAGGAATTCTCTCAAGACACAGGTATTTCAGAGCTTGCAAAGACTTCCCTGCTATTACGTGGGGAAGGAATAAAGCCTCAGGGTGGGCAGAAATTGAGTCAAGGCTGCACTTGCTGGCTGTTGCTGGGGGAGGGACTACCAGCCCTGGGGGCTGAGATGGGTCCTGGTAAGTGGGTGGGTGGGTGGAGGAGCCACAGGAGCTGGGCAGGGGCAGTCAGGCCTAGCAGTAACAGCCTTCAGCATACTTCTTTACCCATAAACAGAAAAAAGATTATGTGAGTTAAGTAATTGCAGGAGATCATGCACAGGAAGTCCAGCTCTGAACTGTAACAAACATGTTGGGTTACGGTTTCCAGATTTTGTCACTCATCAGTGTGATATGTTTCCATCAGTGACAGAGGCAGCCACTGTTCACATGAGTGGGAGAGGGAAAGTCTTGCCAAGTTAAACACCAATTGGTGGCCATTCGGCTGCATGGTGTGAAAAGTCTGCTGTCATTTACCTCACAAAGTTAAAAGGGACTAATTTGTGTTGCAACATCCTCTGAGACCCCCAGAAGTAAACTGAGAACAACAGTACATTATCCTTTCCACTTTTGCATATATTTTGATTTTTTCCCTCAGTTTTTCCCAGTTCTTGCTGTATTCCACTACTGAGCCAAATCCCACTGACATCTTCTAAGGTCTACCTTGAACAAGAACTGAGTCTAAGCACTCACATACCACAGTGGCAGGTTTTATTGCTCTGTGGCCTAAGAACAACCCAGTTTTGTGGTGTCTTATTGCTTCTTCCCTACATATATATCGTTTATGAGCTTGTTCTACTCTGCTCAGAGCTGTAACATGGTCCCTGGTCAATAATCAAGGCCAGCAGGTTGTTGTGCTGAAGTTATTTATTCATGCCTCTGCACCATCCCAAAGTTTACAAATACAAAGTATTTTGTGCATATTAGTACAATAAGCACAGAGGCAGAGAAACCCTGCAGAAGGTCATTTCATAACTCTTAGTTACAAAAGGACTAGAAAATATTTGAAAGGTAATGGAGTACAGCAAGTTCACACAGATTTCTTCAGAAACACACCAGGTCCTTCTGTCACTAGAAGTCTGTTGAAATCCATAGCCAGAGTCTAGTTTGTTTTGACAGATGTCACATAGGAGCTGTGTTAAAGAACTATAATTACATCTATTACAATCAGTATTTATACTTTTTGAGCAAACTATTAACTGAAAGAGTGAGATTATGAACGAGCTTAGGGATTATATTGTTTATTTGATCTACAAAACACAAACAAACAAACAAAACAAAACACCAGATCCAAAATTACCCCAAAAAGAACACGTGCACAACTCCACAAACTAAACAAATAAAAAAAAAAATAAAAGGGAAAAAACTGAGGAAAATAGACAGACATCCTTTTTCTCTATATATTTGTACCTTTATAATGAAGACTAATTGGAAAACTGTTTCTCTCTGTTTAATGTTTTATCTTTTTGAAGTTGAATTTAGATAAAGAAATATTCAATAATAAGTATTATGAAAAGTAAAATGAGGTATTTGGGGTATAATAACATCACAGATAAATATTTGAACATTTTAGGCTTTTGTGCTATTTTTTCTCATTCAGCAGACATCTCATTCACTATCAGTCTAAAACTGAATCTTTGTGTAATTACACATTAACAAATGTTGCTTTATCCCAGTTGCAATGAACATTTTCCCACCCCAGTAAGAAGTAGAGTGGAATCCAATCAAATATGTTTTCTAGGTGGCAGTTTCCTGCTAAAGATTAATAAAGGTGTTAGCTGTACAAATGTGGATATTTTGAACTGTTCTCATGAAGCTGTGGTGGTGTTGGCAAAGCTGAAAAGCTGGGAGGTACGTTTCAAAGGTGGTGCATTAAAGCAGCAGCATCCAGCTCTAATGCACAGCACACTATTTATTAAAATGCTCTTGACTGTTTCATGGATCTGTGTCACTGGAAATGGTTCTTTTTATCCAGTCAATATATTCTTCAGTCAGCCACATATAAACTCCAGGTATGCTTGTATTTTCACATCCTTCTCCAAAAGAAACAATCCCACAGTTCTGACCAGCACAGATTAATTGCCCGACTGAATTTCCCTGGAAGACAAATCAGAAGCAGCTGTCAGTGTGTCCCTTTCTCTCCAGAGGAGCATGCAGTGCCACCTGCAGTGCACAAGCATGTTTGGAAATGTTGCCTCTAACCTTTTCCTGCCTATGAAATGAAGCAGTTGGCTTACATCCCCTCATGTGATGAAAAAGAAGTTGCTTTTCAAACTTGAGGGAGCCTTTGATGCAAATGCTGTGGACCAGCAGAGTGCTATCATAATTCTATTTCAAAGTATATTTTTCATTGTTGGTATAAATTTTGATTCTCACTTCTTCATCAATTGTCTCTTCTGGATTCAGCATCAAAAGCAAGATCCAAACAGCCCTTCTGGGTATGCAGTTAATTCTGTACTATTCTGATGCTGACTTCTGGAAAGGATCAGATAATTACGACTCTGCTTTTTTCTCCCAAAACTACCAGTGGTGTGTGAGGAGAGCACCATAGCTAAAGAAATATACCTGAAGTTAACAGATAATCCCAGGCTCAAATTCCCATACTGTCGATCCTGATGGGCACACTGACCTAAACTAAACAAAGTTTTAACATGTCTTTTTTATAGCAATAAAGTCTCTCACAAATGTAGTTAAAATCACCTTAAAAAACCTGCTAAGATGTCTAACAGTGCTTTGTTCCCAGTGAAAAGGGAATCATTGTTAAATATATGTCCCCCACTTTGTAACTTTGCTTCTTACCTTGCAAGTATGCTCAGATATAATTTACTTTTGCCTGTAGCACACAACATGCTGTTGGCTATTTTGGGGTCATTGGCACAATGTTTGTCACAGATTTTTCTACTGATAATTTTAAGAGTTGCCTTCTGGAGATATTTTGATGGCTTTCCTGGTGATATGTCTCCCCAGCCAGCCACCTGGCAGAATGTACCAGGTTCAACATCTTCAAAAGAGGCAAAAGTTGCACATATTTATTCAGGTTGGCAATATCATTCAGCTAAAAAGCAAAAAGAAAAGAAGGAAAAACAAGGTAAAACTAGATCTCTTATGCAGAGAGGAAGGGGAATATCACTAGTTTCAACTACCATTTAGTCTCATTTTACCATTACTTCCCTTAAAAATCACTTTTCACTATTTAGAAACTGATCCTGAGCTTAATTGCCCCTTTGAAAATTCAAAAGACTTTCCACAGTAGCAGTACAACAATTTCCCATCTATGGCAGCAGTAGTGAGGTCAAGCCCAGCTTTCCATTGGATAGAGTGGGAAATGTAAAACCTGCATGGGAGTTAGGTTGTTGGATGCATGTCCTGTTCACAAACCTAACTTGCCACTAAACTTCAGTGTTGAAATCAGATTCTGGTGCTTGACTGACAGAGAAGTCTCAAAGTACAGTGCAATGTGCCCATGAACAAAGATGAAAACAAAAGCTATAAGCAATTAGACACAAAAGCAGCAATGTAATTGAGGAAAAGTCAGGTCTCAGTCTATTCAGACTGCCAATTTTTGCTCTGGGAGATTCTAAAGGGTTTAAATTATTCAAACTGTCTATATTTTGTAGGCTTTGCCTGACATCCTTCAGCAGAGGTCAGTTTAAGCCTGTAAATGAAAACACAGAAAAACTCTGACATATATCCTCAGTGTGCTTAGTAAGGGCTCACAGCTCCTGAACAGCTATTAAATAGACATTTTCAGTCTTATGATCACTGCACCATGATTCATTTCACAGGGTGCTGGATGGTTCTCAGCTAAACAATTCTGGCTTTATACCTTTCAAAAAAAATGCACTCCAACAAATCAAAAATTTATTTTAAAAACCCTTTGTAGTTATTGTTGCCAGTGCTGCTGAAAAGTTCCAAAGATGGAAAGCTTACTCCAAGCCATTTACTACTCCATTACTGCAGAAATGTAGAGATGGGAGGTAAGCTCTAGTACTATTCCCATGTCAAATTCAAAGGACTTTATGGTATCCATATAATTCTGGAACAGAGTTGTGATTTTCATCTCCAGAAATACTACTTCTTAGTGATCCAGTTTGTTTTTGTGTTCACAGATACTCTGGTGCTCCTGACAAGTGGCCACAGGAGAAGCCAGTGAGATGAGCTTGGTCTACACTGACAGTGAAGCAGATGTAGAATGCTCACTGACATCTGGGGGAAGGAGCTCCTCAGAGATGGGCTGTGATCAGGTAGCAGAGCCACAGATGCCTCTAAGTGTTCCAGCTGGCACAGAAAGGGACTTGGTTATCTTCCTCCCTGTGTCATTGTCATGTCAAACTAGTGATGCCATTTAAACACTAAAAACCAGGTTCCAGTCATAGAATCACAGAATCATGAAACGGAATGTTACTGTTGGAAGGGACCTTAAAGATCATCTAGTTCCAACCCCCCTGCTATGGGCAGGGGCACCTCCCTGTAAATTCAAATTCCTACAGCCCTGCCCCACTTTGGCATCAGATGATAATGCTGACAAGGACATTTTCCATGATTCGTTCTGCAGTGCCTGAGTCTCCTCCACTTTGTGACCACTGTGCCCCTACAGCTGGGTCTGTATGTCCTGTATTACCCACACTTTCACTTTGCATAGTTACCCCAGAAAATTAACAGTAAGTCTTATCTCTATTTTTACTTAGTCCAGCATAAGATATAACTCTGGCATAGAGGGCCAGACTCCACTGCATGCATTCCTTCAGCATTGCCTTAGAAAAATTACTGAAAAATGTGCTTTGTGGTTTGGAGGGGTTGCTGCAGTGAATGGACTAAAAAGGGAGTTTTAAAGCACAGAATGGGCTTGAAATACCATCCCTGATCACAGAGCCAGTGATCCTCTAACTTAATCTAGATTAATGCAGTCAAAAGAAGACTGCTCTTGTGATACTGTTAAACTATCAGAATGTATTCTTCAATAGCAAAGAGTAGCCAAAATGATCATCAGCAAAATTCCTTGTATAAAAACACAGCAATAATTAAAACAATACCTTGTGGAGAATTATATCATTATCAAAGGGAGGCCTGTCAAACTAATAATGAGGAAAAGTTTCCATAATCCCAAATATCTGCTATTCTTTTTTGGCAATGAGTGCCCAGTGAGCTCCAAGCACAACTCTGCCTTCCAATTAATCTATTCTGTAATTTATAGAAAATATAGGAAGAGAAAGTCACTACCGGAACTGGGCAACTTCTCTGAAGATAATCAAAAAACATGTAATACAATACCATTTAATTTTACAACAACATGATTAAGACAGAGCAGGAAATAATTCATTTCAATGTTTTGACATGAGCTTCTTTTTTCCCCTATAAAGTAATGTTTCTTTACTGCAAATATAATTTAGAGAAATAATTGTATGATAGCTCACCTCCAGTGATTTTCAGAGTTTGGAATTAATTTCATGGAAAAGCCTCCCATCTTTATAAGGGGAGTTGCTTGCAAAAGGACTGATGCTACTGATGCCTTTCATTATTCTGTGAAAGGTCTCCTTTGGATTTACAACCTAATCCTGCAAAGGAATGAAAGTTTGCTTACATCAGTAGCATGTCAGGACACACATCAATATTTAACACTTACCCTGAGCATTATGCATACAGTAAATATCTGCTAAAGTGAGTATCTTTAATATTTAATTAATTATTAATATTAATATTAATATTTTAATATTAATAAGTTTTTCATTCTTAATTTTCTAAACACATGATTCAGCACATTAAGGAAGTGTGCATTGCCTAATCCAAGACATCCCAGTAGTGAATATTAAAAAAGGGAGAGAACGCTAAAATTCAAATTCAAAGAGTTACTCATTCACTTCCTGCAAATACACACTAAGAGTTAAGCCACCAATAAATTCCTCTCTGTTCCAAGCTCTACAAGTATCACCAGAAATGTATTTATTAACATTTTGTTTCTTTATTTTTGTCCTGCTAAACCTAATGAAGCCCAATAATTTGACATTGCAGAACACATACCACTGGTTTCCTATGCTTCATTTTCAGAACATAACCTCACTACAAGGAAAATTTATTCAAGCCAGAACAAAGAATTTATCAATACAAACTACAAAAGAACTATTTTCTTCATTCAAGATGCATGTCTCACTGAAAAAAATAATTCACTTATTTATACATGAAAGTTTATTTGTAAAAATAGCTGCAAAGGCAGTGCTGTAGTCGAAATTTTTCTCTTTTTATCTAAAAAGCACAATTCCTCAGCAATAATGATATGTCTCTCAAAACACCATCTCTGTGACTGTAGCAGGTGGCTCACAGGCCACACAGACATTCATGCTGTTGAATTCATGGCTGTTTTGCCTAAGAAAAAAAAATATTTCAGACATGATCAACACTTGAGATCCATTAGTTAGGAAGTTTTACATGCACTGCAATTGCACCAGGCACAGATCAGGCGCTGGTGGGGTTTGTGTGAGCATTGTCTTACAGCTCAGGAGAAGGAAACCAGGCTGGTTCAGCTTGCCCCAGTGACAAAGACTTAAAGGCAGCCCAAAACACTGTGCTGTTAGCACCCCAACTCAGAGACCAGAGCACATTCTCCACAGCACCAGAGACAGACTGAACAGCTAAGAAATCTGAATTTTGTAATTTTTATTTACCTGAATGGCTATCTCTGACATATTGACTGAATAATTAGAGACTCCAAATCCCATTAAAAAGTTCCTTAATTCCAAAAAGAAAGATTTTGTTGATTGTAAATCAACTCGATTTTGTTTTGTAAACTTGCAAAACAGAGAATGCTAGCAATGAATATTTCTACCCTTACAACCAAACCTGATTCAGCTGAAAAACACTGGAAGTCAAATTCACTTAGAAGGAGCTGTGTCCTCTATTTCAGACTAACTCATAGAAGAAGGCCCATACTGTGTTAAGGTGGTCAGGTTTGCACAGGCTAATTGTAACTGGTTTCCTTTCAGATAGTCAAAGCAAGAAGGGAAAAATTGCAGAACTAAAATACAATTCAGGGAACATTTTAAGAAAAAATCGTACATTTTACTTCCTAATGTGAACAGTAGATGTCCCCCTTACCTTGAGTCAGCTGTTCAACAGCACAGCTGACCTGGGGCATCCCACCTGGGGAAGAGGTGTTTCTGCTCACATTTACCTTGTCAAAAACAGGGCCCCTCTTCACAGTCATGAGTGACATTCTGGGTTTGTGAGCCCAGGTCACTCAACATGAGAGGAATAATGCCCCCATCTAATTCAGCTTCATCTCTCAGGGTATTTTAAGAGTTAGTTCCGGGCACACAGGTAAGATTTGTTTAAAAAAACTTGGGTCATATTCCCTTTTCATGCTATTTCACAAGCATAAATAATTAATCTGGACTTTTAACAGCATACTATTTATGCTGTAACTTCAGCAGGGTCTCACTAACAAAGGTAACTCTGCAATGCAGATCAGTAATTTATAGTGACTAAAACCAGAATGACAAGTTCTAGGATCATTTTAGTAAGAGAACTGCAGCTTTTAACAACTTATTTAAAAATCACTACTCACCTTTTTTCACTTACAGGCACACCATGCCTCACTTCAATGAAGAATTAGAATTGCCCTGTTACTCACAATGCACTGCTGCCAAAAGCCATTGTTTTTCCACAAGAGTTGCTCCACAAAAAACACCTACACACTTGTCCAAGATAGCAGCTGCATAAGACCAGGAATGAGGATGCACTTCATCTCATCTGACAATGTCAGTGCAGCCACCAGAAGTGAAACAGAACTGCAATTATATTATGTGTTATCCAGAGGAATTGGGAAACTGAAATTTTGGGAATCTTGGGAATTTTCACTCTTAGATGAGTACCTGCATCTTGTCAGTAGGGTAATAGCAATTATGGAGAGCAGGAGAGCTTCTATTGCTGCTATTTGCTGAAAATTGTCATAGTGGAGAGGAGAGGAGAGGAGAGGAGAGGAGAGGGTGTCATTTGGGAGACTCGGTTGTGAGCCTGGGCTTGGCTCCCTCGGTGACCTCTGCACAAACCTCT
>VXBR01007697.1:41482-78624 GCA_013400215.1 Cisticola juncidis | reverse complement strand
GAGAGGAGAGGAGAGGAGAGGAGAGGAGAGGAGAGGAGAGGAGAGGACTATTCCTAAACTGTGGACTCCTAAATAAACTCAATGCACATATAGTATAAAAGTCATTCCTGTGACCAAGGTACATCCATACCTACCAATTGCTCCACAGAATTCCACTGCCCAGGTAACATCTTAAGCTGAAAGACTGAAAAAATTTCATATGTAAATTAACAAGAGCCACTGAGAACTGTCAAACATCTGTTATTTTATAAGCTAAGGAATGTGGGATATAAAAGATAAGCCAAGACTAGCCACACCCATGTAAGCCAAAGCAATTTGTATTTTGTTAAAATTAATTGTGGGGGGTGCAGCTTTCTAATACAGAAAACCCTAGACCCTGCAAGTGCCAAATGAAAAAAAAAATCTAATCTGAGGTCACACAAAGAAGATAAAATAGTGAAAAAGACATTTCTACACTGTGTCTGCATGCATGTTTTGCACGCCTTGCTGGTAAACTGCTACAAAAAAACCACAACAACTTCCCCTTGTGTGAAGAAGTTACAAAACTTGCTACCATATCTTTAGAAAGACCCCAAAATATACATGCGCAATATAATTAGCTTTCATTTTTATTCAAGAATTACAGAATGGCAGCTCTCAGTCTCAATCTCATTGCTGAATGAGATTGTAACATTGAAATGTTTATTTCTATGTCACAGACTCTTATTGGTTAGAAGCCAGTTGGAAAACATGCACACAGTGCAGCACAATGTAACACAATTCATGTTTCAGAAGACTCTTCCAAAGCTCTTTTAAAAGAAAACAAATGGCAATTAGAATTCATCAGCTCTTAAAAGTGCCAGCTCCAGCTCCCCCAAAGTCATTCTCCATCTAATCCCAGAATTATTCACCCGCTGGAGATTAGCCACAGGCAATGTCTGCAAAGAGAGTCCTAAAGGTATAATCATCTTTTTTCTTTATGGCTTTGCCCCCCCAATAAAAAGCTAGATTGGAAAGCAGCATAAGAGACAAAATAGGAAACAGATTCATGCTGTGGCCAAACAGGAGAAAGTTTGTGTATCCAGAGCATAATATCTAATGCTAGATTTTTTTCTGCCAAGTACTGTCAACACCATAGAAGGGATGCTGATTTGCTGGGAGCTTTGAGGACTCCCTGAGTTTACTACATCTACTTGTATTTCTGTGCTACTACATTTTCCATTGACATCACATAGCAAATAAATGGAAACAGGGACACTGAGTGAATAGTTGAGGCAGAAAAGACAACCAGGCAAGTATCATGAGGCACGGGTACCAGAGAATAAAATAAAATAGGCACGCCCCAGCACATGTTCTGCCCTTTCCCCAGCTGGTGCCTGGGAATCTGTCTCCCAGCCACTAAGGGGAAGGGGTGGAAGACACACTGGGGTGGAATTGGGGATGGGGCAGACTAAAGAGAAGACAGGGAAAGTGTGGCAGCTCTGCCTCTGCACCACTGTTCTGCCCTACCTTCCCAGCCCAAGAAAACAGCCCTTCAGCTGAGCTGAGACTGCCTGAACTCAGCACCAGCAAACCTGGAAAATTTAGAGGCACAGTTTAGATTGTTTAAATTGGTCTCCTGAACTGATGTCCTAAAATCACATCTGATGTTCACCTCAAGCACCAAAGAATGCAGCATGAAGGAAAAAGGAGCACAGTCACTGCAGAAGGAAAATGGTCAAAAATAATAGAGTATAAGACAAGGAATAGAACACATCAGCAAAGCCATGGACAGAGCTGAAAGTGATCCACTGACCCATGGGTCTAAAGCCCATAGGCAACTTCCCCAAAAGCAGAGGCTGGAAATCGAATGGCATATAATCCTTATTCTTTTACTCAGGCCGTGCCTTCTGCCAGGTGAGCAGCTCTGCTTTGTGAGCACTATAGGGAGAAAGAATGGGGAGTTTTGCTTACAATACCTCACTCCTCTTGAAGACTGACTGAGTATGCAACAGGGGAGCTACTAAAAGAATTTGACTTGAGAAGGAAGCTTTGCCTTGGGGTTTCCCTTTACATGCAAAAGGTCAACAGAATCTAAGCTTCGCCATAAATTAACTTATTGCCATAACCAAATGAGCACCAGTCAACTAATTGCACACCCTAAAATTTTATGTCAAATTTTCAGCTTCAATAATGTAAATTAAAAGATGAAGAGAACTCTCTGACAAAGCATTTGGGCACAAACTTGGTTCTGGTTATGTACATATCAATCTGTTCTTTAATACCCATGCCATTAGGGATTTTGCAGATAGTCAGAGAGATCATTTAGGAGCTTGCACAGAAAGTCTGCATATTTAGACTGCATATTTCTAATTATTAGTGTCAGTGGGTTTCTCAGAATTGGAGGGGACTTTTTAAGAGGCATGGACATGCTAGTACCTATTGAGTTTCAGAAAAAACATCTTTGGAAGTATGATTTAGAAGTAAATAGAAGCACAACTATAAACTGAAAAAAGTACAAACAGGCTATAGAAGATTTGGTTTTAGATAGAAGGCATAGATTTACCTGTATCTATTTACCTGGAAAACATCTAGCAACATTTGCTAATGTTTTATTGCGTGTCTTTCAAATAGATTTCCCATGAAAAGAGATCAGGCAAATATAGGATGATACATACCAAACCTCTTTTACTGGCCATTGCACCTCACATGGGACCTTCCAAGGAAGAAACTTTGTAGCACTACAAGTTTAGGCATGTCTGAGCATACAGGATTTTTGCTCACAAGTGTTCGTCCTGATCATGTCTCTGCAAAGTCCAGACAGGAAACAGCTTCAATATGATAAGAGTGCTAATTACAATATCATATAATCAGACTTTGTAAAATAATTGTGATTGATAAAAGAAAGAATTGTACCTATGATACCTGGTGATATTGTGCTCAGGAGAACTGTAAAACTATTAAAAAGGACACCAGTGCTACGATGTGATGATAATTACAGGGGATGTATTAGTAATGAGGAGAAAAATTAAAGAAAATTAAATCTTGGTGAGCTTTAGCAGTGCGTGGAGCTGTCACAATGTTACATAAGTGACCGGTGTCTCGACAAAGACACATAAGTGATACAGAGCTCCAGTCTCTAGAATTAGATCCAAACCTGCCTTTTTCAGAAAAATTGCCAAGTTAACTTCTGTCCCAGAAGGGAGAGCATCAGCAAATTTGAGCTAGGTCTGCCCAAGGCCTTCCACAGGTGAAACTCACACGATGCTGGGTTGACTGAGCTCAAGATATGATACAGAAGATTTCTGCAAGGTTTTAATAATGGGGCTCCTTTCTGCAGGTTGCCTGTTGTGAGGCTCAAGATTTCAAGAAACCTTACAGTCTGTGAACAGTGACAATTCATTAGTTAGGTTATAGAACAATTGATACTCCAAATTATTTAATATTGATGCAAGTTATTTTTATTATTTTGGTATATATTTGCAAGGGAGAAACTCTGTCTTTACAAGGCTCTAGATAATATTTATTCAGAATCACAGAATATTCTGAGTTGGAAAAAACCCCACAAGGACTGTGGACTGACTCTTCACAGGACACCCCAAGAATCGTACCATGTGAGCACTGTCTGAACACATCTTGAGCTCTGTCAGGCTGGTGCTGGGAAGCCTGTTCCAATGCCCCAGTATCCTGAGTTTTCAGGACTCAATTCAGTTGCCTATTTCAGTTGACTCAATTCAGCATTCAGTTAAATTTGAGATACTCTGGTCTTTCCAGACACAGACACAGGCCTGGCAAATCTGACACAGCATCTTCAGAAGACTGATGGCCTTGTGCACCACACCTAAATCACCTCAAGACACTTTAAATACCATTACACCCCTAGCTATAGGCCATGAAACCACACTCACTGCTGTATGAATGCTCAGCCAGTGCTAAGCTCATGAGGCAGGCTCAGTTCCTGAAATGAGAAAACATCAGATTCCTTGGCCCTGAGGGTCTCCTGAGCAGAACAGATATTACATTAATGGGGAATGGACTGGAACTCATGTCTGACCTGGAAGCCACCTGAGGTGTCTGGAATGAAACTGTACACTTCATGTGTACAGCTTCATGTGGACAACTGAATCTGCCTAAATTTATGTGAGCTGAGTCCCACCGTGTTCCACATCTATATTCATACATCAGTGCTTGTAAATGCCACAGAGAGAACATGAAGTGGGGCAGAGCCTGCCTTCACACCACAGCAGATGACGCAAATTCTCACTAACGCTTCTGCTGTAAGGTACACCACTGAGGAGGGCTTCTGTCTTCGTCGTGGTTACAAAGTCAAACACCCTTAAGAGGAATAACCAAACCCACATCCTCTTCATTTATGCATATATAGAGATAGATAGGAAAATAGAGGTATATTAAACAGTGAATAAGGAGGAACATCAGAGAGAAATCATGGGTGCTTTCCTCCATGGGTACACCTTTCTTGCTGTCATCCTCCTGGTAATTCATGGAGGTAAGTGTGCAGTTTAATACTTTTGAAGATAAGTGCTGACATACAGAATTCTAGTTAAGCCAATGTGTATTAATGTAAAGGAAGTAGTCACAGTTATTATTTGAATCCTTATAATTAGCTCCTCCTAACTGTCTGTATAAGCTTGATCTTTCACACAACCAAAATAATTTCTGAATGGGTAGTCTTAATGAAAGCTGCACAAAGTCCGAGCTGTTTGGAGGAATTCTGAGTAGAGAACGTAATGATTATCTGATTGTTCTCTCCAGAGCCATACACATACATTAACTGCTTGATTTTCCCTTTTTCTGAAAAACAGATTCATGTAATGTGGCTTACACTCTATAGTCCAGTTTCCATGCACAATATTTATGATATGGCAGATCTCAGGTTGTTACAATGAAAGCTAAGAAATTAACCATATCAGTAATCTTCAAGAAAAGAAATCTGTGCAAAAGCAACAAAACTTTGGTGGGTTTTTGCCCAAGCTCATCCCACTGATCTCATTTAAGTATTGTTGAAATGTAATGAAGTAATACTGCTGAGCAGTTTTCAAGTTCTACCCTGAAGACCATCATGGTGACATATGTGCATACTTGTGTGTCTGTATGCTGTCTGATTACAACAGCTGTGTTTTCTGAGAGACTTGGAGTGTCTTACAGCATTTGTTAGCCCAGCTGTGTGTCCTGTGTCTTAATTTTTAGGTTTGTGTGCGGATATCATTGGAGGATATGAAGTACAACCACACTCAAGACCATTCATGGCACAAATCAAACGTCCAAGAAAAGGTGTTATTTGTGGAGGAGCTTTAATCAAGGAAAACTGGGTGCTAACAGCTGCACATTGTAAAGTGTAAGTTCTACTCTGATTCAGAGATTGTCCTTAATGAGTATCTGGTATCTCTGTTCAGACAGCAGAGTTAGTATCTCTGGTAATTTTATCCATTTATCATGACCATGATCATGTTCTGATTACTGTGCTTTATAGGTTCTATCAGCAAATTTCTTGTAGTGAGTAAAAAAACATACCAAGGTATACTGATCTCCAGTGTTTCTGAAAAGATAATTTAAAACTTCTAGCTGCACATAAGCATGGAATAGTGACACTGAAGCAGTGAATCTGGGGGAAAGCTTTATCCCTGTTTTCTCAGTGAACCTGTACACTAGATGAGAGGAGTGTCCAGCCTAAACTGCTAGTCTAAGAACCAAAATAAATTCTTGTGCTTTTATTCTGTAAGAGATGCACTGTTCACCACAGAAAGAGACAGAATGTGGTTAACACAGGAGCAAAAGTCTTCCAGATGACAGGAGACACTGACAGATTGCTTCCTTACTTGGTATGTTGGCTTGCCAGCCATTCTTTCTTTTTCTGCCCAAATCAAGATGCAAATGGATATTTGGCTCTACTGAGTCCTTCAACAAGGCAAGAAGGGAGTTCTGAATTACACATCCCACCCCTACTTGTTCTTGTGGGGAGGACTGAAGCTGCTGCTGAGCCAGACCTCACACAGACTCTGTCAGCAGCCTGACCAAGACTGTGAGCCACTGGACTCTGCAAACATCAGAGAAATGCATCCATCTCTCCTGTCCCTGTCCAGACAGGGAGATATGTGGGACCTACTACAAAGAGAGCACTGGGCTCAAAAGCTGTGTATTAACACAGGGAATGTTTCCAAATGAGACTGCCTTTAAGAGAAAATACAATTAATTATTAATTTAATGATGGCTCAGCCAAGAGGCAGTTCTCCATAGATGAAGGAAATGAGCGATCACTTTCCCAGGGCTGAGTTTTCCACAGTAAGACAAGAATGAGGGCCAAGACACACATCTGCTCCAAGAATATTCTCCCATTCAGCTGTAGGATGCATTGTTTGCCCAAAACCTGCTGTGCCTATGGTCACTGGTAATGCCTGCTTGCCTGTCTGGCCAAACAAGCAGGTGTCTCTGTCAGAGAGCAGCAGCAGCCACAACTCTGCCTCCACTTCGGGATCTTGTAAGTACAGGAAGGTGCAGAAAAACCTAAAGAAGAGGAGTGAGCTGTGTCTCACACAGATTCAGAAAATGGTGTTGAAATCTGTTAGAGCAAAGCAATGGTACATTTCGATACAGTCAGGATATCTCTGAACTAACAGTGCTATTTTCCTAAATTTTCAGCACAAATTACAGAAGGCACAATTGGTGAGACAAGTACCCACAGCAAATCTGATTCATCCACCACTCATTCAGTCCCCAAAAGGAAACAAAAGGGATAGATACAGAGTCAGGTACCTGAAACCTTTGTATGCTCCTGAGAAGATGAAAATAAAATAGAATGAATTTTGATTCACTGAGTCATTTTTTTCTTTTAGCTGTTGCATGAACAGGGTCATCTGTTAGATATTTCTGTATTACTGTCGCTGTCCAGGCACAAGGAAAGAGACTGTAGCAGCTGGACACTATAGCACCACATTAAACAGGAAAAAATGAGAGTTAAAGTGAATCCAAATAACTATGTGCTCCTCTCCCCAGGAAAAAAGGCAAAGTTGTTCTTGGAGCTCATTCATTGAAAAAAACTGAAAAAGAACAGCAGACTTTTCAGATCAAAAATTGGATTCCTCATCCAGAGTATGACCGCCGCACCAAGGAAAATGACATTATGCTGCTGGAGGTACATACTTATATATCACTTGTGGAATATACATCTCCTACATTGAACTATTTGCTTCCTTTTTGTGAGGGAGATGAGCCAAGGGAGTTTCTGGTGGCCTTCTTTCAGGGGTGATGTAGTCTGGTCTGCTAATCCAGCAGACTGGGGAATTGGGGATGCACTGGTAACTAAGGCAATCAACAATTCCGGTAAAGTTTGCTATGGCTAGTACACAAATTCTGGAGCTTGATCAAGATATTTCAGTTTCTGGCTTTTCCATAAAAGAATAAAGATTCATGCAGATAAAAGGTTTGGTTAAAAGCACTAATGTCCTGTCTGAAAAACAGTTCTAATTACAACTGTCTGACTTTTTTGATCCTCAATTTTGCCAGCATCAGTAATTACTATTATTTTGTCTTCTAAATGGTCTGAGAGCCAGAGAAGTAAAATAAGATTTTTCTTTTTAAGCTAATAGATCAGCAGAAAGTAAGTAGACTTTCATGAGACAAAGAATACTCATTTTCCTCATTCTTACATTGATGACATAAATACTGTCACAGGGAATTGAGGAATCTCAAAAAGGGATTGCATTAATTACCAAAATGGTAAAGATCCAATGGTTAATATGGAAGGGCCTCTGTTAGACTCTGCCCCATAATACCTGTTTTCCACATCTTCTACAGCTTCAGGGAAGAGCAAAACTTAATAAAGCTGTGAAACCAATCTCCCTGCCTACCTCAGAGGATGATCCCAAACCAGGAACAGTTTGCACAGTGGCAGGATGGGGTACAACTACCAGTCGTCGGCACACATTGCCTAAAGGCCTGATGGAAGTCAACATCACTGTCATCAGCAGGGAAATCTGCAATAATAAAAATCATTATAAAGGCAAACCTGTCATAACAGAGAACATGATATGTGCAGGGGCTAAGAATGGAGGAAAGGACTCTTGTAATGTAAGTATATTTACTATGACTGCATAAATTGTATAATAAAAATAAAATACAGTGTACTGGCATTATACACTTACAATCTCTGTCTCTCTTCAAAACAATGAAGATTTTTATCAAATATAAATGAATTTACCATAGATTGTTCTTCTAAGCCTTAAAACCAAAACTTGAGATGGGTAAATTCACCTTCACAGCCTTTTGATATTGCAGTTGTATCCAGGCATGACAGATAGCTATCCTCATCTTAATAAAATGAGTTTAATACTAAAATGTCCCCAAAACAGCTTATGGGCCCATTCTCAAGTAACTGACTTCAGTGGAACAACGTCTTTGATGTCAGAAGACTTTGAAATACACTTTGCTGATAAAAGGCATTTTGACTGGGTACCAAGTCAAGTACACAACTATGTAAGAACTATCATATTTTAAAATATTTAAATAATGCAGTAAAAAAAGCAACAAAAGAAAAGGTATCAGTTTCTGGAGACTTACACTTTCTAAGAGGAAAGTTTTCAGCTTTTTTTCTTCATTTTCAAAAAGACTAATTCATCCTTACTCCTGAGATTCATTCCCCTTTACGCACACTTGAAAGACTAGACTGAAATCTCTGAAGCCTTTTTTCATTTGTTTTGCTGTTGGAAATCTTCATTTCCAAGGAGGAAAAGGCTATCCTAATAACACTGTCTACATTTTTATTTTCTCCATCTAACAAGTGAAAAATTTATTTAAAGGAAACATTTTTTAGTTTTTGTTAATTTGAATTGACAGCATTTTCCCTTTTTCTAGGGGGACTCTGGTGGACCTTTAATATGCAATAAAGAGATGAAAGGCATCACTGCGTTTGGAAAGCCAAAAAGCTGTGGCAAGGCTGATGGCCCTGGTGTCTACACTCGACTCACAAAGCAAAACCTCAAGTGGATAAGGAAAACCATAGGAGGGGCCTGACAGATTGGGTTTGGGCCACGTGATTTCTGTAAATGAAACAGGTTTTTAAAAGCAGCTTCATTAGTCTGGTGAAAGAGCTACTCTCACACTGAATTTTGGCAGCTTGGTGCAGTTCTGCTACAACAGCATTTATAGCTTATACTGTCAGCCACGGAGTCATCACAGGTATTTGGGGCTGAGGATTCCAGCATCCCTGTAGTGCCTGTTCACACTGAGCTCTACATGAATTGGTATTTCAGATCAAGAGCCTAATCCTTGTTTGGGTCCTCACTGCATTTAGAGTATATACAGCACTCTTCTGTGCCTGAACTTCTGCAAATACCCTGAAAGTTAGTGGCGTGCTAGGTAAAAGTACAGACACCTAAATTTTTTGTTTGTGTCCATCAAAGCTCCTGGTTTTATAGGTGTAGTGGACTTCTAAGCTTCAGAAAAATTATTTGCAGCAACTGTGGGACATAAGTATTCATTTTCTAACTGTCTTGTACTTGAGACCCCTAGATTTTATCCCTTCATGTATTTTGCATTTAATAAAGAAATGGCAATAAAAATCTACTGCTTTCAGTTGTCAATTTATGTGTAAAGTTCCGTTTCTTACAGTATGGGTAGTCTATGTACTATCTGTCAGTCCTGTTTATGATCTGTGTAACGTTCTGTATATGTTCTATGTTTGCAAAACATGCCAAAACAACCAGCATTTTGTTATAAAAATCATCTGAAAACCCATGCTTCAGAAAAATTACAGGAACTATTACAGTTCAATATGATAAAGCACTGTTGATAATGTAAAGCACTCAGAATTTTATTATGCCAGCACTGCTGTTTCAGAGATGCAGTGAAATTTTTAAGTGCTTCAACAAGCATTTCTCAAGCAGCAAATAGACCTATTGTGAAAAATGTTTCAGGTTGCCTCTATATTAACAGAAAATGGGCATTTTCAATGCCATGAGCACCTCAAAAAGGGCTTGGATTTATTTTGTGTTGCTTCAAGAGGTTTTTACTTGGAGATGGGCATTAGCTAAGAGAAAGCAGGGAACATTCAAGGTTGGAGAAATTTTGCATTGATTTTAATTTAAAAATTGTTGCTCTGTGCATCGTGAACAACTAAGCACCATTTACAAACACAATGAGAAAGCACAAACTAAAACTTTTTTACGTAACAGCCTTTACCTGATCTCATTAAGAGGAGACAGTAGTTTTCTCCAGAGAAGCAAAGAAGGATGAAGATGAAGAATGCCTAAACTACAGGGATCTTCACTGGAAGTTTTGATGATGAAAAACACCTTTCCCCCCCTCCTTCTGTTACAAAACGTTTCACAGCTAGAACTTTCCACATTCCTATTCATATTCCTAAACGTTTTTCTTACTCTTGGCCTCAACACATAGAACTTATACACAAAGGGACACACAAACACAAAAGCAAAGCAGGAGCAGAGAAAAGATTCTCAGGCAAATAAGACTGCATCAGTGAAACTGAGAGGAGGATTTGACCCACTCAGAATGGGCTACCAGCACCCAAAGCAGTGACATGATTCTGTCTTTAGACACACAAGAAATAAGTAAATTCATATTTCTTTTATTCTTGCAAACTACCAAAACCCTGCTTAGGCAAAAACTAATTCTAAAAGCCCTCAGTAAACAAAAATATCCATATCAGCCTGTGTAGGAATGCATTTCCACACCCGAGCAGGTGTTTTCTGTGTAAGGGAAAGAGTCTCACCTTAGAACATGTAAGGAGGCCAAACTAGAGAGTTTTGTGCCTTTTCATCAGGAAAAGGCACAAAAAAAAATAGTGCCAGCACAGAAGCAGTGTTTGGGCTTTGGAAGTGTACCTCAAACCCTGCTGCCAGTCTCATTGGGCAAAGTGCCAAATAGCCCACCTAGGTCATTCAGCACTTAAGCAGGAGCACAAAGGTGCTCGGGGCTTTCTAGGGTGTTGTAGCAGGGTGTCAGGCTTCTCTGGCTCCTATGCTCAGCTTTTTCTTTGTTGTATGATGTTTATTATTTTTGCCATTATTAAAACCTTCTGCTTTTACAAAACACCTCTGAAGAGCCATCTCACTATTATTTTAAGCCATTCTGAAAAGTGCAGGATGCCCTCAGAGACTTCACAAATCTTCATGTGTCTCATTCTGCTCTGGCCATGTGCCAAAGACTTTATCAAGCCTGTAGTCCTGTAGGACTGTTTCAGCATTCTCATACATTAGTCTTACATTTCTTTTCTCATATTTTCACTATCTTTCTTTCATCTTGCTGTTGTATTATTTCATCATTCTGCTTTCTCTTTGGCCTGGTTTTCTTCTTACCCAAAAGTCACAACACCCTTGTTGGTTGAAAATCCCTTTCAAATCCTGTAACTCAGTATTTTTCCATTTTTCAGATGTTACTTCTGAACCAAGTGTTGGAGAATCTTAGAGATCAGGAAAGTGAGGTTCAGACCAAGAAGAAGTTTGTAATGCATGAAGAAATATGTAATAGAAAAATGTGCAGCCTTCCTCTTCTACCTTGAAATTTAGGACCTACCCCAAAATACTTTAAATATGGGGATCTTTTTATGTGAATATTTTTAGTGAATTGTGCAAAATAAGCCTGTGGAATTGGATTTACGTGGTAAAACCAAAATTCCAGCCTCTGTCACTACTGCCAATAGTGCAAACCTGTAGAAAAAAGAAAAAGCAAGGGGAGGAGAGAACTGAATTTCCTCTAGAAGGGGAGTTCTTTGCTCAAGAGGCATGATATGAACCTATTCACAAGAGAGTTTCACCACTATGGAATGGAACCCAAACAAGCTAAGAAAAATGTTATGATAATTTGATATCATTGTTTTCTTCTCAGTCTGGGTATAGGAGATAATTGGAGGGAAGTAACAGGTATAAACTGTGTTACACAAACTCACATAGCATCAATAGGGGCAGAACAGGGCACTGCCTGCTAGCCTTTGTTCTTTTAAGTGTGGGAATAAATGGATTCCTCAGTCATTACATTCCAGACAATTGTTTTGTCATATTGATACACCTGAGAAGAAAGACACGTGCACTGTATGAGCAATTAATTGTTTTCTTCAGGCAAAAATTACTTTTGACCCAAAGTTTTGGATTTTAAATGTTGTCCAGTGTCCCACCTTGGACAGGACTGTAGGGATGAAGATCTGATTTTAGTGAACCTAAATTTTCTTAAACCTCCGTGTCACCCCTGGAGACTTAGCCTTCAGTGCATGCAGACCACAGACACAGAACAAGTTGACCCCTTAGAGATGAGTTCTGATTTCTGTCTCATCCTGGGCCTCAGCAACACACCAGGCATGTACATGACTAGCAATGAGCTAAAAGAATGCCATATTCTACGGAAGAAAGTCAGGATTTCAAATTCTGATCAAGACTTCATATGTTAAGACCTTTGCACTGGCAGAATGAGGCTGCTACGCAAAACCATGGTCAACTTTCAGCAGCTTCACACTCTGCACGTTCACAAAAGAAGTATTACAGCATACATTTAATTTCACTCCAGATTAATTATGGTCTGGAATGCACTCTTAGATGTCTTCTCAGACATGGTCACATAACAGACCTACAAGTCACACAAACAAGGTCCTCTCATAGTTATGGGCTTTTGAAATCAGTGGCTTTCGCACTTTTAGATATTTTGCTAAAATACATCTGGGGCAGTACAGTTTGACTAGTCAATGATGAGCAATAAGTCACCAAGATACAAGCAGTTCTTAGGCTAAAAAACATGTAGTTTCTTATTTGGACACTTCAGCATCAATAAAATAAACATGGTTTCAGTATTGGTTAGGTCCTTCCATGCTACAGCCTCCCATTTTGTGTCATACACATCTTCCTATACTGGATATAAATGATAGAAATACCATTTAGGTGCTGCCAAAGGGAAGAGAGAATTTCTGGGCACATTAAAACAAAAAAGCATAAACAAAGAGACTAATTCTACTCATTTTTTAACACTCTAAATGGGAAAAGATATTTTTAATGTTCCTGAATTTTTAAAATACTATTTTGAGTATTTAAACCACATTCTAATTGTCTGATAAAACCTCCAAAAACTTGTTCATATTAGAAGACAAGCACTGTGTAACTTATTTCCCATATTTAGACATCAGTTTCTCGGTAGCAATTTCTCAACTGACAACCAATATTACCTTTGGCTTTGAAGACCACAAGAGATGACATGAGAACCCAGCAGCTGAGTTGCAGGGTTATTGCAGTCTCTTACTAGGTAAAACAGATGAGTGGTCTCAACCTTCCAGACCTAAAGCTAGCAACCACGACTTGTGAGCAGCACAAGATGAGGTTTTAAAAATCATGAGAGCTAAAGACATGAAAGTTTCACATTCATTTACAGAGATGACTTTTGCCCCTGCCCATCTCTTTTCATGCATTTGACCACAGAGTAGTTTTCCATGGACTGGCTCTGCTCTACTCCCCTAATATTCTGTTCCTCCCCAGCTACAGGAAATATTCTAAATAAATTCTCAGTTATGGAAAAAAAAATTAAATAAAAAGGAATCCAAGCAATACAAGTTTCTGAGCTGAGAGGACTTTTAATATAGAAAGGCAAGAATGACTCCTTACCCCTTGCCTCTGACCATTCCTAACAAAGAAAGCAAAGCTCTGAAGGTGTTTGTAGGCAGAACATCCTGAATAGCAGTACTGATCTGTATCTGAATAGCTTCTGAGGACCAGTCCTGTCATCCTTACTTAGATGCTGGTAGTGTACAAGTCTTGCAAGGCAAACATATTTTAAAGTCCAAGGGGTTTTGTCCTTGTGAACACTAAATAAAATTCACAATACTGTGACAGCTGCACAGTTTGGTGGCAACCAGAACTGAGCTGGCACACTCAGGAAATGAACAAACAGTTGTGTTTGGCCCAAACAGCATGCTCCTTTGACTATGTCCATCTGAATTCTTAATTAGTTGGTTACGTAACTATGCACAATAATAGAATTATTATGGAGTTGGTTGTATTTTCAACCATTGTCAAACATAGTGGCTGGATTTAAGGAAAGGAAACAAAATCCAGTAAAAATGGTTTCCTAATTATGCTAGTTATCATTACTGTTATGAAAACAATAAAGAATTTCCTAGAAATCATTTATATTTAGTTACATATTTAACCTAGAACTCTAAGAGTATTTAGACAGATTCCATATGACAATTTATGTGACACACAGAGCAATATACAGAGCAATACAGACCCCTGAGTTGGTCTCTGCTCATCGTCTTTGAATGATCCAAGGCAATATACATCAGTTAGCACATGGTTACCAATGGGGATGCTAAGATAATGTAAAATTTATTGCAAGAACCAAAGATAAAAGGAGGACCTAACACTTTATCCTGGCACTTTACACAGGTTGGATTCCTTCCATGTTTACTAATTTAATGAAAATACACATGACATTATTCTTCAGAAATGAAAATATTCTTAGAATATTTTTCCTTTAGGGTAAGACAAGCTACTAACATTTCACATAATAGACCGATAACAAAAGTTTGTTCTTGTAAATAAATTGTACTATCTTCTGCCATGTTTCTGTTGGAGGGAAGACACATATTTTGAATTATTCAATGGGCTGAATACATTAATCACTGACTTTCAAGAAGAAGAAGTCACAAGAATGAGTTCAAATAATTGTTATTAAAAGGCCTTGTTGCTGTGCATACTCTCCCCAGACCCATGTTGTTTTCACAGACAAGACATCCCATCAAGGGCAAGAAAAATGAGCCTACTCTGATCCAGGCTCAGGGTTATATTCAAGATTCTCTCCTTGTGAATTATAAAATAAAATATGTACAGGAGAAAAGGAAGACACATCAGAATTCTACACTGATTATGCCAGTCATTTTCACCATCCATACTATGGCTTGTTCCACTTTACTGCAGTAGAGAAACATACTATCCTCCTCTTGGCTGTTTATGTATTAATAAGGAGCTGGAGGAAATCTATTCTTAATAGGGCGTAGGCTTTAACTGTCTGCACCACTTTGAGGAGACATTTCTTTCAAAGGAGCACACTGAATCTGAGCTATTGTTCTCCATGCATTCACAACATCAGTCTCATCTGTGTTTGGTAATGTCTCTCACAGCTGAGCTTTCCCATCTAGCTGCACAGGCCTTGCAGACAGTTTGCAGCAGCTGATCCAACAATAATGAGATACTGTCTCCAGCTGCTCGGCTATTACTGCTAAGGAGATCTTTCAACAATGAATCCTCAAAACCATTTAGTGGAATTGTGTTTTGAGTTCATCTGCAGTTGTAGTAAATCTGGGAAGTGACGCACTGAAAGCAGAAAGTTACCCAGCAGCAGCACAAAGAATGCACAAAACTCATTAATGTGGTACAAAAATCTCACCCACAAACAGCCACTCAATTTGAGCTGAAGGTAGAAAGAGTCTGGAACTAAATTGAGACTCTTGAGAGCTGCATTTACTTCATTGCTCTGGCATAGATTTCCTGTATCTTGTAGAGCTGTGTCAATGCCAGGAAAACCCATGAGGTTTTAAGGCACATGGCAGCAAGAGAAATTTGAAGCCCTTTTCCTTGAAGCTACTGGACTTTGTCTTTTCTTGCTGGGTGAGTTACTGACAATCACATTGGTAAGATAAACCTCCAAGAGGAAAAAAATTCTTCTGAGTAATAGTTTCTGAAGCAGATCAGACAAACCACATCCTAAAAGGAAGCCTGAAAGTAAGTCATGTGTGACCAGCTAAACGAATGTGAGTGACCTGTGTCCTCCCTTCACTTGTACCTGAGTTCTCCATGAACACAAGAGAATGGCACTTCTCTAGCTCAAGATGCTGTAAGGATAAATATGTGAGGAATTGTAAAGCCCTCTGTGATACCTGATGAAGTCCCACAGGACTGTTTCCAGTGGAAAGTCTGCCCTTAATTTGTGAAGTTGATACAGTGGCTCTCTGGAAACACTACAATTAAATGCAAGTACCTACTGTCCTGGTGCTGAGCTACATTTGTTCCTCCTAAACTTTGACTTGGATTTCAACACCACTAATATTTTTCAGCAGAGATTAATGCTCTAGCTTTGCTCCTTCTCAAGTTATAGAAATGTACAAGATCTTTGTCAATATTTAGGACCAAGATTTTACAACTCAGTGAATTCTTTTGTCTATGTCTGCTCAGTGTCTGTCCTCCTTCTGTTGAAGGAGGATCTTGAGTTGTAATCTTTGAAGGCACCCAAAACTATCCACACCACTGACTGAAATTTGATTAACTGTGTCAAAAAGCAGTGGAAGGCAATAGGGAGAAATCAGACAAGTTGAAAATTTTCACTTACATGGGTTTTGAGTGGAGTTTTCTGGGTTTATTTCATTAGTTCAAGATCATGTTCAAGTCAGATAATTTTCAAAGCCATTGCATATTTTGCTTGCCTGTATGTTTTCATTGATCTACAACAACTTCTCTAAAAAGAGGACATTACATCCAGAACTTTTTGTTCCTACTAAATTACTCTAACAGTTCTATCAGAAGTATCTCAAAAACAGACTCAGTGCTATAAAAAGGTTACTATCTTTCCGTTGTCATTCTGTTCTGAATATTCTGAGTGACAGTCAACCTTAATTACTCAAGTGCCCAACTGGTGCTGAGGGATTCATTCCTAGGTGGGGTCTTCAGCATTTGCAGGAGGCCCAAACAATGAAATTCGGTTACAGTTTGTCAGATCACTTCAGTGGGTGTAAAACTTCTGTGGTTAAAAGTGTCTGAGGTTGACTCAGAACCATCTAAGTCACAATCATTCATCACGGTATTTATTCTGACCATACTTTCATACATCCACAATTTTTCAAACATTCAATTGCTTATAGTAAGTTATTATGAGCCTTCATAAGCAGGAATATGTCTGTGTAGCTATAATCTGGTCTTTTTTTTCATGAATAGCACGAGAGACAAGGAAGCTTAATAGCAAGAAACAACCACTGCATATGGTGTAGCTCTACAGCACCATAAAATAACACAGAGCTATAAGGAAACTCCACTTTCTCTGGCAGTCAGCAGAGTGCAAGAGAAACACTCTGCACCACATTTCTTCACAGCAAAAGCCTTCATTAAAACACAGACACATCTAAATAAGGTCATTTGAAAGCTAGTTCAGTATCCTCACACCATGAGGTGCAAAAGCAGTCATATTTTGGTTTGTATTGTCAAGAAGTTCATCAGCCAGTGTACAACCTGACATTAGCACATGCAACCCTGGCCTAGACAGCCTTAGAAAGAAATGGAAATACACATCCTGCAGCTGGCATGGCCCTAGGAACAAAAGGAAAGAATCCCATCATCACAAACAAAGAATTTCAGAAGTAATTTATACCACAGTCTTAGTAAGTCAGCCTTTACAATCCCAGAATCCATGAACACAAACACCAATGTATAGGTGAATCCTCTTTACTCTTTTTTATATAAGGTATGCACTTGTAAAACCAGACTCATTTGGCAGATAACTGAAATATTTGCCATGGAGTTCTAATGAATTGACAAGAATTATATACTTCCACATTTTCATCTGATTTCTAGAAAGGTCTTGTCCCATCATCAGTTCACGATGTACTAGAGCAAGGAAGACATCTAATGTAACTTAAAAATCTACTTTAGTTTTCAGAAGGACTTGACATACACCATTCAGAGATCTGAAATTTAATCCACAGTGTTTGAACAAGCTACTGAGAAATAGTCCCAGCAGAGTATTTATTTATCTGTTTAGAATGATCATTTAATTGTTTTCAAATCTTCAAAGTACAGTTGCTTCATTGCCCCGGCTAAACATGGTGAGAACTTATTAACACCAAAGCCCTCAAAAATACATCCTCAGCTAAGTTATAATAGCTCCAGCAAACCAAGTTATGCTGCTTTACTACATCTGAGAACCTGTTCCTCTGTCTCCTAATACTCAAGCTCCAGAGACAGATGTTTTCTCTCCTACTCTTACACCTCTCCTCACTCCAATGCTCTGGGAAGTTTTTTTCCCCTTCAGCATTCTCTCTGCATTTAGAGTTTTGGCCAAAACTATTATGGACAGCAAGGCAAGGTGATGAAAAGTGTCTGGCTTCAAGATTATCTCCTCTTCAATCACTTCTGTGTGAAGACAGAAGTGGTGAATGAGAAACAGCAAACTGCTTCTGAGTCAGTCACACACTGTAGTGCTGAATGTGGCACAGTTGCACACCCAGAGAAAATCCTGCTGCTCCTCTTACTGCAGAACCACCCTCAAAGTCAGTGGGAGTAAATGAGCACAGCTATACAAAAAGAGCATAGTCTAAGTATGCAGACATTTCATCATTTCACCTGCAAATCTGAAATTGCACTTTGGATGATTTTCTCATAGTTCTTGTGCCAGACACACAAAATCCCATCTTTCATTCCACCTCATGAAGCAAGGACTTTTGACTGCCAAGGACACCAGGTCATAGCCTAAAAAATAAAAAGAGAACAGATGCCAGAATAGATTATGAGGTTAGCTGGAAGAACAGAAGACTGTTAGCTTAAAGTCTAGTTGTTAAAATCAACTATAACAAGCACTTGCCATGTACACTCAGGGCCGTGTAGCATCCCAAAACTTCAAATGCTGCTTCCCTTGCCCTTGCTTCATAGCCTACACTGTCCCACATACCCTCACAAAACTCCAGCTTCTCTGCTTGTCCCTCAGAGGCCACAGACACCTCAGTACTAGGAGAACCAAGCAGGATAGAGTCTTACTGCCTATGCCAAGCCATCACAGATGTCTAGGCAAAGGTGCCTACAGGTTTTACAAGAGATCTGGTTTCTCCTGGGGTAATTCCAGGGTATGCCTAAGGCCCAGAATCTGCCTGAAGAAAAGCTTCTCAGAACCCAATTCTACCTGTTTCAATAAAATTCCCTGACCCTTTAACCCCAGCACTACAGTTCAGCCTCAGGTACTTTTGTGAGGACAAAGAGCTTGTAAATCTGGACTCTCCTCCCTCTTGTTGCCTATTTCCCACACAGACAGGGACTACATAAAGATAAAAAAACATTGAATTGTTTGATTTAAAATTTCCTTCTTCAGCATATTTGTCTCCAGCAATGGCATGAAAATATGGGCAGGAGGGCAAAAGGAACCTCATATATCAAATTAATTGCAGCAGAGGTAGTTTTCCAAAACTCCAAAAGTCAAAATATCTTGTTTGCAAACTTCTAAGTACTACATCACCAAACTTTTCTGTGAAGGTACATAGATAGAAGAAAATGTGACAAATATTGTTTCTGTTTTGCAATATATTTACAAAGGCCTAATCCAGTATCAAAGCCCTAGCAAACATATCTATGAAGAGAACTGGTCTTAAAATTACATCAGAGACAGAAGAAAGTAACAGACATGAGTAAGATAATTTGAAAAATTGCCTGAGCAATATGACTTTTTCATATACTTCAACTGCTAAGAAAGGAAATATGGTTTTCAGAGTCTGTAACTGCAATTTCACACCAGGCCAGATATTCAATATACTACCCCTAGAACCAGTTGCCAGCAACAGGCTAGTGACAATTTCAGCCTGCAAATGTTTTTTTTTGTTTTGATGAAGAATCCCAACATGGTGCTGAGCAAGCTGAACATCACGTTGATGGACAGATCCTAATAGTGAATCACTGCAGACGAGAAAAGGCAGCACGGGTTTAATGTTAATGCAATCAAAAGCAACTTTGTCACACCAAAGTTTGTTCTGTTTCTTCAGAAGCAAACCACATCAGAGTGAAACGTGTCAGCAGAACAGCAGCGTTCCAGTAAGAGGAAACACCTCAAGGTGTATCAAGGGCACACCCTGACTGTGGAGGTGACTGACAACACAAAGGAGCCAGGCAGCCACTCCATTCAAGTGGGCAGAACCCCTGTTGTCTCTCAAGTTTCCTTTCCATGTGCACAGTGTATGCCTCCACTCTACACTCTGTCCAACTGCTGAGACATTTAATGTAAAATATTTCTGTTCTTCATGAAAAATCCTTTCACAAGGTGATTTTTGCCACAGCCAGGTATGACTCCATACCCAACAGAGGCAGTGTAAAACTGCATTGTACTGCTGAAGGGATTTCTTACCATGTATCTTTTAGTTCTGTCCCTTCCCTTGCCTCGTTTCTCCCTCTCACTCCAAGGCTTTAGGAAAACCTTCACAGCTTAACACTGTTGCAGTAGCTGCTTGTTAGGAGATTAATTCACTGCTCTACAACCAGTATCATCAATCTGCCAAAGGCAGGAAGGAATACCCCTACTCTTTAAGCTTAGCTCCTAGATTTGGTTTTTATGCACTAATAGGGGAGTTGAACTGAAAATATTGAAAATACCTTGCAGTGCATTTTACCATTTTTATAGATATTATTTACATTAATCCTATGACAAATCAGAAGAGCTTGTTGCTGGAAATTCACACATGCAACTGGTATGATGACACTGAAATAAAATCAGCAGGTTCAGAACAATCTTTCTGGGTATCAGAGAAATAGGTATCTGAAATTACTGCAATAAATTTATTTAAGGGTTCTAATTATTTTAATAAGGGTTAGTAACTGGAGACTTTTCTGCAGTGGTTCTTAAAGATGTTTCAGATACATGTTGAGTTACTTGGAAGCATTAAAAATGTATACACAAACCTGACTTATTGCAAGAAATGTCATTGTGTTGTGCATGTATAATGGACTTTATGGTACTGAAATTAATTTACAGATTCATGATGATGTGCTGTTGGACTATTTTTAACCACAATAATTACAATGTAATTCCAAAGTCAAATGATACTTTGGAAATTTCAACAAAGAAGTTTAGTGAAAGAATGCTGCTCTAATTTTAGTAATCAACAATATTAAGTCCATGTCTATTTTTTTTTTCTCCTTTGTGCAATTATTTTAACTCTGTCCTAATATTAGAGTTATCTGGTTAATTTCAAACCTAGAAAAATAAGTAAATATTACCTCAACCTAATGTATCAACCATAACTATAGTTCTCAGGTTCGCGCTGAATTTTATCATCAATTTCTGCTCCAAAGTTCCTGTTGTTTTCACTGCTTTGGCCAAGAGGAAATGCAAACCAAAACTGTTTCTTACTGTAGTGAGGTTATGCCACTTGGCACTGGCAAGGTGTTACACCTGCATCCTTGTAACCTTGTAGCCTAACCCACACAGTGTAATTGCAACTGCATTTTATTAACTGTTTGTTCAGCTGGGATGCCTGTGCCTCCTTGTACCTCCACCTTGCAGACCTCACACAATCACAACCAGAGCATCTTGTGAAACCAGAAATAAATCTGCCACTGCTGTTCTTATCAAGAGATACTTGACTTTGAGATAATATAGTTAGTTTACCCTTGCTATTATATTTCTCTTTAGGTAAAACAGAACACTAACTCACGATTTTAAAATCACAGAAGCACTCATCATACACAAGTCTCCCCTCAGCCCTTTCATGTGTGAGTCAAAGATCTGAAACAGAAAGTGGGATTAAAAAAACCCACAAGAGTACATTTGATCTTTGTCATCTCAGCCCACATACTGAAATGACGCCTAAACACAAAATATAAAATACACCCTTGACAATGCAAAGGTCAGCCACTCCATCCCTTCTTGGGCTGTAGATAGCAATGAGCTGGCCTTTCCTTGCAGATGCACAGCTAGAGAGGTGTGCAACTCCTGACAGCTGTGCTTTGCTGTGCATTTGAAAAGACAGAGGGTGTCTTGATATCAGTGAGGGGGCTATCTAAGTTATATACTGTGTCCCCAGCACAGGGCAGGCCAGGATATTTGAGGTTCAGACCCACTGAACAAAAGACAAAACAATTTCAAGCTCAGGCTCTGCACAAAACCAGAGTCACAGTCTCCAAATTATAGTGAAATTCTGCAAGTGGTGACAGTTTTTTGGAAGGAGAGTAAGAAACAGAGACTGCAGAACCAGGTTAAACCTTCTTTGGCTGCTTTCCTGTCATACAATAAATCTACAGATGATTTCTGAGATGGGTGAGAGATGGGAGAAGAGGTAAACCACATTTGAAAAAAGCCAAGAAAAACAGCTAAATTGAATAGGACATTTGCCTGAGTAAAACCAGCAAGACTTTCTGGGAACAGATTTGCTGCTCACCTGTTCAGAATACAATGATTCCAGCTCCAATTACAGACAGGTGGCCAAACATATTTCTCAGCCTCTTTCTGGTTTCAGTGTTCCACAACTGCCAATCCAAAACAAACAAGAAACAAAAATTTGACAGCAAGAAGAAAAATTTCTCCTTTCATTTGTTTACAACTTGGCCACTCCCCAGTTCTGAATTGACATAAGGAAACCTTTAAGCTCATTTATTTCAGAAGGAAGACAATGAGTATTTCCAAATTTCAACACGTATATCAGTGATGCAGAAGTCAGACTGAATTGAGGGTGTACATACCTGTGAGTTTAAAGCTATTTATTTACATGCATGTATTTATGAGTTCATACATGAAAGCACTGTACTTCAGTACTTTCATATTGCTGACTCATGACTGCAGCAGATAGGGCCAGTTATTATCCAGCACCTCGGTTAAGTCACACAAAACCCTCTTATTAGTAGTAGTGTCCTGTAACCGCAAACTCAGATATATGTGTATAATCAGACTGAAGTCAAATTCTCAAATGTGAACCCATAAGAAGAGTTTTGAATTGAACTCTAAAGACATTAACTAGTAGAGTGATCTTAGCAAAAGACATACAAAAAAATCATAGCCTGTGCTGAATAAAATAATTTAATGAGAGTTTCTCTTACTGATGGAAAAATAATCTGACTGTCACTGGAAAACTGAATCATTAATTCAGTCATCACCTTTTTTTTTTTTGGTTTTGGAAGCTCCTGTACATGTAGCTAATTCTGGATGTCACTAGGTCTGGATCTTCAGTAGGGTGGAAATGATACTGGGAAGTGCTACATACATTTTCAGCAGAATTCTTCTGTAGTTTAGTCAATCTTTCCCATTTGTTTCCCTAAAAAAAAAAAAAATCAGTGTCAAATAGTTTGGTAACCACTCCAGCTAAAAATGGAGAAAGACTGAAAAAAAAGTAAGTTGTCTAGTAGTTGCACTTCTCCATCACTGGTGCAAATTGCAAGGAATATTCCCTTTTTATCAAGCCAGACACAAAATGTGTCCGGAACTAGAATTCAAATCAATGCTTTTAACAGCCTGAAGAGTTCATCCATTCCAGATGTGTGCAGTGGTCCTACAGTGACAGCAACGAGATTCTCAAGGCTCCAGACCCACATGTTTAGCTCTAGAAGAAAGCTACTAAAAATTACTGAAAAAAAAACCCAGAAGATGATAGGCTGAGATAAGGGCCAGTATGGTTTGGAAAGGACTATGGAAAAACATCCAGAGAATTCTTCTGTGAAACCTTTACTGGCAAAAATTTGACTTACATGGAGGAGATCATCTCTGATAAACCAAGGTCTTTGTAAATCTAGTCTCCTCAAATGTGTGTGTTTGTGCACAGCATCATCTGAGTTACATTTTACCCACTAGAATTTCTTTAATCTGTTGCCCTGAATTTTACATTGCCACAACACTCACCCTAATTTCTTCCACCAGAAATGAGGCTCCTTCTCCAACAGATACAGATCCTAAAACATTCTTGTCCCAAGGGAATTCCTGTGTCTGAGAAAGACATAGGACAAAGTCTATCCAATTTGTCCACCGTCTTTGAGTCAATCATAACTTTTGCCTACCATTAGATGGTTGGGAAAAATGGGAAAAGTTATTAAGGAAACTCTGCTCTTCATCTTCAGGGCTTGTCAGTAAATGTATGATGGGAGTACCTCTTCCATTGTCCCTGGTACTAGTCACACTGCACTTGCAAAACAAATCACTGTAATAATTAGCTTCATAACACTCTGTTATGTCATGTAGGTTAGCACCAGATGGTGTACAACATTAATACCAACAGGACATTCTCATTTTGCATGACCCCTGAAGCACAGAATATGCTACCAAGGTCTGCTGTCATATTTTAACTATGATAAAATAACTAAAATCTCTCTGGAGAATAGTTGAATCCATCAGCTTGTTTAATTACAGACCTGACTGTTTCCACAGACCATGATTGTTAGTGTTGTCAGTCTTGGGACTGACATTATCTGTGTATATCATACCAACAAACCTGTTCATGAACACTTGCAAAGGTATGCAGAAAAAAATCTTCCCGGGGTGTTACCATGAGAGTTTCTCCTAGCAGCCTGAGCTTCATATTAGAGAAAAAGACTCTACCTTCTCACGCTCTGTTAATGTAAACAGTAGCTATGTTTATGGAACATAGCCATGGCTTTGCATTCCATGCTGAGACAAACAAGACTGAGTGACAGTCCCCTTAACAAATGTGGTTGGAAGGTGGAAACTCCATCCTCCAATCCACAAGCTTCCTTGCACCTGTATAAAGGTGCCCCCTTTAGTGAATAAAGGGGCTTCCTGCCCTGATCTCGATAGAACCCACATCTGTGTCCATGTCTCATCCTTCCCTGGGAGCCTCACGTCGTGATACCGGGGCAATTATAAATACATACACATAAATAGTTTGTTAGATCTTATGAAGTGCTCAAAATCTTCAGACCTGAGATTTGTGTGTGTTTGTGTGTAACTTGTGAGTGTTTGATTTTTGCCTGTTTACCAACAAAGATATAAGTGAGAATTTAGAAGGTGTTGCCCAAACCACAAATGATGTCACTGCTGTCTTCCTAAACAAGATATTTCAAAGTCCACTCAATGAAACTGCTGCTGTTTGGTTATTGGCTACTAGACAGCCAAGGCCTATTGCTGAAACATTTAACTTAATTTTAAGTAGAGGTAGATCTATTTGGTTTGAAAGTTGCATTGAGATCTGAAGCTGGAGGAAGCTGTATGAGCTGTATGTCCTACAGTGATTCTATTTTATGTGAAGGGGACACATCACCATCTTTTTTGAAACACACAGAAGAGTTCACAGTCTGTACAAAAAACAGTACACTGGAGGAATTAACTTGCAGTAATCATTGCACCAGTCAGTAATACCGAGCTTCACTTCTTGCTCCAAAGATGTGGACAACTTCATAGTGGTAATACCTCTAAGCTCACTTTGGGTTCGCTCTTGACATCCTGTATTTGAAGATTCATCATATACAAATCAGTAATATAAAACACCACCACTTTGTCTAAGGCCTAAGCCTTTCACATTCTCATTAACTTTGCCTCTACACAGTTCAGAGGAGGTTTGAAGGCCTAATTCATCCTGGTAGGCTCAAAACACTAGACACACTAGCTGTTTCAACAGCTTTTTCCAACTTCCATGCATTCAGTCAGCTAGAACTGAGAATAGGCTTCAGGATATTTTGTTTAAACTGTAACACAGTTTCATATAAAACATGGTGGTTTTCTCTCTTTTTTTTGCCTTTTTTTTGTGAGAAGTTACTAGCAGCAGAATTCATCATGTGTGCTCTCCCCCTCCAAAACCCCCTTATATAGTAATTAACTCCTTCACTCTCTGGTGTTTATTTCCCCCCAGATGTCTCCTAACCACAGAAAAAGGTTTTTAAAACACACGCTCTTTGATCACACCACAAGCTCATGACAGCACAGTAACGAGAAACAAAAGCCAATACAAGTGTGAGAAAGAAGAGTCATCTTTTGTGGTCATGGTCTACATTAGGCTGCAAAAGTACTAGACTCCCCAGTACTATTTTAAAAAAAGCCAGATCATTAGCATTTTGAATTATTTAATGCTAGATTTTTATGTATAAGAAATTATATTGCTATAGTGTGCAGAGCAGAATGCTGAACACATTTTTGCAATTTTCTCTGTGTTTTAATTTCCTTCTTCAATTTATTCCCCAGAGAGTAGTAATTACAATGAGTCTTAAAAGTTTCAAGGGCAGAAGATGATATTTATCTCTACAACTAACCTCACCTGTTGAAAAAAAAATTCAACACTGATAAACTATTTGTACTCCATAAATATACACATGTACATCCCATACAAAATTTCAATGACAGTTGTGGAAAACTTAAATCATGTATCCTTTCCATACTCTGTCCTTAACCTTTTCCCCTGTTCCAAAATTCAGTTTGACAGACAGCAAATGTTTCTCCTCTTAGCTGTGGTATTCCTTGTCTCTGAAGATGAGCAAGCATCAAGAGAATTTCTTCTGTGTCTCAAATTCTGTGGTAATAAACAATCAAGAAGGTTTGCAGGAATTACCTCAGGTCTGCCCAATGGGATTCTGTAATACTGCATTCTAACCCTAAAAAGGTCTAACATTATTAAAATGAGGGTTTGCAGTACAGAAAAACTGCATTTCTAACATCTAGGTTTTTCATTACTTTTGAAAATTTTACAGTCTGTCTGAATCCCACCAAGTAAGATAATTCAAGAACCTTAAGGCACTTAATTGTAATATTTAATGAATGGCAACACTTCTGAAACTCTGTCTATAATTTTCTTCTCTAACATTGGTAGCTGGTGCTGTGCAATGGGACAGTAACACAGGAAATCATCTCTAACCCATTTCAGGATTCTTTTCTCTTGTGAGTAATGCATCTACCCCAAATCACACTTGTTACCCTGTAAGCTCTATTCACCTACTTCATGGACATGTGAATATGCATAACATATAATATTTTTATATAATTTTTTTCTTAGTGGAAATCAAATTTCACTGTGCCATTTAGTTATTTTGCCTGGGTACTAGTGAGTGTCACTGACTTTGGATAAGATTTTGGCTCTCAAGTGCCTGTGTCAATTCTCAAAATAAGGACTCAGGAAGTGATAAGTAGTCAGCACTGTCAAACTGCTCAATTAACAAGTCGTGCACAGCATCAAACCTGGTGCTCTTAAAGCCTTTATTCATTTGTCATCAAGAGAAAAAACCACAGTGACTTATCCCTGTACTGTTGCTAGTAACTTCTGCGAAAAGAGGGAAGCACTCACTTGCACTGAGGGAAGCAATGGAAGAAAGTACAAATCTATCACATAAACCCCAGCTTCTTCTACAGGGGGTGAAATCCAGATTCATAAAGAGGAATAGCCAGAGCATTTCAATAGACAAAACAAATCATCTGTTCAGGACAGACACACCAAAATATTAGTCTGATATTTAATGAACTGTCTCACACTCAAATAAGTATGGGAATGCCTGTACAATTTCACAGGTTATGTCTTCATGTTCCCCCTGTTTTCAAATCACTTTATCATTCATGCTCCCTAATGCTCATTAATTCATAGGATATTTTATGTAGTAAATTAATCAACTCTCCCACAGACAAAACCAGCAGCAGTTCTAGGGACAATCTGAACTTCCCCTGCAGGCAGGAGCAAAAAAACTCCACTATCTCTCTGTGTCCCTCACTCTCATGTTCCCAACAGTTCATATGACATATATCCCCTGCCCATTTCACAGCACAAATCTATACTGTTTGCAGTGTTCTGAAACAGAAAGCTGAAAGGAAATTAATGTTTTACGGCTACCAGTGCATAAGATGGTGGCCAAAGGAGAGCCAGGTAAAATACTAGGAGTTAACCACACTGAAAGAGCTGGAATGTTATCTGTTCAGAGATTGTGAAATCTCTAGAAACAGCTCTGGGCAGGTAGCTCTCAGCCACTTTGTATTATTCTCTTACACTTACTGGAAGAGGTAGATGCTCTTGTTTTTCCAGTGTAGATGCATACTGTACTATCTTGTTGTTCAGTGTGCCTGAAAATGCAATATTGGAACATACCTTTCCAGATGTGACATGTATTTTCCCAGACCTTCACATCACCACATTCTACACACTATATCCAGCCTCTGGGACCATTGGAAGCTAAGCTGAAGTGAAAATATGACTGAATTAAGAAGTCAGTTGAAAAACATATTTAAATATCATGGATGACACCAATCCCATCAAAGGACTCAGTCATTACATAAAAGCCTCAAAGCAGCCTGTCTCTGAGATGGAAAATGAATAACAAATACAGAATATCGCATCATGTCCAAATCATATTGCTCCAGCTTGAGAGACCTGAGACATTTTTCCTTACATAAACCACGGATTCACTGCTAATGACCACACACACAGTTTAACAAAGCTGTTTGAACAAGGCTGCCTTAGCAGTGGAAGAAGGTCCAAACCAGTACATCTGCAGTTACTGTGTAGTTCACCTGTCAAACTTCAATGATCTCTTGTCCTTTGTCAATTGGGATTTGGACTGATGTCACCAGCTTGCAGTGACATTTCCTAGACGCTGTCAATAAGTCTGTCTTAAGGGAAGAGCAGTTCTGTGGTGCACACACTGCAGGGACATTGATTACAGCATAACACCTCCTGGGTGTCAGAGTTCTCCCTCACACCAGGCTCACAGACAGTGGACTCCACAATCCCATTCCCTAAACCACTGCTACCATATAAATTGGGAAATAGCTACAAGGTATCTCTGAGGAAGAGAATCTTAAAAATTACATTAGAATTTCCTTGGGTATGAAAGAAAGAGATGATGCAGCAAAAATAAGGAAAGGGAGATATGAATTTTTAGGTCTTAACCAAGATTCAAAGGCTCAGATCAGCTCATACTGTACAGGAATATCTTCATCAGTTCCTAGTAATATGCATTTCTTCACAGTAGTCACTGACATGAATGCTCTGACACCAATTTTCTGTTTGTTCTGTTATTCTTTATATATAGTAATGTGGAAATGCAACAGATGTTTTTATCAGCCAATCAAGATTTGTGAATTCTTTCTCTCCAGTGTCTGTGAAATCTGCCCTGCCATGCACAGTCTGTGTTACTCTTCTTCAAAACCCTGCTGCAATCATGACAATAAATGTCTTAGAAAAACATTACTGGGAAATAGAAGTGTTTCTCCTCTATATATTCCAGCTGTTCTACAGCAGGCCTTCATCTTTGAAAGGCATTTTCTGTATGATTTATACAGACAGCTTGGCAGAAAGCTAATCACATTTCTTGGATATGTGTACCTCTGAAATTAGTGCAGACATTTCTGTGGAAAATTGATTGTATATACAAAGAAGTAATATTTTGGCCCACAGAGAGACCACACACATTCAGTGGTATGTGAGAAGATTCTATTCTCAAAAGCTCCCATTCGTTTATACTAACAGGCAGCACAAAGTACATAGTCATTTGTTACTATATCTAAGAAGATAAGTAGATTTTCATATGAGTTTAGCCAGGACTGACTTTCAAATGGTTTTAGGAAGAACTCAGGTTTTGGCCACAAGACAGTGTATTGCAAAGATGCCCGTATCACAATTTAGGAAATGGTTGTAGTCCTTGATCTAGAATTCTGAATATATTTGTCCTAACTCAATTTCTACTTGTAAATGACAGTATAAATCTAGGTTTACACAGAATCCACATGAACCTCATGAGGTTCAGTAAGGCCAAGTTCAAGATTCTGCACATGGCTCGGGGCAACCTCCAGAATCAACACAGGCTGGGGGATGAACAGGTTGAGAGCAGCCCTGCTCAGAAGGATCTGAGGGCATGAAGAGCAGGACATGACTTGGAAATGGGCACTTATAGCCCAGAAAACCAGTTGTATCTTGGACTGCACAAAAACCGTGTGGCCAGCAAATTAAGGGAGGTGACTGAACCTCTCTGTTCTGCTCTGGTGAGATCCCACCTGGAATGCTGTATCCAGCGATGGGGCTTTCAGCACAAGAAAGATCTGTTGGAGTGGGTCCAAAGGAGATCCAAAAAGGTGATCAGGGATCTGGAGCACTCTTCTCTGAGGACAGGCTAAGAGAGCTCTGGGTGTTCAGCCTGAAGTAGAGAAGGCTCTGGGAGTATTTATCGTAGCCTTTCAATACTTACAGGGGGCTGATAACAAAGACAGACACCAACCTTTCAGCAGAGATTGTTGTGATGGGACAAGAGGTAAAGGTTTTAAATTAAAGGAGGGGAGATATAAGAAAGAGACTTTTTACAATGAGAGTAGTGAAGCAGTGCTATATGTTTACTGAACAGGTGGTGGACGCCCCTTCTCTGAAAACATTCAAGACCCAGTTGAACATGGCTCTGAGTAACTTGATCAAGTTGAAAATGCCCCTGATCATTGTAGGGGGTTTGGACTAGATGATATTTAAGTGTCCCATCCAATCCAAGTCATTCTCTGACTCCATTCAAAGAGAACAACATGTACTAATCCTCTAAAAGATGTTCCATTAGAAGAAAAAAATTTTCTGTACATTACTTCATAGAAAGTGCTTATCATCTCACCAAAAATAAAGCAGTTACATTCAATTTCTCTGTTGGCTAGATTGACCTAAGACTATTAAAACAATTGAGTTGTTTATTTTAGGAGTTCTAAAATTTACTGGCTCTCCAGTCAGTTGATGGAGCTGGGGCGAGAAAAAAGAAAGCACTGTTTCCTGTTGAAAGGAAGATTTTCAAGACTAGTTTGTTTATTAAGAAAATCACAAGAATCAGGTTTCCCAGAATGATATAAAAGCATGATCTCTTTCCAACATCCAGAGATGTTCAAGAGTACCATTATTACAAAGCATTATACAACAAGCTTAGTTAGTCCACCAGTGCTGACATTGCCTCCTTCTGTTAAAAGTTCAGCTCTATATCCTCATAGAAACTTCAATAATATAAATTAAGGACTATAAAATGCTGTAGAAAAGAGTTTTGGTATGCATTTCTGAAGCAAGCTTGCTCAATAGTTATGGTCAAAAGAGTAATTATGTGAAAATAGCCATTAACATCTTCATATCAACTTTGGAACTGGTGCAATCCAGGGAAGGAGAGAAAATGAGAAACTATAATCACTGACTAAAAAGTTCCAACTTAATATATGAACACTCACAGGGAGATAGCAGTAAAGTAGAGAAGAGGTTTTGAGAGTCCTATTATGGTAATAGATTTTCTAACATCAGTACCAGTGCTTCACGTAAAAAGTCAATTTTCTAGTGAAGACAAACTTCTTCACTAATGAAAGAGGGTCGCTGAAGCATAGATTTATGTTCCAAAAAGGCAAAATAATGCCTAAATTATTTGGTCCAAAAGGTCACAATAATGCCTAAAAAAGAAAAAAAAAAAAAAAAAAAAAAAAAAAAAAAAAAAAGGACACAGTTCACTATAAAAAAAAAAAAAGGTGCCAGTGTTCACTATGAAGAATAAACTGATAAAATGTATAGTAATAGAAAATAACACACACTAAGTGTTCTGAAGCCTTGTTTCTCATGTTAAGCAGATTTTTTGTGTTCTTTCAGTCTTGACCAAAATCTGACCACCTGTTTTCACTGTAAGATTCTCAGAAAGGTATTTTTTGGTAACTTTTTGGTAATATTTTCATAGCACCTCATTCTGTCTCCATGACAAAATCAACTGCTATATCCTGAAGAACTGAAGCAATCATCTTCTTCACACACTATGCTTATTAAAGCAAGTGGGAAACTGAGTCATTCACGTTCTTCATGCGTATTTCTTACAATACATTTCTTCCCTCAGAGGTAACAAACTCATCATGGGGGCTTCATTAGTTTAATTTAGATTTTAGTTTACAGGATAGCAGCCTAGGGAAAGAGGAGAAAAGTTGAATCAAGTAAATGACAAAAAAGTTACTCCTAACTTTTCTCCAGGAGACATTTCCTAAATGGACTGTCTCATGTTACTGTTATCCCTGTCAGTAAGGTAGTATCCTCGTAACTGATTCCAGGCCAAAGACAAGGTAAAAAAAAAGCACATCAGAAAAGTAAATATCCTGTCTGTGCATTTAAATACAGCATAACTCACCTATTATTTTTCTGTTTCAGCTCTCCTGTTATTCCTTTCTTCCAAACCTGTTGCAGCATAACTGCTAGGTAGAGTAGGTTTTGTGATGGAGAGTTTCTTAGGCATTTAAGGTGTTACTGGAAAAACTGTTCTAATGGAAAAAATTCCTTTTAGAAACGTGCATGGGAATATCTGTCGAGTGCTTTTTAGAACAGCACTGATTGTGTGTGTAAGAGCAGTACTCGGAAAGCAGATCTGCACACTAAGTGGGACGGTGCAAATACTGACATTTGGAGTGTTCTGCTTTCCTTTTGTCAGTGAAGAAAAAGAGACATTTCTACAGCACTGTTCATCTTATCGTAAAATGGATGTCTTAACAAGATCAGACTGATCATTCCCTTTATGAAGAATGCCTGTTTACTGCTGCAGCTCATGACCAGCCTTAGGTTTATTGAACAGTTACAGAGAATCCCGCTTGTTGGAAAATTCACTTCTAATTTCCCAGGACCACATAGGCTTTCACCACTGCTTGTAGAGGCAGCATACAGAATCTTCTGTTCTAGAAACTGGAGCTGGAAAGACTTCAGATTGTTTTAGAGCCAGACTTTCCTACACCTGAGTATGCATTACTGAAAAGCTCTGGTATTCTCCTTTGCAAGAAATAGAATTACACTTTCTAAGCATATCCAGGACACTTAGGGACATCTTTTACTTGTTTTCTAAATATTTTAATTATTAATCAACAAGTCAACTGCGTCAAGTCAATCTTCCAGGAAGCCCTTAGTGGACATGCAGAATGCAAACCCTTCCCCTCGTACTGCTGGAAGCAGGAGTCGGCACTCTCAAAGCTCATTCAACGTTTCGTCAGCTCCCTCTGTTGCTGACAGAGAGAAACAGCCTCCCCCAGAATCATCTCTCCTCCCGACCTACTAAGAGTACAGGAAGTTTGATCTGCACTCTGAATGGCCTTCCAGAAGATCCCTTCTAAGGTGAGCAGAGTGTGGGTGTCCCCTGGGCGGTGTCCCTTCAGCAATACATGCAGCCTTAGGCATTTGAGAAGAAACAACCACACGAGGCAAGCTCTGTCCGAGTCCAGGACATCCCTCTGGCTGCCCTGGAGGGTTTGGAGACTGGACAGGGGGTCTGGGATCTGTACAAGGGGTCAGCCAGCCTCACACAGAGCCCAGGAGGACATTGCCTCTGATCCTTGTCCATGGGAGTGAATGCCCACATTGTATGAAGAATCACAAGCCGAGAGAATTCAAAATAAGTAGTACTTAGTTAATCAGAGAGTGTAAATGTAGAAGCTAAAATTTTTAGTATATGGGTTTGAAGAGACAAGATGGAGGAATTGGGGAGTGGTCCTGTCCTCCTTGTTCTTGTTCTCATCCCCCATTTTCTGCTGAGTTGGATTACAAGGATTGGTTTAGAGTAGAAATGACATGTTAACATAGGTAGTAAGTATTGGTAAGATTTTGTAAATAAAAAGTACATTGTGGATGGTGGTTGGGTCAGGGAAACAGTACAAAAGGTCCAGGACCCTCTGATCTGCCCAGTCTGCCACGAGTCCTGCTCTGCTGGGGACGCCTGGCAGAGCTGAGAAAGAAGTGAGAGATAATGAAAGAACAAACAACCTTGGAGGCAAGGACTGGCAGAATCTGTTTGTCTTGTCTGGCTCTGGCACGGGACCTTTTGGGCAAGAAACGCTCGAAAATCCTACATACCACAGGGAACAGCAATCCCGAGGAGAACCTCAGTGAAAAGCAACCCTGAGAAAGCCCCTCCTCCTGTGAGTGGACACAACACCAAATCCAGGCCTGCAGACTGATCCAGTTCTGCAGTTATAGCTGGGCCTGCAGAAGCTGCACATACGCTAAAGGAGAAGCAGAAGGAAGCAAATGAGAGAGGCTCTATGAGCTCTCTTGCCCTTCTGTCAGTCATTGATAAGTTTTCCAGATGTCAAGGTGCTGGCACAAGCCCTATGCCCTCTTGCAGTCCAATGAAATTTAAACCCATTCCTGTGTGTCCTACATCACAGAGCAAAAAAACAAAAAAGGCTAGTCTGCCACAGGAACTGCTTGGCTAGGGATGAGTCCCTTTTTTTCCTCTTTCCTTTCACCCCACTCAGTGTCAGCTGTCTGTAGTGGCCTGCTGCCCTAAGCTGTCTGCACAACGGGAAGGGGAACTGTGGGTCCAGCTTTCCTTTCATGAAAACAATGTGCTCCTGTGAGAAAATCACAGAATCAGTTAAGATGGAAAATACCTCTGAGATCATCAAGTCCAGCCCATAATTTTACATCACCATTTCACTAAGTGCCGTGCCCAGTCCTTTACCTCCAGGGACAGTGCCTCCACCACGTCCCTGGGCAGCCCATTCCAATGTCTAATCACCCTTTCTGTGAAGAAATTCCTTCCAATGTCCAACCTAAACCTGATGGCTTGAGGCTATTTCCTCTTGTCCTGTCACTGGTTGCCTGAAAGAAGAGACCGACCCCCACCTAGCCACAGCCCCGTTTTAGGCATTTGTAGAGAGCACTAAGATCAGCTCTGAGCCTCCTTTTCTCCCTCAGCTGCTCCTCGCAGGACTTGTACTCCAGGCCCACCACCAGCTTCATTGGTGTGGTGGTGACTTGGTCCAGTACTTCGGTGTAAATAAAAAAATGGGAGGATGCTGTGCCAGAGCTTGCTCTGCCTGCGCAGACGGCTGCAGCTCAGCACTGCTCCGGCAGCGGGGACGGGAAACACCGACTCCCACCTCCTCACCATCTCCCTGCTGCAGGTTTCAGAAATCCCTGCCGGGGCCATCCTCCCTCCACGGGCCGTGTTTCTCTGCGTGCTGACCCGGGTGCCCTCCGGCCGTGCTGCTCTGTCCTTTGCCGGCAGCGCTGCCGCGGCTCCCGCGGCTCGGAGCTCCTCCATCCGCAGCGCCCTGTCCGCCCCCAGCCTGCCCCGAACGGGATCAGCCAAGGCTGGGCTCAGCCCGGCCGTCGGCGCTGTTTTTGGCTCTGCCCTTGCCTTAGAGCGACGGCCGCGGATGCTGGGCTGAGCGCGGCTCCGGCAGGCGGTCAAACGCCAGAAGATGAGTGAGCAGACGGGGGGAAATAGCGCAAAACAAAGGTTTCTGTTCGGATGAGTGCTGCTGAATCAATGCTGGCACAGAAAGCCTGGCAGGAAAAAAAACAATCAAACAAGCCCTAAATTTGTGTCACTCGTGCACTAAAGCTGCATCTTTTGAGGCTTTTGAGGACCCAAGGCATCTTCAGCCACTTGACAGTGTAGGTTTAGGGGTCTGGTGGTTCCTGAGAGAGGGACACTGGGCAAACCCACCTTTTGTCTGCCTGGAACCAGGCAGGTTCTCTGATCTCCACCTGAAAAAGGACTCAGATCTCTTCTGATTCCTGAACCTTCTCACCATCACTGCAGCTTACTCATGTTATTTTTAATGTTATCTTGTACTTTTTAATATATTAAGGGATAGTAAGTAAAGATTAAGTTGAGGGGTTTATTTGCATTTTTTCAAATTCATTTGTAGAGCAACTTGTGTCAGAAAACCATAAATCCTGAAAAACTATCACAACTCAGAAGGTATGAAACAACAACAAACAATATGAAACAACATGTTTTGGTTTTCAGACAGCTCTTGAGCAAGGTTTTAGCTAAGAGTAGCAAAAGAAGACAGAGGTAATGGGCTTTGGGTAATTATTAGGTACACTAGTACTATAATAAGTTTTGTTTTATTTAGTTCTGAAATTATATTATATGCAAATTGCAAACACTTGAGATGTAGCTTAGACCTCAAGATGTTGCATGGATTTTCTGTAACCAGACACATTTGTTCTTGACTTTAAGGTCATCCTTTGTCACCTGTGCTTGCTTGTTGAGTACAGCTCTGTCCATTTCAGCACAGAAGTCTGTGGGTTTTCTTCCCCACCATCAAAACACCATGCTCACAGGCCTCACTGCCAGGCAGAGACAAAGCCTAACACACCCTCAGATACAAATACCGAAATTTCACAGTGTTTCCCAAGCATCTCTCTGTTATAAAGAGCAGTGTGAAACTGTCCCTATAGTCTTGCTAAGCAAAATGAACATGGATTTTAGCTATTTAGAGATTATAGAAAGAGTTGAACAAATCACTATGATATTGTACAAATCAATGACTATGGTAGTGAGTCACTAAAAAGGAAGAAACAACCAGATTCTAGGTTTTGCATACCAAAAAGCCCCTTCTATTTCCATCTTTTAAAATAACATCATCTAAGTGCAACAAAAAAATCAGGGTGACAAATAAAACCAATTGAGACAGAAATGACTCTTCAATGGTGGTTTGCACTGGGAGGAAAAGAGAGTAAGCTGAGACTCAGAAGAAGCAAAACACCACTGGAGCTTGGCTTACACCTGAGGCTGTCAGCTAACTCCGTCATGCAGACCTTTAATCTTACCATCTCAGTACAGCTCGTTGCCAGGTAGCCAGTAGCAATTAAGAAAACAACCCATTTTCCATTATCATCCCCATTCTCATTGCAAAAAAAAAAAAAAAAAAAAACCACATTATATTATCTTCCTTTATGACAGCCTGTTACCAAGGAGTTTTTCTCCACTCCAAGTGCTCCAAGAATAGGGTTTTACACAGCTGCCTGTGATCCCACAGCAGCTGATGAGATGCAGGTCTGAGTTTGTGAACAAGGTGGGTTCAGCCACCCTACCTTTTTTCTACCTGCCCAGCTGTCCCGCAGGCTGCTTCTCCAAGTCTGTCTGATAACACAGCTGCCTCCTGCTCAGCGACTCCACCAGATACACCCGGGGGGCCCAGGGGATGTGCTGGAGCTGCACTGCAATCTCACTCTTGCCCGCAGCAGCCTCAAGACAGTGCAGACACACACTGCAGTATCTCACACAGGCCGGTTAGGGCAATCATCCTCCTTAGGTGATAGTTACAGCCTTTTCATTCATTTCTTCTCCCTCCTCCCTTCCCTCTTCGCCCCCCGGGAAAGATCCCCATACTTTAGAAAGAGCTCAGAAGCCCAGCAGGCACTGTGATACGTAACAGCTGTTTAGCAACGGGGACAAAAAAATGAGCAGCTTGTTCTTTCCGGTCTGAGCTGAGCGTCTCATGTTTCAGCTCCTCCTTCACATTCCAGGCCTGCCCAGGCTCCCCTCCAAAGATTTCAAAAATGGAGCCTCTCTCAACAAGTTATCCTCTGAAATACTCAGTGCCCAAAACCAGGGTATGTGTTGTCTTCCTGTCAATGGTTTTGTGCACCACCATTCTCTGCCTGCTGCAACTCAAGTTTTTTAAACCTAAAAGCAAAGATTTTTATTCTTTTGAAGTCAAGGATTCACGAGGAAGGATCATTTCCTTGGAGAAATACAGAGGGAAAGTAAGTTATTTTTTTTTGCTTTTTCTGTCTTGAATCCATACTGACAAAAAAA
>VXBR01007697.1:9428-29637 GCA_013400215.1 Cisticola juncidis | reverse complement strand
AGCCGGCCAGACCGACACCCCGGGCCGCCGCTGCCCGCCTGGCCGAGGCCGCTGTGCCACCGCCCCAGCCGTGACCCCCGGGGCTGCCCGGTGGCTGTGCCGCGGTCTGGGGCTGCCATCACTCGGCCCCTTCTCCCTGCCTCGGGAGTGGGGCTAGGGTAACTTCACAGAATCACAGCTTTACAGAATCGATTAGGTTGGAAAAGACCTCTGAGGTCATCGAATCCAGCCTATGACCAAACACCACCAAGTCAGCTAGACCAGGGCACTAAGTGCCATAGCATCCTGTCCATTCTTAAACAACGCCAGGGACAGTGACTCCACCACCACCACCCTGGGCAGCCCATTCCAAAGTCTAATCACCCTTTCTGTGAAGAAATTGCTTCTAATGTCCTGATGGCTTAAGGCTATTTCCTCTTGTCCTAACTCTTGTTACTTGAGAGAAGAGGCCAACCTCCTTTTAGACAGTTGTAGGGAGCGATAAGGTGCCCCTTGAGCCTCCTTTTCTCCAGGATAAACACCCCCAGCTCCCTTAGCTGCTCCTCTCAGAACTTGTGCTCCAGACCCTTCCCTAGCTTTGTTGGCGTTCTCAGCCTATCTCTGCAGCACATGCTAACACACAAAACCCCTCACATCCCACATCAGCTTTTTCTCCTGCCGTGAGGAGCCGGGCACCCCCGCACAGGGAGCGAGGTCTGGGGGCAGCGCCGCTCTGAGGCACTCAAGCCAGGCTCTCTGAAACCGGGAGCTGAATGCCTGCCGTGCTCTCAGACGAGACTGAGCAAAAATGGCCAGCGCACGCCTCCGAACCCAAACGCGAGAAAACCTCACCAATTCATCACCGTCTTACACTACATACTCCAAAAATAACCCGCTATCCTTCGCTTTTATGCGATAGGCAAAGGGAGAAATTGTAGGAGAAAGTGTGAAGAGTCGTCTAATGCCAGCAGATGAGTTGCTATTGTGTTTTATGGAGTTCGCATGCCGGAGGGACAGTACACGTACTTAGGCATTCATTTCATCTGAGAAAACCTGAGCACAAGTTTGATAGGAGAACGGTAAAACACGGATTTTTTGAAAGAAAAAGTCTAGGTAAATCAAAAGTGTCATAGTGTCAAAATCTGGGGTGATATCATCCAGGTTTTCAAGAGACAGATGCAGGCACACAGCATGGAAAAGAGCACATTTTTCCTATTTCTAGCTTTTGGATGTTACAAAGAGTATTAAAAGTTTTCTTTTCTAAGAGTAAGAAACACAGTACTAATTTTTAAACTATGCTAGAAGTGTTCTTCATTCTTCACTGTTTCTAGAAACCAGGAGAGATTTTTCTAAATTTTCCGTTGAAAAATAATTACTTTAACCAATTAAAAAATTATTCTTCTGCAAAAATCTTCAAATATAAATTCTTATTTCCTACCTAATTCTAATTTGAAGCTGCACACTTCACATCTGCAGGAAAAAAAAAACAAAAACATGTAAACAAGATGACAGAGGACAATATTTTTATTGACACATGTGTAATAAGCAATAATCAAATATCAGTTGATGGAGTTGTTTTGCCAAATCAAAGTAAAACTATTTCAAAAGAGTGACACCTTATTACCTTCCTTTGTGCTGGTAAGGGCACAACTAAGCACACCCAGCATACAAGTGGCTGGGTCACTCAGCACCTTCTTAATGCTTTCTGTAAAACAAACAGCACACAAGGCACTGCTAGCATAGCTTCACAAAGGATCGTTTGCAATGCTTCAGTTGCTCGTTTAACTGAATGTGAGTTTTTTTCCTACAAGACTAACGTTTAACGAGCACGGCCAAATATTGTCACCCTGCCTAACAGCAGACTCTGGCATGTACTGCAAAGCCAGCTCGCTGAACACTCAATAAATCAGCAACACTCAAGTGAAGTGTATTGAACTGTTACCTATCAGACCAGTGTTTGAGGCTCTTAGCAAACCTTTTTCTCACACTGAAAAGTTTCTTTCAGATTAGAAAACCTGTAACCATGCAGTTTGTTTGATAGTGGGAGGAAGGAGGTTGCAGTTGAGAACTACATGACTTTAAACTGGAATAAAAGTAAAAAGACTTTCAAAGTCAACAAGGTTTTGTTCGAGTGAATTAGAATTAGAATTAATTAATGCTGACTAATGCATTAAAGAGTAAATTATATGATCCACTGCAACTTGTGTTAGAAGCAGTGATTTCTACCTGTGAACCTTTAACCCCTGCATACATACATGCAACATACATCCATCCATCAAATGGATTATAATAAAAGATCTGGAGGTTTTTCTAAAAAATTTCTACTGAACACTGATTAGCAATGGGAAATATGCCAAGATATTACATTTAGTAAGCAGCCTTAAGGTAAGTAGCTCCTTAGGTGAAGTCTGTGGTAAATAAAAATAAGCAGGACTGTCATGGGGAAGTCTGAATTTCATTGTGTTTGTTGAGGAGGATGTGTTGGATTGTCAGGAAGGTATTATAACACCAAGAATATCCTTAATACATTCTTCTTCACTTTAAGCATATGATATTCTGGAAATTGTGTGCTAGTTAAGAGCTTTGTTGTTACTTTGAGACTGAATTTTAAACAGAGATTTATTTTAGGTAAGTTGTACACAGCTAAGTGTATCACTTCTGTAATGCTTCCAACATCTCACTGATATGTCTGCAAAGTGAAATGCATTCATCTGGGTTAAGAGTTTTTGTTTCTTTCTCACCATGAATTCATTTTAGGCTCCTCGTTATGGAACCCCTACAGACAATTGCTCAGTCATTTCACTGAAGTACTAGAAACGTGGCTGAAATTTTGTAGCTCACTGTAAAATACTTCCAAATCAATGTGTAAGAAACCATGCAGTTTGTCCTCAGTGGCAGCAGATGGTGCTGATATGTTGTGCCTGGTACTTCTTCAAAAGCTGGTATTCAGGTTATCAATACCATAGTAACATCGTTTTTTCTCATCCATTGTCCTTAAGGTCTTTTACTATAAAATTGTCATCATCATCTTATGTCAGAATTTATTGAGATAAAATGCAAACTTTATTGAGATAAAGTTTGTAGTTTGAAGGTGATGTTTGGACATCAACAGCAAGACTCATAACATTATCAGAGATTTAAGCACTGACTGAAACAACACATTTTAGGAAAATCTGGACTCATCACATCCAGGCTGGTGGACAAGGACCATTAATACTTTTAGGACCCAAGAATTTCAGGATATGAAAGGGAAGATGCCCCTTGCCAAATGATTGCTGACAAGATGTGATGGGAGCTCATATAAGGTTCTGGCAAGCAGGCAGGTCTCAAGAGCGGTTCACAGAACATTGCCTTAAAAGCAATAGATGACAGGTTTTCTCCATGTCAGAGAAAGAGAGAGGTGAACCAAACTAGTCTTTAGGTCAGTTTCTAGGAAACTTTCGCTAAAATGAAGGCCTACTTTGAGAAACCTTGTTAGTTAAGGAGCACAGGGGCTTAGATATCAAGGGCATACTAGATACTTATCCAGAGATGCTGCAATTACTGCCTGCAACACTCAGGATAAACCAAGAAAGGTGTAACCATTTTTTTTAAAGAAAGGATTACCATTTAACAATGTGAGGGGTCTGAATATGATTTATACAGGTTTAAGTTTTGATATAGGTGGGAAAATTTTGTTGAATGTACAGAGGTGAAAATTGGTTTCCATTTTGCAGTTGCAATAAAGAGAGATTTCTGGGAACCAAGGCCTCCAGTTTCCTGCCAGAGGGAAAATTATGCCCCAGCTTTGTTATATGCTTACTGAGCAGAGATCCAGAGATATGGAAACATCTTAATTTTTCTTCTTGTATTTCTTCATTGTTCTCTCTAGATTTTCAGCCAGCATACCATAAAGATCCCAATCTTGTTGCCTGCTCAGTGCTCAAATCCTTCTGAGTGGGTTTCAGGAACAGTTCTCACAGTGAGATGGACAAAACACTGGACCTTCCTAAGTGGCTGACAGTTGTAGTAGATGGTGGTTCTCATTTATTAAACAAGGGTTTTACCCTCAAGAATTTCTACCTGCAACAAAAAGCAAAGTGAGCCAGGGGAAGGAAGGAATTGGGAAAGAAATAGAGACTCAATTCATGTGGCTGTTCCCATCACATCATTTCACACTGCAGTGAGCAGTGTTGTTTAGACTCCAGAATGAAATATTGTTGACCAGGTAACTAGAATATTCTGGCAATGAACTCAAAGTTTCTTTTTAGCTGCACAATGAACTCAAAGCTTCATTTTAACTGTGCAAAGGAAAGGTAATTAAGAGGACAAGAGGAGGAAATAGTTCCTGCTTCTTAGCTGGGGCTTACATTAAAACCAACAATTAACATCTCAGTCCAGTACTCTGCTCATTAAAAATCTCCCATTACATTTATCTTTGCCAGCACAGTAAAGGTGGTTGTGAACATTAGGGGAGTGAACTCTAGAAATAACTATCTGCTGTTATTCTTCAGATGAACCCCAACACTCAAACATTAAGGAAAATTACACCTCCTATGCAAACAAGTGAGAAAACAAAGGAAAAACTGTAACTGTTACTTGTGTGTTGTGTTCTGAGACACCAAGAATGCATTATATGCATAGACTGGCATATAAAAGATTGCATACTCTCTTATACACACATTTTTCCGACTTCTGCCCATTTGTGCCACACTTTCAACTATATCTAAACATCTTTTATTTCCAACACTAAATTTAGCAATAACAATAAGCCTGGTTGGCAAGCATATGAGAGTAGATCAAGGCTCTATTTAGCTCAGGGAGGAATTTGTGTCACCTGTTACTTTCTGGTTTTATTTGTTTAAAAAGAGAGAGGTGGAAACAAAAAAAGCCAAGAAAACAAGGGCACCAAGGGATAAGTGCATTTTGATAAATTATATTAATTTTCATGTAACACACAGTTGCCTCCCAGGATTTTCAGTTTTAATGTGACCTTCAGCTTTCATAAAACAATAGTCTATTTCTTCATCAGCACACTACAGTAATTTCCTGGTTTAGCTTTTCCATGGATAGATCAAAAGCTGTCCTGCTAAGTCATCCATTCCAGGCCTTTCTGCTGAGTTTCACTCTTCAACATGTTCTCCCATTTTTTTGTGCACACCACAAATCCATTTCAGCACACCACTGCTACAGTCCAGGTCAAGGCTTCCAACATGCTGGGATCCTGTGCTGGCATTAGAGACTGCATACAATGTAAAATTACTTTTTTTTTTCAGCTCTGGATAAACTCCAACTGAACAAAAGAACCTCTGGGTTCATTGCCAGCTGCCAACCCTGTGCCTAAATAATATTTCATCCTGGAATCCCAAGAGCCCAGATTAATAAACTGCCAAAATAGCACTCGGATGTGGTTCTTTCCAAAGGTTCCCTAGCAGCTTCTGTTGATAGCACAATGCTTATTTCTGCATTACTAGCATCAAACTGCTGTTATTTTACAATTAAGTATAGCAAAAAGTAATTATGGCTCTGAATAATTATGAATTGCAACTATATCCAAGGCTTCAGGCACCTGCTGTAGGTGATTCCTCTCATGTTGTCTTGAACACAGGGCAAGGTTTCTAACATTCCTTCCTGAATAAGGGTAATGAACTATACAGCTTAAAAAGTACTGTCCTCTCTCCATGCAAGCATGTTTTACTCTAGTGGTTGCTGACAGGTTCAGCTTCAACATCTGTGAGTACCTGAAGTTCTGCTGAATCTCTGTATGCTATGCTGTGGAAATAAGTCCCCAGTTTCACTTCCAAAGACTAATATTTAGTGAACTATGTCCAACTGTATTTTCAATATAGCTGAATGCTTAATCTAAGTTTTCAGTTAAAACAGTTTTTGGCGTTCACTGCTTCACTCTTCCAAAACTGATCCATTTACAATCATTGGATCAAAATAGATCTTTACAAAATTGATCTACAAATTTGCAGGGATAATATCCCTCCCCTCCCTGTTGAGGTAAGGACTTCAGCAAGTTTTTAGATTACACAGGTTAAGTCATACCCTCAGCACTTACAAACTTAATGTTGAAGATACCCACTTTGTACCTTACTCTGTAGGAGATGCTCATATATTTCAGCTCTTCCGCTTTTTTTTTTTAAGGATTTTTAAAAAAAACCCTTCCTTGATATTCAGGGTATAGGTCAAAGCACCTCTGTCAACCCAGTTTGTAAAATTTGCTCCCCTCACAAAACATGCTGTGAGTTTCTAGTCCTGCAAAGACTTTGGAACTGCTGGATTCCTGAACCCAGTCAAAGGCCCACTGAGACAAAGGAGACTGAATCTCACTGGAGATACAAATTTGCAAAATTAAAAAGAGAGGAGTACACTATGAATATATACAAAAATGTAACTATCTAGAGACAATCAGACCAAATAAGAATTAAATGGAATAATTTTTTAAAATATCTCTGTATTTGTTTTATTAATAACACCTTTCAAAGAGGCCAGTGTGAGAGATTCAGCTATTGATTTTACCCTCATCTTTCCCTTCCTTCTTTGTTTTGTTGGTATGCACTTGCTTTGCACTGCACAACCCAGAATATCCTGTGTTGCCCATTGCTCCAATCATGTGAATGCATATTTGATAGCTCTAATTAGACTTCTGAAGAATACTGTATAGAAGTGATAGGTGCCTACCTCTTATCACCTATGCAATCATCCCTAGGGCACCAACCAATTGCAAAGAAAATGATACGAAGGAGTTTCCGAAGAGAAAAATACCTTATTTAGGGCTATTAGAAAGCTGAGCAGTCATGTGTCATGGGTTCAGTAGTGATTTTATAACATTCTTTACCTCTCATCTTGAAAAATGGTGCAAACTGTCCCAAGGCCACAACCTGTTGGAAGTCAAACTGAAATGTGTTAGAAAACCTCCTTCGCCTATTTCTATCTGAGGTCTACCTGAGTTAGGTGGTATAGAGATACAAAGCTCTGGTCATGGACAGAGAAAGCCCACTAGAGTATAACAGTAGGCATGTTTATCCTGCTTTCGAAAATAAAACTCTTTGCAGCCAGCAACCAAACTGAAAAGTAAACTTCTCAGGTATTCAGCATCAGCTGAAGGCTGGTTTTGCCATAAACTCAAGTAGGTCAAGGGACCTGCCTGGGAAATTCAGTTTTAAGAGTAAATGGAAGGATGGACATTGTCAGATTTCAAAGGACATGTTCAACAAAACAGCAGCTATTTCACCTCCAACCAGCAAGGAAACACAGCCTTTCCTAGATGCTGTGGGATTTGCAAACTGCATATTCCAGATCAGTCAGATCATAAACTCTCTCCATCCCATGACATTGAAGAAGAATTATTTCAGGTGGGGCCCTGAAAAACAAAAAACTTTTGAACAAATGAAACAAGAGATTGTTCATGAAATAGTCTCTGGGCCAGTCGGGACAGGACAAGATGTGAAAAATATGCTCCACTCTGCAGCCAGACAAAATGGTCTGTTACCGTCTGCAGCTCTGGGGGGGTGCCCGAGCACGCAGACCCTCAGGAGCGACCCTTCCCCGGAGCTCTGCTGCTCTCAGCTGTTGCTGCTCAGGGCACAGATCTGACACAGAGGCCAGACGGGTCTGGGGTGAGGCTGAGGGGGTTATTGAAGGTGTGCCAGGGCCCAGGACCCTGAGCAGGGCTCAGGCAGGGCTGAGGGGGTTATTGAAGGTGTGCCAGGGCCCAGGACCCTGAGCAGGGCTCAGGCAGGGGTTTAGGGGGGGGTGGGGCAGAACAGACAACCCATGAGGGCACAGCTAGGGAGGGGTCCAAGGAGGGGTTCACATCTTACAAACTTATCAGGGGGAACAGGGGAGGGGAATGATACACAGGGACAAACAGGACATGGAGTAACTAAAGATTGATAGGGAAGGTTCTGGAGAGAGGGGTAGGAATACAGGGGATTGACATCTGGGAAAGGGGGAGGTTAGGGAGAAGACAGGCACCTGGGGCCAATAGGAGAGTCTCTGAGGAGTGGCTGGCTAATAAGGGAAAGGGATTGGCATAAAACCAAATGAATAACAATTAGGGTACGAGTCAAAATATCATACAAGCTGATACAAATAAAGACAGGCACCATTATAGGGAATGGGAAAGGATATGCTTAGGAAGACATACAGCAAATCCTAAAGCATAATCATGATTTCAAGCAAACTCCTTGATTGCTAACTTACACGTAAAACAGAAGGCTAGCCAAGAACCTAAAGCAAATCACACTGCAACAATGGTCTGTTGCAATGCCTTTAGGAGAACTCAGTCTCTCTGCCTGCCTTGGCTAGCTCAGACACTGCAGCAGGCTAAAGGGTACAACCAGGCAAGTCACACAAGCCTGCTGATCCCTGTGAGTTCTTGTCCTGAGAGACTGTGTGAGGCAGTGGGGAATGCTGACAACAACGGAGAAGAAGAAGGGAGAAGCCAGTCCAGTAAAAACTACAGATTTATTTGGAGGTCCCATGGGACCTCCTCACCACCTGCAGGATGCTCTTTTTTTACAGCAGTGAAATGGGGCATGGTAAGGAGGTCACAACCAATGGGTTTCAACTAAAGAGGTGTACCAACATGGGGTGACATAACAGAAACCAATCAGGGACAACAGGGAGGGATTTACACAGACTATGAGAAAAGACTGACAAATAACTGAAGAGCTACATGACTGTGGGGAATTGCAGGATAATACCAACAGGGGGAAAACGGGGTACAAGGAACATACCATTGTACAATCAAACTGCACAGACCCAATAAACTTATTATAAACTTAATTCCACACCACCACAATGGTCATTCCTGGAGTCCTGGCAAAAGGAGACTCAAGTATGAGCCCTGGAGTTCCAGAGTCAGAGATACAAAGGAACTAAGGCCTTCTATGCCCCAGCTGAAGAAAAAGATCCTTGCAGTTTATGATGGAGTTTCAGCTGCCTCAGAAGTGATTGGCACCAAGGCACAGCTTCTTCTGGTATCCTGACTGCTAGTGTTGGACTGGATTTTCAAAGGAGAAGTGCCTTCCATGCCTCATGCCACAGATGCTACGTGGAACGAATGGATTGTTCTGACCACACAGCGAGTTCAACAGGAAACATCAATCACCCACCAGTCTTGGAACTCATCTCAAACTGGCCTGAAGGTGAAAATTTTGGATTATCATCACCAGAGGAGGAAAAGGTTGCACATGCTGAAGAAGTCCTACACTACAATCAGCTGCCAGGAAATGAAAAGTGATGTGCTGTCTTCACTGATGGCTCCTGAAGTATTGCAGGGACAAATTGACAGTGGAAAGGTGCTGTATGGAGTCCTACACTACTGAGGAACAAGGTGATCCAGTCAGTTCACCAAGCTGAAAGCCATCCAGCTGGCTCTAGATTTCACTGAATGAGAGAAAAGGCCAGTGCTCTATCACTGTCTTGCTGATGGTGGCAAATGCTCTGTAGGGGTGGTTGGACCAATGGAAAAAGACCAATTGGCAGTGCAGAGGGAAACCCATCTGGGCTGCTGAAGTGTGGCATCTCTGCCTAGGTGGAGAGGCTGGCTGTAAAGTACATCATGTACACAACATGATGTGCACAACACCCAAGAGTTGGGCTACTGAAGAATATCAAAACAACAGAGAGGTGGATCGAGCTGAAAGGTTGAAGTGTCTCAGGTGGATCTGGACTGGCAACACAAGGGTGAGTTATTTATGTCTCAATGCACCCATGATTCCTCAGGTCATCAGGAAAGAAATGCAAAATCCAAATGGACTTGTGATCGAGGGCTGGATTTAACCATGGACACCCTCTCCCTGGTTACCACAAACTGTGGCAGATTGGTTACATCACACTACCCCAAACCCACCAAGACAAGCTTTATGTGCATACAGTGGAAATAACCACTGGATGGCCCTTTGGGAAGGCATTTTGGATTAGTCCTGCCTCAAGTAAAGGCAACTACATCCATGGGATTATTTTTGCTCAAGGACCTGGATGCACTTGGTGGGTAATGCAGAAGGACAGGGAAAAATGATGTGTACCTCAAGGAGGTTTGATTTTTGGATGAGAATAATCTGTAATACTGGATTGTATAATATTGGTTGCTGAATGACACTGTCACTGTATGCCATAATTACCACAGGAAACAAGGATGGACTGCTCCAGATACACCAGTTGTGAGCTGACTCAGCTCTCAGCCAGCCAACAGCACACAAGCTCTCCTGCTCTGGAAGGTGTCTAGGGAACATAGAACCCACAGTCATGGACTACATGAGCTCAACAGACATCTTGAAGGGGTAGCCATTTAATTCAGAAATAATACCTGTACATTTTTCTATCTATATATAGATAAACATATGTCTTGGTTTGGAAAGACAGGTGTCTGTCAGGGAAAGCTGAAGCTTCCCTTGGAATGGAGAATGTAAAATCCCCTCCCTCCCAGTTATTATAATCTTTGCAATTAGGGGCTTTCAGGCAAAGATATGGGAATAGGAATAACAGTTCTTTACTAGGAATATAAAAAATACAAATGTAGTAGTATAAAAAAAACAAGCAAACAAACAACAAAATTCTAGAAACCCTGACAGAGTCAGAATACAACCTGACATCCTGTTGGTCAGGGTGTTAGAAGCAGTCCAGATAAATTTTCCTGGAGTGACAGATGTGGTTCTGTTGGAGTAGGGATGATCCTGTAGAAGGGTCCAGTGGTGGTGAGATGGGTCTGGTCTTCCTCTGGGAATCCAGTGGAAAAACAGGCTGCCTTGGTGTTTCTGATTCTCAGTTTTTCGCTAGGTAGAAATGCTTGGCTCCTCCCACTGGGTGGAGCATCTCAAAATGGAATGATTTAATGTTATCAGTCATGTGGTGAGCCTTTGTGGCCCATTAACAGCAGATATCCCCCTGAAAGGAGGATGGGTCATGGAAGAGATAAGAACATTGCTCCCCTGGTTTGAACAGCTGGCCCATTAGCAGAAGGCCCCTGCCCCCTCCCCCCCAGAGTTATGACAAATGGGTCATACAGGAGATAAAACTAAAAACACCTCCCCAACTGGTTTCAACAGATGGAAAATAGAATACACATTTTTGGTTACATATTGCAACCCACACAACATATGTATGTATACATATATGTATGTATATTTCGGAGCCATGTGGGTCTCTCTGTCAGTGCCTTCTAGGTGTGCCCAAGTTTTTATGTGTCAGGTGGGGGAAGTAAGGGATTTTTATGTCCATGAAGGAAAGGGTCATGGATGCCGTAGTGGTCTCCGTCTCACAAAGCTGCATGACAATGGGTCTGCTCTGTTAGACTCCATGAGCATTTTTTGTGTAATCATAATCTTTTATACGTTGTTGTTAGTATGTGTTGTTGCTGTTACTGTTCATGTTCTTATCTCATTGTTGTTTCCAGCAAATTGTTATCTCAACCTATAATTCTGTCTTCTCTCTCTCTCTCCCTGTCTCTCCCTGTCTCTCCCTCTTCCTCTCTCTCGCTCACTAGTGTGTGGATGAGGGACTGGAGGACAGAGAGTGGTTGCATTAAGTTTAATTTCCAGCTGGGTTTAAATCATAACCCTCACAGGCAATTGCAACAGCAATTTACTGGGTGAAAAAGAGCATAGACACAAAATCCAAGTTGACCTGTTTTAGCAAGTGAGCTTCTAATTGTAGCTCCATTATTCGCATAAGAAATCTGCAAATTTTACCAAAAAATGAATATTTTAATGTGTTTTACCAACACATGAAAAAATCTTAAAGACTCTTACTGATTTATTTTTCATAGTATTTTATTTAAGAGTATAAAATTAGTATTGAACATAAATACTCACTTGCTGTCAGAGTTTGAATGGGTGCTAGGTGCAAGGCAGACTTTAAGACTGTTCATGCTGCAGCTATGAAATAATTGTGCCAAAGCAAACTGCAGCCTCTTTTGACCTCACTAGCTTTAGTTGTTTTTTAAGGCTATGCAATGCAAAATGCAAATAATGGCTACTGACCAGAAGTAAGTCAATGTTTAGAAAAGATGAAGAGTGATGCTGTTGTCATATAAAAAGGACTGAATAATGCTTGCCTTTTCCTGGAAGACACAGGGATATTTTTATTTGGAAAAATATTCAGGAAAACAAGGCAATAAATGTCAGTGAAATTCCATTTCTCTGCAATCACTGAAGAACTAACAGGAATAGTTTAGTACTGCTGCTATAACATGATGCCATGTTTGAGTCTGGTCTCTACATGACCCCCAAATGCCCGAGTCACCTGAGTGCCTGTCTGCCACCACACGGGATCTGTGGCAAACCAGCAGGAGCATCAGTTGCATCTTTGTGATTGGAATATGAACAGAAGTGGCATGAACCTGTGTGCTTCAAAAACAGTGACCAGAGCAATTAAATGACACCGAATGTTTGCCTGTGTTTACATACAACTTGATAATGAAGGTCAAAGCAAGAACATTTCTGTTACTGGCATCTGGAGAGTAGCTCAGACCTGTGAATGTTCGGTCTTTTCTCTTTATGAACCATTGAACAACCCTGACAAGCCCTGCAGGAAAGCACCATGCTGACTCTCAGTCTTGGATTTTGTCTTTTGATCAAGGGATGAGCAAAATTGCTAATAAAAAAGACTTTCACAAACTATATTCGCTATAACAAAAACTGCATGCCATTTCTAAATATCTCCATCCATGTCCTTTCTGCCCTTTCCATCCTTAAAATTACTGACTCAATATGCACTTACTTACTAGAAGTTAGTTGTATGTAGTTTTAATCAAGCTGTCCCTTGGGTCTGGTGTTTTCTTTCAATTAACACCTAAGGATTTTACCCAAGGAAAAACCCACGTTCCCAGACAAAGTATCTATTAAATTGATGTGCTTGTCCTCAACACATGATCAGTAAACCCTTACTCTTACCCCAAATTAAAAGGTTTTTTTTTCTTTCACCTCAAAATGTTCCAGTTGTCTGCAGTTCTGTACCATCACACTTCCACAGCCACATACCCCAAGGCCTGGCACCAGCAGGGAAGGGAAAGGAGGAGACAGATTACTTAACACAAGCAGGCAAAAAGCTCATGAAATGTTATTGCATCTACTTTATTTTATTTCTCCTGGGGTCTTGGCTAACTCGCTTCACCCATTGCATGGACAATGCACCACCAGAGAGAGAAAATCACAGTGAGCATAAACCACAAACCAGTATGTTCTTCAGTTCACCACGCCTGCACTTCCAGGGTCTCTGCACAGATCTGGTCCCAGACAATAATCATAAAGAATAACATTTAAGGCACAAAACAAAGCAAATATTGGATCTGAGGCTTCCTAGAGGCAGACTTCCAGCTACTTCAGGGTCAGCTTCTGGTGAAATAACCATGAAGCAGGGGTGCCAAGGGACCAGCTTTTGTTTCCTACAATCCCATCAACTCCTGCCTGACAGGAGCCCTTCTAATTTACTGTTGTTGAAAATAGTAATCAGGCTGTTGTAATCTGTGCAAGAACTTAGTCTGTTTTTTATGCAGCTCCTGTATGGAATGGATAGATAAGTATCAATTTAAAATACACTTTTGTAGATCAAAGAAGATGTATATTGTGTTCTACTAGAAATACGTTTATAGCCTAACACCATGACCATGTTGCATACCCGACATTTTTTATCAGTCTTTATCTGTGTGTCTGATGATTCTCCTGTGAGTCTGACTGAGAAACATCTATGTCATTAGCCTATGTTCAGCCCTTCCAATTAATCGGTCTTCAAATGAAATAGATTTAAAAATACATTTATAATCATTTTCTACTACTTTTAGATTACATCTCAAAAATAATCAAGGATCCTTTTACCATAGAATAAAAGTAATCAGTGGAAATGCCATAGAAAGTTCACTGAAAAAATGGGTAAAAACATAATTGTAATTCTGAAAGGACTTGAAGTAGCAGCAAGATCAACAGTAGTCACAGTCCAAGAGGGTGATTATTTAATTGCTGCATCTTACACACTTAGTGCGTCACTTCATTTCTGAGGAATTAATATTCTTATGAGCATTACATAATGGTATACACTGTACATTTTGTACTTTATTTCGTCAAACACACAGAGAGAAACTATATATACATACTATATATATGTGTGTATATATATATACACAGTGTGTATATATATATATAAGAGCTATCTTTTGTTATCAACTTATTCCCTGCTGAATTCAGTGCAGACAGGAAGATTTTGTCTCTTCTGCCTGCTTTCAAACCAGAGCTTTCATACAGGATTTTGCCCAAAGTGGCAAAGGTCTTCTGCAGAAATGTAAATGTCTCTGAAATCATGCCAGCCTGTAGCATTCCAGAAAGGGCTTAAGCACCATTCCTGCTAGAAAAATACCAGTGCTGAAGACATGAAGGGCCTCAGATACTCAATGACCACTTTTGCAGTCTCCAAGCAGCCATACAACTACGTGTTGTGCTGGCAACAACAACCATTCTCCTTATGAGTACATCTCTGCCTGCCAAAAGCACAGCAGCATGGGCAAGGGTTCAACTCCCCTGGGAAATCCACTGAGGTGATGATGTGCTGTCAGCTTAACCATCATATAAGCCTGCCACTGTTGGACTGCTGTTAATGTGCAGGAACTCTTGAAGTGATACTGGAAAAGCTGAATGCTGAAAAAACAGTAATTTCACAGGGAGAATATCTCTGTCCTGGGTGGAGCAGTGTGTCCCTCGCCACAGAAATACAAAAATATCAGGTAGTGTTTCAGGAGTATTATTAGTGGCTCAGCTTTCAGACTAGTGGGTGAAATGAAATGTATCCATTCAGAACAGTATAACATTACTCTTTACATTTCTCTTTACATAAGTTAGTACCACTGGATGTTAAAAGCAGCATGTTTTATTCTAAAACTTTCTATCTCTATCAGAGATGCTGTCTCCTCTAATGAAAGTAAATATGCATACCTGATGCAAAATGAAGTCTACATTAAATGTGTAAAAATAAAATGGCAATTTTGAGCACTATTTAATCATCATAACGAGTACAAATATATACATACAGTTGCACACATGAACGATACAAGTGCACTTTGTAAACATTGCGGGTGTAAAATTCCATTATAGAGCAGCTGCATCGTGTTTAAGCACCTGGGACGATCACTCTGCTTTCATACTGGCCAGCTCCAGCCACTCCTGCCAGCTACGCTTGTCTGCTCATCTGACTGAAAGCCTCTGGGTAGAACCAGGCAGATCTCAGTTTAATTTCTACTTTCATTACACTCATCAGGAAGCTATCGATAGCAAGCTGCCTGCCGGGGAGCCGCGGCGGCACCAAGCCTGCGACTCTCGCTGAGGCACGACGGCCTCCGCCGCGCTCGTCCGGTCGCTTCTCCAGCAGCGGGGGCAAGAGCGAACATCCTTTTTTCCAAGAGAAACCGGGGAGCGTTTCCAAGAGAAACCATCGGGCAGGGTGCGCTGCCAGCCCCACGCTGCAGACCCTGCCCGGGACACGGCCCTGCCCGGCGCCGCGGGGCTCTCAGCGCGGCACCCATCGGAAGCGGTGCCCGCCCGCGGCCGTGCGGAGGGTGAAGGCGTTTCCCTGCGGGAAGGCCAGCGTGCGGATGGAGCCCGCCTCGCCCAGCGCCGCCCGCACCAGCCCCAGCAGCGCCGCCCGGTGGTGCCGCCCGGTGGGACCGGGGGCGAACCCTGCGGGGGGAAGGGGAGCNCACACCTCACTGCCCTGCCCCAAACCGTACCGCTGACCCCCCACTGCCCTGCCCCACCCCGCACTGCTTTACCCCGCACCACAGCAATCCACATTTCCCTGCCCCGCCTCGTCCACCCCACATGACCCTGTCCTGCGCCACATAACTCTCACAACCCCACGCTGCACAATCCCATTCCACATCTCCCCCAGACCCTGTCCCACGCCGTGCTGCCTCACCCTGCACCCTATTCCCCCTGCTCCCGGCATCACCCTGTCCCTCAGGGTCCAGGTGGGCCGTGGGGCAGCCAGGCCAGGTGGTGAGCAGCACTCACGTCAAGGACAGCAGCCAGCTGCCTGGCCTGACTTGCCAGCTCCTTCAGCTGCACGTTGCTCTCCCGCAGTGTCACCAGCTCTTCCTGCCTCTGGGTGAGGGTCTCCTGCAGCTGAGAAGGACAAACGAGGAAAGGGGTGGTTGAGACAGCCCCACTGCCCAGGGCCTGGGGGATGCTGCACACGAGGGCCCTGCAGTTGCCCCAGCAGACAACAGTCTGGGGAGGGCTTCAGGGTCCCTACCTGGCTGTTTGCTTCCAGGGCATCTCCCAGTGCTTTCTGGTGCTGGTCTGCCAGGTCCCTCCAGCACGGCTCAGGGGAAGGCAGGCGCTGTGGGGGCACCTGCACCAACACACTACTCTGCAGCTGTGGGGTGCAGGGGCCAAAAGCCACCTCCTCACCAAGTGAGAAATCATAGTCAGTACAATCCAGAGGCTGTGGCATCAATGTGGATACATCTGGAAGGAATAGCCACAAGTGTTAAGTGGAGGTATTAATGTCTGTTCCCAGCACACCATGGTGGTTCTAAACATCCCTCTGATCGGTCCTGAAATGCTTTTTTACTCTTCTGTGACAGCTGTGAACCCTAAATCTGTTTGGATTTACTTTGTCTCCTGTGGGAGAAAGCTCAGTGACAGCTCAGGTCTCTGAGGGAGTGTGCAGGGAATGCACTGCCTCACAGACTGTCCCATGGTGGGAAAAACATGCAGTGAGTGGGCATCCAAAATTCCAAAAGCAAAGGAAAAAAAAAAGACAAGCGTGAATGCAGATGTGCACATGCAAGTACATTTGTCTCAGGTAAGGAAAAATATCTACTTGCCTGATATAAAATCACCAACAGTTTCTCCGAATTCCTGGAAATCAAACTCTGGCCCATCCTGGAAGCAGGGACCCTGGGAGGGGTGAAGGAAACGATCCAGTGAGCAGGGTCCTCCAGGGCTCAGGCCTGCCCACACTAGTGGCCACACTGTTTCAATAGTGTCTGCTGCCTGTGCTCAGCACCTTATCACAATTGCAGCATCCCCAGACACCAACCCCTTGCCACTTGCCACTAACCCATCTGACAAATCAGGCAAGATGCTGTCCTTTGTTGTGCCTGTTTCACAGGTGGGAAACCTGAGGCTAGAGGAGTTGCCAGCACCCATCTGCTTGAGAAAGTTGCCCCTCCAGGGGCCAAGTGCAGCCGAGGCTGCTCTGAACCGTAAGTTTACCTGCTGCAGGGTCACAGGGCCAGCTGGGTTGGTGGGAAGGATCGGGGCAGAGGCTGCCAAATCCTGCCAGTTGATGGTGCTGAGCACTGGGGACAGTCAGAGACAGAGATGAGTAGCACAGTCAGGGGTGGATATAGCCAGGGGGACACGGCAAAATGAGCAGCACACCTGGGAGACCTCTTCGATGTGCATGGCCAGGGAATGCAGGGCTAGGAAACAGGGTGTTTCAGGTAATGCAGGGCTAGGAAACAGGTGAAGGCACCAGGGTGGATACAGTGTGGATCACGGAGAGGGGTTATGGCCAGGGGAGCAGGCTGGAGGGTAAGGTGGGGGTGCCACGGCAGGGGGATGCAGGGCTGGGCAGCACGGTGGGGGACACCAGAGGAAGCAGAAGAACGGGAAGGGGTACACGCCTGTGGGTTAAGGCTGTCCGCTCAGGCTGACTCACCGAGGGTGGGCGCTGCGGGGGCCAGCGAGGCGCCGCTGCGGCGCGGACGGGGCGGGGGANGGAGCCGGGGCGGGCCGAGGAGGCTGCCCCGGGGGCAAACTCGAGGGCACGGCGGTCCTCCCAGCACCCCGGTGCCGCCCTCAGCCCCGCGGGTCTTTGCCCGACAGCGCGGGTGTCAGCTTGGGGGCTGGCCTGGTTTTTACAATGATGTTTGTTAAATGTCTTTACAGCGGTAGGGGCTGTCTGCGTGGAAAGCCACGGGGGACGGGGATGTGTTCTGTAGGAGAAAAAACCGGCCCATGACTTCTTGAAGATACCGATCCCCGCACCGGGAAAAAGTCCCACCCGCTGCTATCGCCAGTGCAGCTGAAACCACCGACGGGCTTGGCGGAGGATGAGCTGCCCCTTATTTGCCCGTGGTGGTCTTCAGGCATTTTCTGTAGCAGCAGCGTGGACAAGGTGTGCTCGTTGTGCTTCAACACCTGACGGCAGGCAGGACTTGGAGCGCCGCCCGGCGTCCGGGTCCCCCCTGCGCTGAAAGGTGAGCACTCCCTAGGGCAGCTCTAGGTGTCTGTGAGCTCTTTTAATATCACTTTTGTGCACAGGTACAAATGAAGAGAAATAAATACTTTACAACATTATGGCTGTTTTCTGCCCTTGAATGTGTCAACCTGCTCAGGAGCGTGCATCTGGATTATAGACCTGCTAGAAAACTAAATGAACAAAAAACCCCAAACCTCACTCTTATTATTATTCCATGCTCCATTTTCCTACACTTGTGTCAGCTCATCTGAGGTTTTTTTCCCCGCACCATGACCAAGACAACGGGTGCAGCTTGAAACAGGTGATGCCCGATGGCTGGAAATAAACCCCCATAGACTGGTGTCTATACAGCTGGTATTTGTTATAATATCATCATGTATGTACCAGAACTGATTTACATAATGTTATCTCAGGGTTATAAATTGTTCTGTACTGTACTTGTGCTTCCCCAATTTAGTTGGTCTTCAGGGTCTTCTTCAATAAAGGCTCAAGGTCTTCCTCACATCTGAACTTTTCAACTTTGCTTTTGGAGCATGCACCGTTATGGTGTTCCTTGGTCTTTCTGGATCTAACTGGTCTAAATTTTTCATTTTGTGTCTAATTTGCTTTATATTTGAGAATTACTCATGCTGCTCCCAAATATAGCTATACCTGTCTATTTTTGAAACTATTCACGTGGCAAATTTCCATTTATTTAAGCACTGAGCAACTAGTTAACTGTACACTAGCTATTACATTGTATAGAAAGTTGTAATTCGGGTTATATTGGTGTCTTATAACTTAGGATGTATAAGCGTCATGTGACTTTGACCCAAGTTATATAGGCACAGCAGGGAATGACACTATTGGGCATTTTTATTTTGTGAGGGATTGAGTTAACGTTACATCAGGGTGAATTCATTATGTGCCAGTGTGTTTCCCAGCTGCATCCACGTACCACCAGCAAGTAAACGAATACAGGTAACAAGTAGAAAAGAGTTTACTCAGAATTCAGTTGGTCCTTACACCGTTATCTTTATGGACCCCCCTCCAATTAAATAACACAGGAGGTGAGATTCAGTAAATTATTTACATGCTGGACTTAAAAAAATACAGCAAAGGGATAGTGCAGATGACATGACACATAAAATCGTTTGCAAAACGCCATCTGATTTTTAAGCTCCAGTGACACTAAGGCTTAGTGGATCAGACTGCACTGACTCTGCGGAGCACAAACGCCGAGCCAGAGCCGTCGCCACCACCTCCTGCTGTCAGCGGTCATCCCCAAGCCAGGCGCACTTCTGGGCCACCTCGGAGGGCAGGAGGAGAGACAGGGACCGCCCGTTCAGAGACACCAGGAGCTGAAGCTGGTCCATGCAGTCCCGCAGGATCTCCTCCGGGTAGCCGCTGACTCGCAGGTCCAGGGGGCTGCGGTGGCGCAGGAGCCTGTCCGCCAGCCCCAGGCTGCTGGCGGCCAGCAGCGAGGGCGCGTATTTGGTGAAGGCGTAGTCAGCCAGGCTGAGCTCTGCGATGGCCGCCGCCAGGCTCCGGGCGTCCGCCGCCTCCCCCGCGTCGGCCCCCCGAGCCTCCAGCCGCACCTGGCTGAAGTGCTCCAGGAAGAAGCTGACGGTGGGCGCCGCCAGGTCGAAGTCCAGGCGATGCAGGACGATGCACTCCAGGTTGCGGAGCTGCTGGCGGGTGAAGGCGTCGCAGCAGAGGGCGAGGAGCTCTTTCACGCTAGGAGGGTGCACCTCCACCTGCGAGTGGGGACAGGAGTGAGGACGCTGCCGCCGGGAAGCAGCGCAGCGGAGCTGGCGCCGAGCCCGGCCTGTCTGCGGCCCCCTCAGGCTAGCCTCGGCGGGTGCAGAGACCCTGGACGCGGGGTCCCAGGGCCGCCCTACCTGTTTGCAGGCGATGAGCAGTGCTGTTACCCCCAGGAGCTGGAAGCAGTCGGCGGCCACAGGGGTGGTGGCGAGGAAGCGGTCGAGGATATTGACGGCCAGGCAGAGTGCCTCCAAAGAGAGTCCGAAATGCCGGTGCACGGGGATGAGCCAGCTGACCAGCT
>VXBR01007696.1:266251-277911 GCA_013400215.1 Cisticola juncidis | reverse complement strand
GACCCCACAACCCCGGATCTGACAGGGACCCCTCAGACCCCTCAGCCCCGGGATCCGACAGGAACCCCTCGGATCCTCCTAACCCCGGGATCCGACAGGGACCCTCTGGATCCTCCCAGCCCTGGGATCAGACAGAGACCCGTCAGATCCCACAGCCCTGGATCCGACAGGGACCCTCTGGATCCTCCCAGCCCTAGGATCTGACAAGGAGGCGCCAGACCCCACAACCACGGATCTGACAGAGACTCCCTGGGTCCCACAACCACGGGTCTGACAGGAACCTGCGGGATCCCAACAACCCCGAATCTGACAGGGACTCTCTGGATCCTGCAACCCCGGATCTGACAGAGACCCCTCAGACCCCTCAGCCCCGGGATCCGACAGGGATCCCCTCGATCCCCAACCCTGGGATCTGACAGGGCCTCCCCGGATCCCACAACCCCGGATCCGACAGGCACCGCCCAGATCCTCCCAACCCCGGGATCTGACAGGAGCCCCTCAGATCCCCCAACCCCGTATCTGACAGAGACCCCTCAGACCCCTCAACCCCTGATCCGACAGGAACCCCCTGGATCCTCCCAACCCCGGGATCTCACAGGGACCTCTCGCACCGCCGGGGCTCCGAGGGAGACACCCCCATCCCTCAGCCTGGTCTCTGACCGGGAGTCCCCGATCCCGCAGTCCCGGGATGTGACAGGGATCCGGGAGTACCCGCACTGCGGGGATCAGACAGGGATACCCGATCCAGGATTCCGGGTGCTGACAGGGACCCCACGCATCCCGTGCCCCGCGGGGATCCGATGCGGATCCGATGCGGATGTGCTGGTCCTGCTCCCCAATCTCCCTGAGATCCCCTCACCCCGACCCTCCAGGGGCCTGGCAGGGACCTCTGGATCCTGCAGTCCCGGGATGTGTCAGGGGAAACCCCGGATGCCCAAAGCCACCCCAATCCTCCAGGGAAGGTGAGAGACCACCCGGGGCTCAGAGCAGCCTTGGGGCGGTGTTACCCACCCAAGACAGAGCGCCAGGGGCAAACACTGATCCCCACGGCCTCACCTGCATCCATCGGGACTCAGGTCAGAGCTGCAACCCTCAAATCACAACATAGCAGCATCCAGCTGGGCTTTAAGGAGTGGAGGGTTAAACTGGGATGAAGAGAAGGTGACTGAAAGTGTTTCACAGAATAACAGAATGGTTTAGATGGGAAAGACCTTAAAGCTCATCCTATTCCACCCCTGCCATGGCAGGGACAGCTTCCCCTGTGCCAGGCTGCTCCCAGCCCTGTCCAGCCTGGCCTCGGGCACTGCCAGGGATGCAGGGGCAGCCCCAGCTGCTCTGGGCACCCTGTGCCAGGGCCTGCCCACCCTCCCAGGCAGCAATTGCTGCCCAATCTCCCAGCTGGCCCTGCCCTCTGGCATTCCCTGGCAGCCATGCCCTGGGTGCTGTCCCTGCAGGCCTTGTCCCCAGTGCCTGTGCAGCTCTCCTGGAGCCCCTGGAGGCCCTGGCAGGGGCTGGCAGCTCTCCCTGGAGCCTTCTCTTGTGCAGGGCAGAGCCCCAGGTGTGCCAGGCTGGCTGCAGAGCAGAGGGGCTCCAGCCCTGGCAGCAGCTCCGTGCCCTCCTCTGCCCTGGCTGCAGCAGCTCCACGTCCTTGTGCTGCTGGAGCAGGGCTGGAGCAGCTCTGCAGGTGGGCTCTCACCTGGGCACAGGGGCAGAATCCCCTCCCCTGCTGCCCCCCTGGGGGCTCAGCCCAGGGCAGGGGGGCTCAGCCCAGGGCAGGGGGGCTCAGCCCAGGGCAGGGGGGCTCAGGCTGGGCAGGTCCAGCTCTCACCCCCAGCACCTTCTCCTTTCTCCCAGGGCTGCTCAACCCATTCTCCAGCCAGGCTGTTTGTGCCTGGGATTACTGTAACCCACATGTCAGACCTTGCATCAGGCTGTGTTGAATTTCATGAGGTTTGCATGGACCCAGTTCTCAAGCTTGCCAAGGTCCCTGTGCATGGCAGATAAACCAAGTGTTTCTATATAAACACACAAAATTCAGAGACAAGAAATGTAAAAACCGGAATTTAAGCTCCTTTTAAACATCTCTCTAGCCCCCTGGATACCTTCAGCTGTGGTGCTCAAAGCCACCCAGAAATGTTCCTACAAGCAATTTAAGCCACTTTGCCAGGCTCTCAAAACCACCCACCCAACGATCATCCCCGTTTTCTTGTGGTTTGGGTTGTATTCAAGGGGTTAGCTTTATTTTAACCATGGATTCTTTGTTGCTCCCTGTCTGGGTCTACTGTCACACTCATCCGGATAAATGGATCACATTAATGAACATCAACGGAAGGACTGCAGCCATAAATTCACCAGAATTGCTGGCCTCTGAAGAAACCTTAATTCTACTTTGACAGCAAAATCGGATTCCAAAGATCTCTCTCCCTGCTGTGCTTTATTTTGGGCCTTATCATTTGCTGGGCAGGTTGTCATGACAACCTGATATTCACCGGAGGGTGGCTGTAATTGGGAGAGCACATTGTTAATTTAGCTCCAGATTCTTTTTATTTTGCTGTATTTTAAGCAAAGGGGGACTGCCTAGATTTTCATATTTTTATCTGTGATCATACTATGGTTTAATTATTAATCCCAGTGCCAATAGCATCTCTCCAGTGATGGCTGAGCTACAGAGCTCACCAGGGCAGAAAAAGGCTCTGCCCACATCCCTTTTTCACAGCTCATCTCCTCATACAGCCTCCCCACATCCCTTCCAGCCCCAAAAACCCTAAACCAAGAGCCCCCAGGCCCAGGATTTCACAGGGATGCTCCTGCTGTATGGGAGCAGGTTGGGGGAGGAAAAAAGGTGGGACCCATTCTTGTGTTAATGATATTTTTGTGGAATTCCAGTGTCAGCTTTAACCTGAAAGCAATTCACCTCAGATGGTTATTTAGAGCAACTCTCTCTCTGTGGAGAACACCAACCCATAATATTAACATGTGAACACACTGGCATGTGTAAATCCAGCTCTTGGGTGGAAACAGCAGATCCTGGCCCAACACCCTGGGACCTCTCCGTGCACCCCACTCCTGCCCCAACACACCCAAGGCATCCTTGGCTTAGAGACGTCACAAAAATACCACAAAATCCCACCAAGCACTCGCCTGAATCCTTGCTGGAAGCTGAAAGGTGGCAGGACTGGGGACTGTGGGTCAGGAACTCAGGTGGATGCTGGATCCCGGCACACAACTTCCAGGCTGAGATTTTCGGGAAATGACCCGTCCTGCAGAGCGCAGTGTCTGTGGGAGTGTGAGAGGGAGCTGTGCTCTTTTTTCTATGGGAGAAAGGGGGGATGTGGATGGGGTGGCAGCAGAGTGACAGCAGGGTGACAGCAGGGTGACTAAAGGTAAACCAGAGATGGGTTTACCAGGCCCTGGATAGGGTGCTGAGCGTGTCCCACTGTGGCGCTCTGACGCTCACGTGGGTTTGAAGCTCCCTGGCCATGCTGCTCCTGGAGTTCATTATCCACGTGTCCCAGCAGGAAGAAAGGGCAGCTTTCCGGTGGCTGGGGACTTTTCTCCAGGAGCTGGCCCAGCTCCAGGTCCAAAGAGCAAAGTGGAGCTGCTGATCTCGTCCCTGTGCGAGATCCTGTCCCTGCTCCCCTCACCCCTTCTGAGCTGCACTTCCCAACCTCCTCCTTCCACCCCTGCTTCTGGCTTAATCACAGCTTAGAGAGGAGGGAGGTTGGGAAAGGAGAGGATCTCTGCCTAAAAGGAAAAAAAAAGAGAGGAGTTGTAAAAGCTGGGGATGGAGGAGGGAACAGAAACATCCTTCTTTCAAGGAAAAGATGCTGTGGCTGCTGTTCTGGGTACCATATGCCAGGTAATAACACGAGATGACTCAGTGTTTGGGAAATTAAATTGGCTCTTTATTAAAAGCATGTATTTAGGGAGGTAGTGAGGTGTCAGGGGAGTCCCTGCATTGCCTCAGCAGAGGGAATTCAGGCAGGCTGCCTGGCTCCTTATGCTGCCGAGCACGGATTTCCCAAGGTGCTGGGACACATCTCCGACCTCAGCGTCCTGCCAGGGCTGCTCCTGGGGCAGCACTGAACATCTCTGGGAAGATCTTAGAAGAACTCTTCCTAAGCTCTCCCCTACCTAATTCAGTGGAAAATGTTGGGTCTCTGCCAGTGGGAAGCGCTCCAGCCTCAAGACTTTTGTCCCAGGAAAATAGCAAGAGGCGGAAAGAGCAGCCGGGGACACGAAGATATTTGAGAGCACAAGCTGCAGCTCAAAAAATGCTGTGCCAATCTCTAGTCTTGCCCTACTAATAAACCTTTAAAATGCCTTAGCAATGGTGGGCACCTGCTGATTCAAAGGGGAAATACAGAATATTTGCTAAGTACCTTGCTCGTAGCTGTGGTGTGCTGGTAGCTTGGTGTTCCCTCTCTAGCTCGGAGCAAATTTTGGCCTCAGAAAGAGTTGCTGAAGGCAAAATTCAATGTACTGCTCAAATCATACATGCCCTCCGTGGAATTCACAGTTTTGCAGCATACAGACAAATACTGAAAAATTAAAGATGAGAATTCCATTTTTCTTCCCCAAGTCCTTGCAGCATAGGTGGGATGACGGAGGTGTCTGCCAGGATGGAGGCACAGTGATGACCTCAGTGGGTTTCTAAGAAGTTGCCATGGCCATTAAGTGCCCAGATGCTCCCTCAGAGACTTCTGCAGGAAAATAAACACTTAAAATAGTTGGTCAACAATCTTCCTGCCAGAATTAGACTGATCCTTATTTTGGTCAGACTGCAGTTGAAATGAAAGCAAATAGACGTCCTTTAAAAACACAAATAATAGACCCACAGTAGGAGCAAAGGATTGGAGACAGACAGGATCTTTATTCCCATCCTGACAGAGACTGAGTGAGCTGCTCTGCCCTGCTTCCCAAGCATCTGTCCCCTTTCCCAAGGGAGCTGTCTCTCTGTGCCTGGGGTCTGGGGATGTTGGATGGGGATTTCCAGCAATCCCTGCTCCATCCAAACCTCATGGAGTGAGACAGCCTTGCTGAAAATCTGGAGAGAAACAGAGGTGATGGGGTGGGAATGTGGCCAGACAGGGGGTTCATGACAGAAGAGACAGCCCTAAAATATCAGTACTGTATTCTGTACATATTTATATCTATATATATATGTATAAGTGCACACATATATATTCTATACATATATATATATCTATCTAAAAATCATATTTCAGAGCAGGGCACCCACAGGTGAAGCAATGCTCAGCTGTGGTGGGAGGGGAAGCTGGTGTTGAAATGCTGATTGTGGGGACAGGCTCCTTCCCCCACTTCCCAGTTATTTTTAGAAGGGCATTTTTATCCAGCACAGCCATGGGTGCCAAGGCTGTTTGCAAGTCAAGGCTAAATTCACTGGCATTTGGAGGAGGTCTGAAATGAGAATGGCCTGGGCTCTTGGAGAGCTGGGTTTGTGAGCACTGATTTGCTTCAGAAGGGTTGAAATCCTGCTCTGGTGCTGTTTTTCATATTACAGGTGAGAAGATGCAACTCAGAACAGCTGGATTTTCTCCTTGACCTCCCATGTAGCTTAAAATAATAACCTTAATTTCCCACATTTCACGTAATTCTGTTGAATAATGAGACTACCTGGACATAATTAATTACCTTCCTCCACCGATTTAATTCACAGCTACATCTCTGGATTAAAGAGGCCTTAGAAATACAAAGTGTGATTATCCAGGTAAGAACAAATTGTCAATTTGAAGGATCACCATGATTCCAGCCCCGAGGATTTGCAAAGGTTAAGCTGCTGAGGAGGAAGAGGCAAGAACTGGCAGAGGCAGTGCAGGGACCTGGGATGGTGATGAAGGATGTCCTTCCACACCAGGCAAGATGGATCCTGTCACATCCCTCTGCAGGGTGACACAAAACTTCTCTGACAGGGACATTAATAACTCCAGTTTTGCCAGGGTTTGAATTAAACGTTGACAAGCATGTTTTGCAGAGGCATGGCTGGCCACAAAATATTACAGTAACCCAGAAATCTCTCTCTTCCTCTGGCTGCAAATGGGATTTTTTTCTTTCCTTAATCCCTTGCTGTGTATATTAATTGCATCAAAGGATTGTGATGCTGCTTAGAGGGGTGCAGTGGGAAGGAATTGCTGATAGTTGGGGTGGGAGAAGAAGGAGGGGAATTTCACTGGGTGAGGGATCTGTAACATCCAGAACACTGCATGGAGGACATCAGCAAAACATTTTTCTAATGTGATTTTCCATGGAGAAATTATTTCAATCTTTCAGTAGAAGGGGCTTAGAAGGAAGGCGAGGGCAGACTTTTTAGTAAGGCCTGTAATGACAGGACAAGGAGTGAAGGTTTTAAACTAGAAATATGTGGATTTAGATTATATATAAAGAAGAAATCTTTTACAGTGAGAGTGGGGAGACCCTGGCACAGGTTACCCCTGTGGCTGCCCCATCCCTGGAGGTGTTCCAGGCCAGGTTGGACAGGGCTTGGAGCAGCCTGGGACAGTGGAAGGTGTCACTGCTCATGGCAGGGGGTGGCACTGGATGAGCTTTACAGGTCCATTCCCACCCAAACCACTCCACAATCCTGTGGGTCGCTCTCTTGGCCATTTTGTTGCTCAGTATCATACTATGTACAGGCAGTTTTATTGACACTGTTGATTTTTAAGCATGTAGTCGCAAAAGTCTGCCCAGAATGATGTAACAGCAAGAAAGCCAAGCTTTGAACAAACACTCTGGTCCTGGGTATATTTTTCATCATGAACAGGGCTGAGGAGAGCAGGCTGGACACCACAGGGAGCTGGGGTGACTGCATCATCTGAGCTGGCTCTGCTGGAGCCAGGGCTGGTACTGCCATGGGGCTGGAGAGGGGGAAGGCAGGGTGACTCAGAGGTCTTGGGCTTGGACAGCCTGGGCTACTGGTGATGGCAGATGAAAGCATTCTGCTCCCAGCTTCACCTTTCCTGCTCTGAGATGTATACAGCTCTGCTTACCCTGCTGGTGAAGCACCTTGTGAGTCAGGTGTAAATCAACACTGTGTTTGTGAGGATAACAGCAGCCCCGAGCCAGCAAGGGCTCTTTGAAATCTGCTGCTGGTCCTTAGGACATGTCCTAGGAGAGAATCTTCTGGGGTAAAATGAGAAGTGTCTCAGATTTTCACACTACAGCCTTGTGCCTCGTGTCCTGCAGGGCTGTGGCATCTCCCTTGCCTGGCCTTGGGTTAATCCAGGGTTCTGGATCAGGGAGGCCTTAACCACACACCTGCTGATGGCAGCAGCTCAGGTTCCAGCTCCTCCTGTTCCTGGGAGCCCACATCCTCTGCAGTCACCTGCCTGACCCTCTGCTATCTCTCATGCACCTTCCAATGATGCCCTCACCTGCTGATGTGGAGATCCTCCCTTTCTGGCCACATCCCCTCTCCCCCTACCAGCAGAGCCACCAAAAAGGAAGGAGAGTTGGCACCAAACATCACTCCATCCATGTAGGAGTTTGGAAAATGTACATTTTTGATAGCCAACCATGGTTTATGTATTATGTGCAATGGAGAAACCATCAGGGTTGCTCAGACTGTGCTCGTCCAAGGAGAGGGACTGACACCTCTCTTTTCACCAGTGATGTGATGCCTCAGAGCACCCAAATCTCTCACCCTCTTTTCCCCACTGGGCATCTCCATGCTGTGAAATCACAGCCCTTAAACCACATAAACTTGTGGTTTCCACATGCCAGTAGCACAGGCTGAGCAATGACAAGAGCCCAGGACTTATCCTTTGTCTGCCAGTGAAATAAGGGAGTTTATCTTCACACGGGCTTTGCTTCTTATCACGTAGTTTTGGTAAAAATACACCCTGCTGGAGTCCTGCCCTCCTCTCCTCAGCAGCTGCTGGGGGCTGGCACCCCACTTTTGACCCCATTGCTTTCCCAATAACAGACTGGAAGGGAAAGAGAAATGTTTTCATTCCTTGTTTGCTGCAAAAGCTGTTAGAAAAAAAAGTGTTTGACACACTCCTGCTGTTGATAGGAGAAAAAAAAACAGATAACAATATCAAACCACAGGCACGTCAGCTACGTGGCAGGTATTTTATCATGCTCTGGCCTCTGGGAATCAGAGCAGGGCAGGTTTATATTAACCATGCTGTGACAAAACACAGACATGCTGATACCCTCGTGTCTGCACACAGGGTAGCGGGCACACATCAGACAGAAATCTGCAGCTGCCCAAATAACCAACAACGTGAAAACATCAGCTGACCTTCCCAACACTGTTATCCCCTCTAGCACAGACATTGCTTGAAATTTTAAGGCAAAACTTCTGGTTGTTTGCCCAAAAATACTCAGTGTGCGACACCAGAAATGACAGAAACAACGAGGAGTCTTTTCACCTTGCTCTGGCTGACGTTTTTCACTCCCATGAGCTGGAGCTGGGGGAGCCTGGCCTTGAAAGTTTCTAGAGATGGGACATCTGTCAGCCCTCTGGGCAGGCCGTGCCAGGGCCTCATCCCCCTCATTGTAAAAAACATCTTCATATCTAATCTAAATCCATCCTCTTTTAGTTAAAACCTTTACCCCTCATCCTGTTGCAACAGGTCCCGCTAAAATATTTCCCAGCTAAAATATTTCCCAGTCCCCAGCACTGCAGCCAGGTTTGCTAATGGCTCTCAGATTTTCCATTGTTTTCCCTAAAGAATCCTTCAAATGTTATTAGAAAGAAAAAGAGACTTTTTGTTTGTTTGTTTCCCAGAGCTATCTCTATAAAATAATCTTGCTTTTCTAACGTGTCACTAAGGTGTGACTGTGCTCTACCCCAGCTAGGGACCCCCAGGAAGGGATGACTCCACACCATCCTGGCTTTCCTCTGTAGTAGGATTTGTAGAAAGCCCCATTTTTCCCAAAGGGATAGGACACTGGGAGATGGTTCCCTCCCTGCACTGAGTGAGGAAATTTCCTTTGTTTCAGAAGTGGCAGTAAAACCTGGGAAGATGCTGTGTTCATCTCTGCTTAGCTTGGCTCCTATGAATAATTTTTAGCAGGTCTTTGGAGCTAGACCAACAGTGAACAGACACAGCCCTTCAGTCAGCAGATATTCCCCTTCTTCTGCTGCTGAAATAAAATGTCTAATTTAACTCGATTTCCAAATTATACTAATTAAAAAGTACTAGCAGCACAATTAAGTGCACTCTGCAGAGAGAAACTGCTTTTCATGAAAGGCTTGCTTTTGGATTCCAGATAATATAGTTTGCAGCAGATAATGTTTAATTTCTGTATAATAATCCCATATTCCACAGCTGGGCTTTGTTCACAGGGGCTGAAGTGCAGACAGTTGGAGCAATAGTAGTTGCTCTTCATTCCAGATCCTGGAGCTGAGAAAATCCATGATATTTTCAAGGTGTGGTGATGGGAAATTATTTTCTACAGTTTTAAAGAACAAAAAAAGTCTTGTCCCCTCTCCTAAGTAAGGTGTGTTCTCCTGAGAGGGATTTGATTTCAGAAAGGTTTTAATGATGTGACAAAACCAGCCCTGAATAAATCTTCTATTTGTTCTCTCCAGGACACAGCAATTGAACAAGAAATCATCAAGAAATACAGGTATGCATGGCAGGACATGAAAGATGGACAAATTTAGTGGCAAGCATTTAAAAGCAAAGGAAATTAAGGGTGTGGGACCTGGGGCTGTGGTGGATTCATCATCATCTGGAGCCTTTAATCAAGTTGTTTCTCCTTTTTTGGGGTGCATTTAATAGAGGCTTCTAAACAGAGTGCTGGGGTTTGAGTGAATTGGTGGGCATTGTTTGGGGATTACAGGGTGGGGCTCTGTGGGCTGTGGGAGAGGAGACATCAGAGGACACCATCCCTGCTGGTCCTGGCTCAGCAAGCCTGTTCCTGCTCACCCTGGGAGAGATCCACCTGCAGACATCCCCTGGGAAATCCTGGAGAAATCACTTGGGTGTGCTTGGATGCAGAGGGAAGTGCCAAACCTTGTGGCACCCCTGGCTGTGGCAGGGCTGTGACCACCCTGCACTGTCCCACTGAAGGGGCTGGGGAGAAAACACAAAAAAAAAAATTAGGAAAAATTAGGAAAAGGAAAAAAAATCCATTAAAAAAGATACAGAATCCCAGAATGGTTAGGGTTAAGAAAAAACCTTGAAGGTCCTCTAGTCCAACCCCCTGCCATGGGCAGGACACCTTTCACTAAACCAGGTTGCTCCAAGCCCTGTCTAACCCAGCCTTGAGCACTTCCAGGGATTCTGTCTGGACAGACAAGAGTTTTGGGTTTTAACACATTTAACAGAACAAATGCTTCTTTTGCCAAGAAATTTTGGACCATGTGATCCTTGGGGTCTCTGCAGACTGGAATTCTGTGACCCCTCACAGCACTGATAAGATCAGATAACACGTAATGGCCACAAGCAGCTAAGGTTCTTCCAAAATATATAAGGAGGTTTCTGTTTACCATTTTCAGCATTAAATTATATATATATTAACTCTGTGTCTTTTCCTTTTGCTGCCTGGTTCCTGTGGGCTCAGAGGGCATGGCAGAGGTGCTAGTACACCACATCCACATAATATATGGGAATATACTAGGAAGAAATAGAGGAAGGACCCACATAATACATGGGAAAATGTATAGGAATGAATTCCTGGCTGTGAAGGTGGTGAGGCCCTGGCGTAAACTTCTCAGAGCAGCTGGGACTGCCCCTGCATCCCTGGCAGTGCCCAAGGCCAGGCTGGACAGGGCTGGGAGCAGCCTGGGACAGGGGAAGGTGTCCCTGCCATGGCAGGGGTGGCACTGGATGAGTGTTACGGTCCCTTCCAACCCAAACCATTCTGAGACTCTCTGATTCTCTGTGTTTCTCCCCATAGTAATGAGAAAATAAAAACCTCTCAGAGCAGCAGAAACCCTTTCTGTCATTGGGAGAACACCACCTCCACCAAATTCCAGGCTGAGGAGCTCCCACTGGACTCACAAACTCCAGGTCATGTCCTTGAGACCCACATCCCCATCCCTGCTCATCCCCTTCCCTCCTCTCCCACTACCTGCTGGAGACCAGAGAAGGGATCTGGCTGCCTCTCCTGCCTCAGCAGCACCACATCCCACACCCCACCCAAGGGCAGCTCCAGCTTTGAACAAAGCAGGATCACCCTTCAGCACCACCCTGGGCTCCTGCTGCAGGTCACAGCAGGTGAAACGTGGCAGCAAAGTTTACAGAAAGCAGTCAAACAGAGCTGCACTTCTGCCTCTGAGCCATCAGCTGCCACAGCTGATGTTTTCTTTTCTTTCTATGGGATTTGTGCCATAGTTTGTCATACAGAGAATAAATTATAGGATTTCTTGTGATCTCGGTGAGAGCAGGTTCTCAGTACAGTGACCCTGCTGCACCAGTAGCCTCCTCCTCCAGCCCTTTTCCCACATCTGAGCCTTGGCTGGCACAGCCAAACCTCAGAGACACCTGAGTCAGGTCCTGAATGAGCACTCAGAGGAGCAGGTCCTGTTCCCCTCACTTGCAGCACTCAGCCTGTTCCAGCCTTGGATCTGTTTGCTCATGGAGGTTATTCCCGTTCAGCGCCTGACCTGAGACACCCAGCACAAACACAACTCCTGGTGTGTTGTCTTGGGTTATGTAACAAAAAAAAAAAAAAAAGTGTATTTT
>VXBR01007696.1:243095-260616 GCA_013400215.1 Cisticola juncidis | reverse complement strand
CCAAATCCCTGCCTGAACCCCAAACTCTGTCTCCTAAGCCCTGCTTATCCCCCAAACTCTGTCTGCCCCTCAAACTCCCTGCCTGCACCCCAAATCCCTGCCTGAACCCCAAACTCTGTCTCCTAAGCCCTGCTTATCCCCCAAACCCTGTCTGCCCCTCCAACTCCCCGCCCCCACCCCTAAACCCCTTCCTTCACCCCAAAACTTCTGCCTGTACACCCAACCCAAACCTACCCCCATCACAACCCCCTCCCTGCACCCCAAATCCCTTTCTGTACCCCACAGCCCCTGCCTGCAGACCCACAGATCCCAATCCTCACCAGATGACAGAGGGGGCCCTTTCCACATTAACCCACAGGGTCATCTCCCAAACTTTCCCTACAGCACCACTGGGATGACACAGATGGGACCTCCCAGTGTTAAGGAATATCCCATGGGAAGATTGTAGAATCATGGAATCATTTAGGTTGGAAAGATTCCAAGACCATTGAGTCCAACCATTCCCCCAGCACGGCCAGGGTCACCACTGACCCCTGTCCCCAAGTGCCACATCCACACAACTTTGAAATCTCTGCAGGGATGGGGATTCCACCACTGCCCTGGGCAGCTGTGCCAGGGCTGGACAGCCCTTTCCATGAAGGAATTTTCCCCAAAATTCAACTCCAACCTGCCCTGCCCTGTCCCAGCCTGAGGCCGTTCCCTCTCCTCCTGTCCCTGTCCCTGTTCCCAGAGCCCCCCGGCTGTCCCCTCCTGTCAGGAGCTGTGCAGAGCCACAAGGTCCCCCCTGAGCCTCCTTTTCTCCAGGCTGAGCCCCTTCCCAGCTCCCTCAGCCTCTCCTGGGGCTCCAGACCCTTCCCAGCTCCGTTCCTGCCCTGGACACACTCCAGCCCCTCGGGGTCTCTCTTGTCCCAGCACTGGAGGTGCCCCTGGAGTGCCAGCACAGGGGACAGGCCCTGTCCTGGGGCTGTGTCCCACCATGGCTGGGACAGCCCAGGGGTCTCTGCCCCCCTGGGCATCCCTGGGCTCCTGTCCAGCTGCTGGCACCAGCACTCCATGGCCTTTCCCAACATTCCAGCCCCTCCAGCCCAGCCTGGAGCATTCCATGGGGTCGCTGTGACCCAAGGGCAGGACCTGGCACGTGGCCCTCATCCCACTGGCCTCAGCCCATGGATCCAGGTCCTTGTGCAGAGCTCTCCTGCCCTTCCACCCAGCCTGGAGCCACCCACAAACTGACTGAGGGTCAGATTGTTGATAATGGGATGGGAGTGGGGTGGACACTGGGAGTGCTGGGAGCACACCCTGTGTGTTCCCAGCCATCCCTGGGGATGTTCCTTCCCCCAGTGACCACGGCTGTGACAAGCAAGTGGGTCCCTTTGTCAGACCATCCTGGCTGGGGTGTCAGAGGAAGGCTTAAAGATTTCTTGGAGCTTTAACAGGCAGCACCACTTCTGGGGAAAAATTTGGGAAAGGGAGTGACCAGCTCCCAGGCAAAAGGTACTAATGATGGTGGTGGAGATCGCCAGAAAATCCCTCAGCACCTGCTGCAGTTCCAGCTACCACACAGGGCAGGCTGGAAGTATCTGGACACTCCAAGGTGGCTCTCATCACTGCAGAGATCTTCACCACTGAGATTTCAGGACCCACCCAGGGTCCTGAGCTCCTTAGAGCAGCTTAGGAATGGTTTCCCCTGCCCAAGGCACCCTGAGGGTGAAGGATTCCCTGTGAGATCCCTGCAGGATTCACTGTGCTCAGACCATGGCAGACCAGGTGCCAGACCCAGGCTGCAGAGCTCAGGGTGGGACAGCAGCTCTGCCCCCACCAGGATCACCTCCTGATCCTTTGGGGATGGGGACTGCTGGGGAAAATGCCAGGAGCAGCACATGAGGAAGTGACCAAGCTTCCAGCAGCTGTGAGTGTGCACTGGATGCTGCTCCCAACTCATTTTCCTCTGGCCACCCCCTCCTCCAGGAAGCTCAGGGCATTCCTGAAACCAGGGCTGGACAGCAGAAGGCAGAGCAAGGTCCACCTTTCCAAAAAGATACTCTAAATTTTGTTTTAACTTGCTCCTTAACATCCTCTCTTATTCTTCCCCCGGAAGTGATGAGTATTTGGTCCTCTCCATACCCATATGTCACTGTGCCTTCTCTGTCCTCAGAGTTTTTGGGCATAGCTCAAATCCTGTTCCACTTCCCTGGACACCATTTGCACTGGGAAAAGTGCTGTGGGATGCAATTGGGGCTGCAGCTTATTTCAAATAATGACAAAGAGTTTTCAAGTGCATGACTCTGCCATAAAGCCAGGGTCTGGTGAAGCACCAGGAAGTTCTTCCATGCACAGGGAATACTCCAGGGCTGTGTCTGTGTGGAGATGTCCTCCCTGCTGGAGCAGCTGGCCAGGCCCCAGCCCTGCCCTGTGCCAGGGCTCTCTTCTGTGTTCCTGCTCATCCACTGTCAGAGTCCAGGACATCCCTGTGGCCACCCTGGAGGGTTTGGAGACCGGACAGGGGGTCTGGGGTCTGTCCAGGGGGGTCAGAGCCTCACACAGAGCCCAGGAGGACACTGCCTCTGATCCCTGCCATGGCAGTGAATGCCCACAGTGTGTGAAGAATCACAAGCTGAGAGAATTCAAAACAAGTAGTATTTAGTTTATCATAGAATGTAAATGTAGAATCTGGGATTTCAGTATATGGGGTTTGTGAAAAATGGGAAATAATTAATTCATGTTCTTATAGATAATAATAATAAACTGGAAACTGTAATGTACTGTATAAATGCAAGGCAGAAGTGTACGTGACCCCCTACGTGTCCCATAGATTCCTGTTAAACAAAAGACAAGCACCTCTGTAGGTTTTCTCTGTCTAAAAATAGNTGCCAGGGAGGCCTGGCAGAGCTGAGACAGAACTGAGATAATGCCCCTGCCAGGGAGGCCTGGCAGAGCTGAGACAGAACTGAGATAATGCCCCTGCCAGGGAGGCCTGGCAGAGCTGAGACAGAACTGAGATAATGCCCCTGCCAGGGAGGCCTGGCAGAGCTGAGACAGAACTGAGATAATGCCCCTGCCAGGGAGGCCTGGCAGAGCTGAGACAGAACTGAGATAATGCCCCTGCCAGGGAGGCCTGGCAGAGCTGAGACAGAACTGAGATAATGCCCCTGCCAGGGAGGCCTGGCAGAGCTGAGACAGAACTGAGATAATGCCCCTGCCAGGGAGGCCTGGCAGAGCTGAGACAGAACTGAGATAATGCCCCTGCCAGGGAGGCCTGGCAGAGCTGAGACAGAACTGAGATAATGCCCCTGCCAGGGAGGCCTGGCAGAGCTGAGACAGAACTGAGATAATGCCCCTGCCAGGGAGGCCTGGCAGAGCTGAGACAGAACTGAGATAATGAAGAATAAACAACCCTGGAAACACGGACTGGGGACTCAGTTTGTCTGCTCTGGCTCCAGTGTGAGACTTTTTGGGCAAGAATAGCTCAAAAGCCTGATTACCTTGGGGAACAGCAACCCCCAGGAGAATCTCAGGGAACAGCAACCCTGAGAATCCACCCAGCAAACCAAATTTTAAATGGATTTTAAACGAGGACCTTGCACGTGCCTCTGAAGCTGGTGGTGTGATGGGTGCTGATGGGGTGGGTGGTGCACAGGCTGCTCTGCTTGGCCCAGATGCCCCCTCAATGGCCACAGTTCCCCCCTGATGGCCAGGACAGCCCCTTGATGGCCAGGACAGCCCCCTGATGGCTGTAGTAACCTCTCAGTGGCCAGCACCCTCTCAATGGCCCTGGTGCCACACAGACCCTGGCATTTGGAGTGACACAGAGCCAACTTTTCCTCCAAATGCATCTGAGCCAAGGTTTTGGGTCTTACTCTGTGCTCAGGAGCTCTAATCTGTGCTCTCCAGCGTTTGGAGAAGAGTCTGTCCAGGATCTTTGTGCTCTTGCTCATCCCCTCCCTGAGCGTGGCCCAGCCCTTCCTCTGATGGATGTGCCACATGCTCCCTGTGTCCCTGAGCAGGAGGAATATTTCCAGGACTTGCCCTTGGCTCTACACTTGTCAAAAAGCTACAAATCAGTGTCCTGCTCCCAACCCTGATGCATCTGCAACATCTCCAAATGATTCTCTGCCTCCCCCAAGAGGCACAAAGAGGGGTGGGGAACAGGACTAGGGAAAATCCACTTTTTATGAGTTCCTTAGGAATGGAAATTAAGACAGGAAGTAGCAAATATTTTGTGTTTGGTGAGCAAATATAACATGAGGATTGTGTTAAACAGCAGGGTAAGGTGGAGGACAGGTGAGTGAGGAGGAGGAGGAGGGCCCCACTGATGAAGGCAGGGGGCTGGAACAAACAGCCTCAAAGCCAGGCACTGTGGGACCAGGCTCCTTCCTGCTGGGATTTGGTGATGGGGAGCCCTGGAAAGGGGCTGGAAGGCCCCAGTGATCTCCTGATTTTGGATAAAGGGGTGTCTCAGCCCTGGCCATGCTCCCTGGTGCTGGCCTGGCTGTGGGCAGCCAGCTTGCAGCACTGCAGCTGTGTTTTTCCTTAATTTTCTGTATTTTCCTTAATCTTAATGGTTTCTCAGCCATTTTACCAAGGGAATAATTTGGGAGGATGGACAAGAGGGTTCAGCCCAGCTGACAGCATCCCTGCCATGCCATCCACAGCTGTGCACAGCAGCTTTCTGCTGTTTTAGTCCAGTTACAGCTATCAGTGTGAGCTCTCTGTGCAGATACAGTTTATATCTCCACTAAAGGCAGTCAGTCAAAATAACAAAATGTTTATTTTCCTGCTCCCTGCCCCAGCTGCAGGAACGCAGCAGCCAGGTGAACACTGAAACCCTGGAGCCTGGTGCCTTCCTTAGCTCTTTTTATTGGGGGTGAAATTAATCCCTGTGAGGGTGGGCAGGCCCTGGCACAGGGTGCCCAGAGCAGCTGTGGCTGCCCCTGCATCCCTGGCAGTGCCCAAGGCCAGGCTGGACAGGGCTGGGAGCAGCCTGGGACAGGGGAAGGTGGCCCTGCCATGGCAGGGGGTGGGGCTGGATGAGCTTTAAGGTTCCTTCCAACCCAAACACTCTGTGATTCAGGAATCATATGATTCTCCTGGCCCCTGGTGTCCGGGTCCATAAGGAACTCCTGGCCCTCCACAGAGGATATCAGGGCTCCCTTTCTTCACAGGGACTTGCTCCAGGATGCAATATCCCCTCTACACCTCTCAGAAATTGTTCCTGTTCTTTTCTCGCCAGGGAGCTGCTGCCTGAGGAAGGCTGAGATGGTTGCCTGGACTGTGCTTGTTCAGGTGGCCACACAGGGGTGCCAGAGACTGCTGTACAGCAACCATCCACCCATCCATCCCTCCATCCATCCATCCCTCCATCCACCCATCCATCCATCCATCCATCCATCCATCCTTCCTTCCCTCCACCCATCCCTCCATCCATCCATCCCTCCATTCATCCATCCATCCATCCATCCATCCATCCATCCATCCACCCCTCTGCCTGTTCCTCTGCCCAGCACCAAACTCCCTCAGCCCTCCTGCTCCTGCAGCCTGACCAGCTGTCCTTCCAGGAATGTGCTGTGGCATCCTGGGTTCTGCATCCTGGGAAGCTGTGACAGCCAGGATTGCTGGAAATGTCAGAGTGAAAGTGACTGCTCCCAGTGCAGGGCAGGACACAGAGTTTTACAGAACCCCTGAATGTTTTGGGTTGGAAAGGACCTTAAAGCTCATCCAGTGCCACTCCCTGCCATGGCAGGGACACCTTCCCCTGTCCCAGGCTGCTCCCAGCCCTGTCCAGCCTGGCCTTGGGCACTGCCAGGGATGCAGGGGCAGCCATAGCTGCTCTGGGCACCCTGTGCCAGGGCCACATCAACCTCACAGACAGGAATTTCCTCCTAATGGCTAATCTAAATATCACATCCTTCAGTTTAAAACCTTTCTTCCCTGTCTAGGAAGATTGCCTATCACTGCCTTCCCATGTAAAAAAATCTCTCTCTCCATCTCCTTTTATCACCTCCCTTTAAGTATTAGGATACCCTACAAAGCCCATGCGAGTCAGCCCTTCAATAATCTAGTAAATAAGTAAAATAAATAGAATCTAGTAAATAAGTAAAAAATAATCTAGTAAATAAGTAAAAAAAAAAAAAAGAATAATGCTGGATGCTGTTAGCCAGTCCTGTCCCTTTGGAGTAACATCTCCCTGTGTTGTCAGAAGGCAGTTAAGTGTTTGTGGACAAAAGGAGTCATATTTGGAGGGATTCATAATGAGCAGCTCCTGGTTTTGAGGGAATTCTCAGCCTCCTCAAACCCAGATCTTCAGGGAGGACTGAGAAAGACCAGACATGTGTAGAACTGGCACTCGGGGATGTGGTTTAGTGGTGGTCTTAGCAGTGGGGGAATGGTTGAACTCAGTGCTTTTAAAGGTATTTTCAAACCTAAATATCTCCATTATCTATCTCTATTATCTCTATTATTATCTGTACTTGTGTGCTGATTGTTTCATGTGTGCTGCATCCCCATAGCTGCTCCTTCTTTTTGGAAGACCTTGCTGGATGCTCCTTGGGCTCTGCTCTCTTGCCATCCTCTCTGCTTCAAATCCTTAGAGGAAGGAGACATTTCCTGGACCACAATTATTAAAATATTGAGTTTAATGAGCTTTTTGGACACCCAGGTGCTGCTGCAGTGGGTGTGTAGCTGGCCCAAAGTGTGCTTGAGCAGAGGAATTGCACAAGGCACCTCACAAAAGCAAGGAAGAGTCTGCTGAAGGAGCTCAGGAGAGGGGAGAATAACAGTAACAGCTGGATGAGCAAGGAAGGCTCGCTGGGAGGCAAAGACAGAGGTGTTTTTATAAGCTAAGTATGCCTCCACAAATCACAGAACTCCTGCCAGTACCTTGACCTCTTGTGTTAATGACAAGGCAGGATCTGCAGGCAATTAAACAAGGAGCCAGACTGAAGCGCTGCCAAATCTCCCAAATTTATCATAAAGCCACATAACAACGTTACTCAGGGCCCTGCTCCAGGGACTCAGAGCATTGCACTTCCTCTTCATTATAGAAACATCCTCCTCAATCCCAAAACAGTTAAGTTTCCAACCTCCCCAAAAGGCGGGGGAGAAGAGGAGCAGAGAAATCTGGAAAATACGAACAAAGTTTAACCTCAAAAAAAAAAAAACCCCTTAAAGGAAAAGGGACTTGGAAGAGTCATGGAGGAGGGGGGACTGACTCATGGTATTTGAATGCCCAGGGCTGGCAGCACTGCCTGTGGCATTTCTGTTCCTGTCCAGCTCACAAAATCCTGGAAGTTTTGCAAGACACTGTTAGATGATTTCTAGACCAAAACTATGCTTCAGTTCAGAGAGTCCATGCACTGCTCTGACTGCACCGTGTGACGCTGATTTTTCAACCTCTGTTCAGGGATGGAACGGAAGGAAAACTGCAGACCAACATCCCTGACACTGCCCTTGCCCTACAGCCAGCACTGGAAACCCAGAGCAACACTGGAGCAGAGTTTTGGCATCTGCTGCCCCAAAGGCCACGCAGTCATTTCAGTTACAATCCAACTTGGGGACAAATCCACAGAAAGCTTCTGCAACCCCTCCCAGGAATTAATAACAATTAAATTCTTGACATGATGGAGGAAAACCTGTGGTTTTCATGGAGCAGGGATGCTCCTCTGCCTGGGTGTGCCAATGCAGGGGGCAGGATCCAGGTGCACACAGCCCATCAGGGCTGTGCCCCTCCATCTCTCAGGCACTCAGATCACACCTCGAAATAAGGAAATAAGCAAAACCTTGGAATAAGGCTACGATTGTGCCATCAGCAGACCTCAGGCACCAGTCTGGAGATCTCTACACTCTCAGGCTGGGGCAGAGTAGCACAGCCACGAGCTGGGACCCTCAGGAGGAGGTGGGGACTGGTTGGTGGGAGCAGGATGAGCTGGGAAGAAAAGAGGAATTCCTGATTTCAGGCTGCTAACTGTGTAGGGTGTGGCTCAGAGCTGGACACTTGGATTTGGAGATGCAGGTCCCCCAGCACTGCTGCTGCTGTCTGAGTCGTTCTGCTGACCCAAGGCAGTTAAAAATAGAGGCAAGGAGATAAAACCCTGCCCTCTCTCCTGACAAACCACATTAGCAATCGAGTGTGGCCCCAGAGAACCAGACCAGCGTGGCACAGCTGGATCCTCACAGCCTGCCCGATGCTCATCCTGCAGCCAAGGGACTCCATGACACTGCTCTGCCTCATCCACGTTTCAGGAACCTCCCCTGACAGCCTTCTGAGACACAGAAAAGGTTTATCTTTTCTAGCTGGTGCTTTATTTGCATCTAAGGCATAAGGGAACCTTTGGGATTCCTAGCCCTCCACTGTCCTGAAACTAATAACTTTGGAGGGGGAGTTAGGCAGAAGCTGGAGTTTCTTTAAGAAAATAAATTTAACCCCTGCCCCATTTTCTGCCTCACCATGGATGAGTGATCAGAGGAAAACACATCACTAGGATATTCCCAGCCCCACATTTATCAGGATTAAGTGAGACCCTGGCACAGCTCTTGGTCACTGAGCCTAGAAAAGGCGGACATAAGATGGACAAAAAGAGATAATTTATGGCAATCTGTCTGTTTTTACCCCAGACTTTGCCTTTTGCTCTCAGGGGAGCACAGGCTCTTCACTGCCTGGCTGCAGGGGTGGGGAAGCTGCCTCAACCTTAGGGGGCTTCTGAGCCTCACCAAAAGCCAACAAAAAAACCTTTTCTTGCTGTTTTTGTCAGGCTCATAAACCAGCCTCTGCTGAGCAGTGTCCTCAGCCACAGCCTCCAGCCTCACTCCTTGCTCTCTCAAATTATGCACCTCTTTTTACTCCTCACTCTTTCTGCTCCTCCTGGGTCTCCTCCTCCAGTCCAGGGCTGCAATTAAAAGTCCATATCTGGTCGGTTTCCCATGGAGAGAGTCACTGCTGCCAGAGGGGGGATTTCAAACCCTCTCCTGTGATGTGTCTCACCTCCAGTCCTTGGCCTTGCCTAAACTTTCCCAGCCCTTTCTTGTGGCTGGGAAGAGAGCTCTTCTGAGGATGCATCATCAACAGACTTGGGCAAATCTGGAATGCAGGTGCTGTTTCCAGCAATGTATGTTTCCCTGGAGCATTTGGCTGTCTCCTAATGGGAAAATTGTCTGCTAGGATGAGTCCAAGAGCCCAAAGCTCTGAGCTCTTTGAAAAACATTATGCCTGAGTCTACCTTTCGAGGCAGGTAAGCAACACAATTTGTGTTTGGGGTTTTCTGGCAGAAAAATAACCAGAGGTGCAAAGATCCTTAATGGAGCCAAAGGAAATTTTAGTTATCTCCCAGGCTTCTCTCTCCTGCCATGCTTTCCCCTTTCCTCCTGGAAATGCTGCATGCAGCTGGAATGCAGCTCGATGAGAGATGCTGTGGATAAAATCCTCACACCAGCACTCCCCAATGTGACCTTGGTTAAAATTGGAAGCCATCCCAGATCTTTCCCCTTCACTAATATATTTAGAAGCCTGTGCTGAGCCTGGCAGAGCAGCACTAACCTGAGCACTCACGGGGGTGTCAGGATAAATGTGCTGTGATAGATGGCTCAGGAATTGCAAGGCTGCAGCAGAGCAGCAGGAGTAGGATTGGGATGGGCGTGGGGATCCAGCAGGCATCATCTGGACCTTGGGTAAAGGCCCACAGAGGGACAAATGACAACCTGTCCATCCCAGAGGCTGCCCAGGGATGTGTGTGCTGGCTTTGAGGGAATCTGATGCACCACACTGCTGGGAGTGGCACAAAGAACCTTTCAGAGCTGCACATCAGGGCTGAGCTTTTGGAGCCTGGTGGGGGTGACGGAGATGGGCAGGATCAGCCTCTCCTGTGCACTTCCCAAATCTTTTTGCCACTAGAGTGAAACACCTTGGCAGGAGATTATTTCTCTTTCAGGAGCATGAGAGCTGGGACAGCAAGCAGGGAGCTTGCTGGGGAAAGTCTTCCCACCCTGGCTATTCTGGAAGTATAACCTGATAAAATAATTATAGCACTTCAGATTATCTGGGCTCAAGGGAAACCTTCAGGTGACAGACACAAGGACTATCACCACCTCCTGGGCAGGACAGATAAATCCATGTATCACCTTCCTAACCCCCATCCAGGGAAATGCCACAAGAAGGGAGAACAGCTCCTCTCACCTAATTCTGCAGCCCTTTCTGGTGCAATCCCCATGCAAACAGGAACACCTAGGAAGGATGGACAGATAAATCCTGAGCAATCTGGTCCAGTGGAAGCTGTCCCTGCTCATGGCAGGTGAATTGGATTAGATGACCTGTAAAGGTCCCTTCTGACCCAAACCATCCCAGGATTCTGTGACTCTGTGAAAATAAGGAATGACATCCTACCACAGCTGAGTAACTCTCCTCACGTGTGATCTCAGCCCAGGTATTCCACCAGTGATCACTAATAAATGGAATATGGGTGTAGAGAACAGACACACAAACCACAGCTCTGCTGGTCAATCCTTTTGCCTCTCAGAGCTCATGGAATCCTCAAATGCTTTGGGCAGGAAGAGATCCTCCTTCAAAGATCAACTGGCCAACCCTCCCACAATGAGCAGCAACCTCCTCCACTTGACCAGACTGCTCCAAGATTTATCCAACCTGGCCTTGATGTGCAAGCTTAAAACCACTCAGGGTGATGTCTCCTTGCAGAGCTTCACTGCTGCCTGCAAAGAACTCTACCTGCAGGGATGATTGCTCATGGAAAATCTTGGAGGACTCCTCCATGAACAAGGCCTAGCTAGGTGATTCAGCATGACTGAGATAAACTAAATTCTAGGCTGCAGGAAGTAGTTCACAGCTTTTTGTGATTATTTACTGGGGATTACTGGACCACGGTGGTTAGAGTTGTATTTGCTGTATTCACTTGTGCTGTGTGCATTTTTATTTATTTTTTTTTAACTGCACAGAGCATCTCAGTGTTGATCACCAAGTGATGGAATTCAGGGGCCAGGCAGATTTTACAGCTCTGAGGAAGCACCTCAAAGCTCAGGGTGTTCACTGTCCATGCATTTTTTTGTCCCTTGTCCCTCTTCCCAGCAGTATAATCTCCAAACCTAGATTCCTTCAGGTTTTATTAGCCTGTTCCTGGCTGTTTTGGACCAAACCCTCTCAGGATTTGGAAATTGGGACCCACATTCACCAGGTTGCTGCTGCCCACTGGTCTGGCTTTATTTGGTCTTCTTGCATCTTTACCATCAACACCTAACAAAGAATTTGGGGAGATTCTGCCCCACACAGGGCAGATCTGTGTCTGAGCTCTGCTTGCTCTGAGGCAATGCCACATCCAGCTGCAGTGAAGCAGCACTGAGACAGTGACACCGGTGATAATTTGCTTTGCAGTGACTCATTAATGAAGAGAAAAGTGCTCAGAGGCGACAGAGTTCCTATTAAGCAGCATTAGGCCTGTTTAGTTAGGTTTTAGAGATAATTGCTATAGTGACACATTCACAGTTCTGAAGTGCAAAAACAATAGTTACTTTCTGCAAATGTTAAGACATTTCTCGTGGAAAAGACAAGGGAGAAAGAAGTGAATACCAGCTTGAGGAAATGCAGGCATATGCATCACTGAAGAGAAAAATGAAGATTTTAGCTTGGAGCACATTTAGAAATAGAAAGAAGGGAAAAAAAATCCAGGGATCTTCTCTACATGAGGTTGTGTTCCTGCAGGAAGAAAGAGCTGTCCACTGCAGTCAGCCCTGCTTGGGAGTAGCTGGGTACCCCTGCTGCAGAGATAACTCCCTTGAGCGTGTTATCAGGTGTTGGAAACTCCAAGGCCACAGCTGCCAGGACAGGCAACCTGTACTGACCTTGCAGGACCTTTTCAGGGCAGTCTAAATTGATGGGAGGGCTTGCTGCTGCAGTCCCACCCTTGGCCACATGCCAGTCAGAGATGAGTTGTCATGTAGTGAGTCAGAAGGTAAACTGGTGCCCCCCACCAAAAAAAACCCAAAAAAAACCACCCCCAAAAAACAAACCAAAAAAACAAAAAAACCAAAAAAACCCAAAAACCAAAGACCCAAACCCAAAAAAACCCCCACAAAACAACAGCAACAAAAAATCAGTTAAACATCACGGAATCACAGAATGGGTTGTGTTGGAAGGACCTTAACCATCACCTGTGTAGTTCTGACCCCCTGCCATGGCAGGGACACCTTCCCCTGTCCCAGGCTGCTCCCAGCCCGGCCCAGCCTGGCCTTGGGCACTGCCAGGGATGCAGGGGCAGCCCCAGCTGCTCTGGGCACCCTGTGCCAGGGCCTGCCCACCCTCAGAGCCAAAAAATTCCTTCCCAAAATCCCATCTAATCCTGCCCTCTTAGTGGGAAGCCACTGCCCTTTGTCCTGACCCTCCAGGCCTTGTCCAAAGTCCCTCTGCAGCTGCCTCTGAGTCCCGTTAGGCATTGGAAGGTCTTGATTATGCCAAGCCAATCCAGCAGACACTACAGGTACTCACCTCCACCCACCTCCTACCCTACAACACCTCCTGCACCTCCTGGCTTCAGGTGACCCAGATATTTCCCTGGCCCTGAAGAAGGTTTTGGGCCCCTGAGAGGTTGTCTGGTTTTTCTGACTCTACCAGTTGGCCTAACAAAAGATATCATCTCTCAACAGACACACACCGCTGACTTCAAGGAGACCTTGCATGTAGCTGGATCTGCCCAACATAACCTGTCACTCCTCCAGCTTTGTGCTTATCTGTGGGAACAGGGTGTGTGCAGCAGGAGCCTCGCCTGCCTCTCTGGGTTTCCCTCCCTCTTCTGCACCTGAATGAGCTTATTGTTTGTGCCTCTTTGTCTGTTGGAGGGGAGGAAGGAGGCCTGGAATGAATTGGGTCAAACAAGTTTTTCAGCTGCGTGTAGGTTAGGAGAGGCCACAAGAAAAGAACCACAGCCCTTTGAAGTCGGGCTGCTCCTTTTCTTTTTCATGGGTTGTTTTTTAATTCTGACAGTGAGTGATACTTTCTCAGATGGAGATCAATTCACTGAACATGAGAACAAAGGCTCCATAAACACACCACTATCTAAGGGCTGGCATTGCAGTGACTTATCACTGATGGAAGGCAGGAGGCAGCTCCAGCTAAATCATGTCTGCAATAAGGGCAAACCCTTCCTCCAGGGCCTTTCACCCTGAAAAATGCAGGGACTGGGCAGGAATGAGGGTATCCCCTCTCCATTTCAATCTGCCTTTAACAGATTGGTAACTAGGAAGAAAATTAATTTAGTGCTCCAGCCAAGCTGGGCTGGTGAAATGCCTTCTGCTCCCTGGATATCAGCTTTGCCATTCAGAGACAGCAGGAATTCCTGAGCTCCTTCCTGCAGGAGAGCTGCATCCACATTCACCTCATCACCACCAGCTGGACCTCTGGACCTGGAGCTGCTGCTCAAGGGGACAGAAACAAAAAATGCCAAACCTGCAGCCAAAAAGTGACAGGGAAAGGCAGCCACCACCACTGGAGACTCTGCCTGAACCTGTGTGGCTGTGGAGGTGTTGTCCCAGGAAACTCCCTGCTTCCTCGTTTTCCTGCCTTTGTGGGGACAATCTGCTGGGATTACTACTGGAAAAGAGTCTTTTCTTTTTACTTTATCACTAGTACTTAGATGTGGAGGCAGCAACTACTTTGAAAATGCTTGGCAGTGTTGATGACACTCAATCCACCAAAAGATTTCAGGGCCAGAGGTCTGCAAGTGAGATATGTGCTTTTTCAGGCTTCATTGCTCCCTGGGCAGTGACATGAAGGAGGCCACTGTTGATCCAGAAATTCCACACTCATCTCTCCTCAGTGGTCTTGGATTAATTTCTGGTTTCCTTTGTGCACAAAGAAGGTCCTTGGGCAGAGTCTGTGGAGCTGTGGCAGTTTTCTCTTTAATTTAAACAGTCCTAAGAGCAGGGGCTTGGTCTTCTCCTTCTAGATTAATGCCTAGGCAATGAGCTGCAAACTCACATGCTCTCTCTGTCTCTCTCTCCCCGCCAGTTAATTATTTTATACAAAACAGAGAAAGAAGCTGAGCAAGCCCCACTCCAGAATAACTTGCCAGGTGGCTCATCTCCTCAAAGCTGGGAAGGGGTCTTCAAGGTCTCCTCAGGCTCTTCCAGACTGCTGTGCTGACCCATGGGCTCATGAGCAAAAAGGTGCAGCTTCTCCATGGAACTGTGTTGCAAGAAAGAGTGAGCTTGTGCATTAATCTGCAGGAGGTGGTGGGTAGGACAAGTGACCTCCTTGCTCCCCATGGTCTCATCATCCCTGTGGTCTCATCATCTCCTCCCAGACAGCTGAAATGGTCACACCACTCAGACCATAATGATCTGATCAGCTAAGCACACACCCAGACCTGCACTCAGGATTAGGTTTATCCACTGTGTTTGCCATGAAGTTTCAAGCTCAGACAAGGATGGCATTAGGCTGATCTCTGAAACTCCTCAGAGTTTCAGAGAAGCAGTCCAGCTTTGACCACAAAGATCACCTCACTTGGGACTGAGGGTCTTCTATAAGAAGAGCACAAGGCTGAACTCTCCTCAAAGCACTTGGATCTATGCAAATGAGGCTCTGCACTCCTGTCTTGACACAGGCTGGAGAGCTGGCATCGCAAAACTCAGATTTCTTCCAAACCGCCTCTGGGCCTCCCCATGGACACGCTGGAAATGCCAGGACACTTCCTTGGGGTTTTTAAAGAGCCTTTCTGGGATGAATAACAGAACCTGCAGAAAGGTTAGCATGAAAATAGCTGTGGAGCAAGAGCATCTGTGGGGGACGCATAGCCAGGGGTTCAGTGTCACCGATTCTGCGCAGCTGTCCTGCGGCTAATGCAAAACTCTGTATTCTGAAAAGGTCAAAAAGGTAATTAAAGATACAAAAGACCAGCCCTTCCCACTATTGAAGCAGATGCTCAGCCAAAACATTTGCCTGCAAGATTGTATTTCCTTAAGGTTTATTAACCATTAAGTGTTTTTAGGGACGGGATCATAAAGATAATGAACTGAACGACAAGTAGAGTCAGGATTCCTTCGCAAATTATCCCTGCTGGGTTAGACAAGTGTTTGAAAAGCAAAATGCTTCACTGTGATTTTTCAAGAACAGGAGACCCTGAGCTCATCCCTGGCAGCTCTTCTCTGCTTTAACTTGCTGGTGAAGACAGGCAGCCTGCTGGGTTGAGGGGAAGGTGAGCAAAGCAGGCAGCAGGATGGTTCAAAGCAAGGACTGTCTCCCTTTCAGCAATGCTAGCTTAAAGAATTGCTTCTCTCCCCACCCTGACTGCTCACTACATCACCCTGTGCTTTTCAATTGTCCTAGGCAGATCACTGAACTGATCCAGGTGAAAAATAAAGACTGAAGAGGCTTGGAGGGGGGGAGGTCTGGTGCCAGGAACAATTTCAATCAAATAAAGCGAATTTTTAAACACAGTCATGTTAGAAAGCATTATTTTTAATCTTGTTTTGCTATGAGAATTATTTTTTGTTTAAGATATTTAGTAGTAACTATTAAAACATGCTGATTTCCACCTAATTACATTTTAGTACATTTTGGCTAGTAGGTGTATGCCATCACAGTGCAGATCTTGGAATATCCATCACCAGAGATAAGTAATAACAAATAAGAAGAATGGGCTACAAAATCACAGCAAAGCTTGTCTGGGGTACAGGGAATGAATAAACTGAACAGCTCTGTTTTGTGATGACACTGGGACAGAAACACATATTTAAGTCATCATATAAATGAATACCCATTTTTCAGGATTTTAAATCATAAATGTTTTGCATTATGGAGCAATGGAAGTTGCACATGTATTTACTCATTTGTCCCAAATTAAAGAATTCAGTGGAATTCAATACAGTAGACAAATGGGTAATTAATGAGTTTATTCAAACTTATTCTCATGAACCCATGAGACTCATGCCTCAACAAGCAGTTTGTAGGGGACCACCCTGTTTTAAATGAGTCAAACAGCACGGACATGGGCTGCTCTCAGCCAGGGAGAAAAGCCTAAATGTGTCAGATAAATAGGAAAGGAAACACCAGTTTGTTTTAAAAACAACTTAAATGAAGAAAGTCTTGCTGTCCGTGACTCAATTGACAGATGTATGTAGGGACAACAAACAAAAGAATTTTAGAACTAGTGGATTTTCACACCTCTTTTTTGTTATCCCTGGAGGATTTATACATACTATGTTTCTTATTTAAAGCACACTTTGTTGTTTGTTTCAGTGCTGATCCTCTCCAGAACCTTGGATGAAGAAGACATGGAGCTGAGCTAGGCAAGCAAATGGAAATTAAATAAAGAGTCTCCCTGCATCTGTGGAAAAGTTGGCTTCTGTCAGAAGGTGCAGCAGTTCCTCAATAAACCAGGGCTTCACCTTCACTGTGACTGCTCCACTGCTCTGGTAACATTTGCAAATTTGGTAATTAAGGAAATTTAGTAGAATGTAATAAGCCTAGCACTTTCAAGGAGCTGTTACCCTTTATTTTTCAAGGTATATGTAATTTAAATACAAAAATCTGCTCTAGGTAAAACCCATTAAAAGACATCATCTTTGGTCTCCATCCTACTGCATCTCAAGTGGGAAATGGGGATTTTGTTTCTGTGTGCAAAGAAGTCCAGGGTGGGGAAATGAAGCTTGTTGTGCTCCCTGACATAGATTTTGGGGACATCTCCTCTGGAAGAGGTGACTGGACATCCTCACCACTGTCCCATGGTCCAAACATCCAGCAAACCTGGGTGAACACCTGAGAATACCTGAGGAAGTTATTGTTGAGCTGAGCAGCAGAAATGGTCCATCCCAGGACAACCAGGGTTGCATGAACACCAAGAAGTCCATGAACACCAAGGGCTCACTTCAGGAACCCAAAGATTGGTCTCCAATGCCATGTGAGATGTTTTAAGTACTGAGACAGAGACTGGCAGGCATGACACAGGGCTCAGAGGAGATTTGTCATGCAGTGGTGGCTGAAGGCAATGCCAGAGAACAGCCTCAAACTTCTCAATTAACAAAAAAGACCCTTGTTTAGGCAACACAGAGATCTGAGCTACAGCCATGCTCCTCTCCAGTGAGGATGGGAAACATATGGGTCATGAGACTCCAGTTGTTGTGCTTGTTCCAATTCCCTTGCAGGGCAAACCATCCTGAAACCTGAAGGTTTCTAGGGGAAGCAGTGGGATGGAGCCCATGGAGAAGCCCCCAGGACCTCTCGACTTGATCAGGTCTTGCCTGGCTCCTGCCTCATGCACCACCCAGACCCAGGGGCAGGGCTGCATGCAGGGCAGCAGGGGCTGGGCAGGGAGTAGGGCTGGTGCTCTTTGTTCCCTGATTGTTCCCAGATATGTGTGAGGCATTAAAACTCCTGGCACAGTGGGGAACACAAGCTCGTGTACGCAAAGCTCGGAGCACAGGGGCAGGAGTAATCCTGATTTTTCCTTTCCTTTTCCTTTCCTTTCCTTTTCCTTCCCTTTCCCTTCCCTTTCCCTTCCCTTTCCCTTCCCTTTCCCTTCCCTTTCCCTTC
>VXBR01007696.1:187712-231211 GCA_013400215.1 Cisticola juncidis | reverse complement strand
GTGTGGGGTGATCCTTTCTGGGATATGGTCAGTGTGGGGTGATCCTTCCTGGGATATGCTCAGTGTGGGGAGATTTTTCTGGGATATGCTTAGTGTGGGGTGATCTTTTCTGGGATATGCTTAGTGTGGGGTGATCTTTTCTGGGATATGCTTAGTGTGGGGTGATCTTTTCTGGGATATGCTCAGTGTGGGGCAATGATCCCTGGGATTTGCTCAGTCCTGGTGTGGGGATTGCGGGGTGATCCTTTCTGGGGTATTCTCAGTGTGGGGTGACGATCCCCGGGATGTGCTCAGTCCTGCTGTGGGGATTGTGGGGTTACCTGGGGTATGCTCTGTGTGGGGTGGTGATCCCTGGGCTGTCCCTGGTGTGCTGTGAGCATCCCTGGGATGTCTCAGTCCCATCAGGTGTGGGATGAGCATCCCAGCTGCCGTGGGTGCTCCTCCACCTCCCTCTCCGTGGCAGCAGCTGTCGTATCCCCAATGTCCCCGCTGTTCCCTGGCTGCAGGAGAGGGAGCTGACACTGAATGGGTTAAACAGGAGGGGAACAGAATCCCCAGCCTGTATGGGGTCCTGGGAGCCCCCCAAAGGAGGGGAACCCCCTTCCTCTGAGCCCCCCTTTCCGCCAGCCCTCACCACAGCTCCGGCGCTGAATTTCCTCCGAGCCCTCCTGCCCATATTGTGCTATTGATTGCTGAGCTGAACTTCCTCCCGAAATCATTAAAGCTTAAAAAATTGATGGCACAATAGAGCCCTTTATTAGCCACATAACTTTTCTTGCTTTCTTCCTTTCTTCTTGTTGTTTTTTTTTTTTTTTTAATCAACACAAAAGGGCAGAGCCTGAGCTCACTCAGATTTGTGTCCTGTGTCCCTGTGAGAGCTGGGCAGCGTGCCCTGCTCCACCCCAGCTACCCATCAGCACAGCCGTGCCAGGCTATTTATTAGGAAAAATGGCAAAGATGGAATCGATGTGTGCAGGTCTTTTTTTCTTTACTCCTTTAATCCCAGCCTCCTCTCTTTGCAGCCTATAGATAGGTCTATTTATCCGCGCTCTTGTAAATAAAAAATACTTGAATGGGGATTGTAATATTTTATTCCCTGTCATGTCTATCCTTCGGTCTAAAGACGGCTGAGTTCTTGCTTGGTATTAACTTAACATTTTAGTAACAGTTGAGTTTTCCTGAAGGAAATCCCTCTGGGCTGGCCATTACTGTGTCATTGTATAACACAGCAGAAAGATGGATTACCTGGATAGATCTCCTCCAGCGTGACTTCACCAAGTGACAGGCTTCAGCTAATTTATCCCCGCTCCCTTTGCAATTGTTGGGATGGGGTTTATAGCTTCTAGGAAATATTTGCAGAGTCTCTGGGCATGCAATTGTAAATACAGGCACTGATTTGCCAGGTGGGATTGCTGGCAGCATCCTGCTTCATTGTGAAGCCCCAGCTCCTGGAGTCAAGTTAACCCCTATGAGTTCTCCTTTAGCACGGAAATACAAAGTTTTTACTTTTTGTGGTTATTCAGGGAGGTTTTAAGATGTGCTTGGGTGCTTCTGAGTAGAGGCAGGAGAAAGAGGCAGGAAAAAAGTACATTTATATATGTGTGTGTGTTCAGGTGTAAAATAAATCTCATGATTTCGAAGCCAATATAACATTTTGTTGAAGGATCCCTCAGCAATCCTCTGCTGGAGCGGGGATTGAAAGTCATGTAGAGGGGACACTGCCTGGCTGCGTGGCCTTGGGCCAGTCATTTATCTTCTCTGCTGCAGTGTCAGTATCTCAGGAGCATGGCTGCCTGTGCTGGCCCATTTTCTGCTAGCCCTGTCTCAGTGCTGCACACTGTCCCTCTCCTCCCCACCACAGCTTTCATCTGGCACCCTGTTACTCTTAATGAGCTGCATCAGGCTGGAGACACCTAAGTGCAAAGTATTTCCCCCAAAATGCTTCCCTGCTAGGACAGGAGCACTGGGTGCATCCCTCTGTGCTGCCTGTTTCTCAGAAAGAAATCAGATTTGTTCTGGGTAATGCCTTCCACCCCGTGTGCCCCCAGTTTGTCATCCCTGCAGAATATGGCATTGCTGCTGCCGAAAATGATGGAGCTGTAGAACAAGAACAGCTCAGAGGGGTTTGTATTGCAGATGACACTGAGCTGAGTGTGGTTGACATGCCTGAGTGATGGAATGCCATCCAGAGGGATCTGGACAAGCTCGAGAAGTGGGCCCAAGGGAACCTCAGGGACACCTTCCACTGCCCCAGGCTGCTCCCAGCCCTGTCCAGCCTGGCCTTGGGCACTGCCAGGGATGCAGGGGCAGCCCCAGCTGCTCTGGGCACCCTGTGCCAGGGCCTGCCCACCCTCCCAGGCAGCAATTGCTGCCCAATCTCCCAGCTGGCCCTGCCCTCTGGCATTCCCTGGCAGCCATGCCCTGGGTGCTGTCCCTGCAGGCCTTGTCCCCAGTGCCTGTGCAGCTCTCCTGGAGCCCCTGGAGGCCCTGGCAGGGGCTGGCAGCTCTCCCTGGAGCCTTCTCTTGTGCAGGGCAGAGCCCCAGGTGTGCCAGGCTGGCTGCAGAGCAGAGGGGCTCCAGCCCTGGCAGCAGCTCCGTGCCCTCCTCTGCCCTGGCTGCAGCAGCTCCACGTCCTCCATGTGTGTGGATTCCCAAGCTTGACTCCAGTGGGGTCTCACCAGAGCATAGAAGATGCAATTACAATGTATTGTAATAATTATATTAATAATTAATAATATAATTACAATGTACAAAAGGTCTGAGAGTGCCTAGACTGGGGCTTTGCAGTTACCAAAATCAGGTGCCTGAAGACAAATTTGGGATCTAAGTGTGTGAAACCCTCCTGGTTCTGGCTTGCTCATGTCACTCCTGTAGTCCCAGCCTCTGTCCCATTGCAGTGGCAGACTCTCCTCAGCAATGAGGACTTTCTGTTCTCTTCTCTTGCCACGCTCCAGAAGCTTATACAATTTTTTTGGCGCTTTTCCCTGAAGTCATTATTCTGGGTAACATGGCTTGTTTGTTTATGCTTTTTGGTTTTAATCATGCTTCTTTTTCTTTTTTTTATAATTTATTTATTGTGTCTGAAAAGCTTCAGGGCTTCCTTTCTACTCCCCCACTCGCAGATGGTCGCCTATTAAACAAACAAGGAAATACTAGAATAAAAAAGGAAATAGTTTGGTTCTGTAATGAATAAGGTTTGGCTTTTCCAGAGAGGGTATGGGAGAGAAAAAGAAGGGCAGAGAAGGAATTGTCAGGTGTGTTTGGAGGGAAAAGCGTGACCCCCACGCATTTCCAGCTCTGCTGAGTCTGTGCTACTCCTTTTACAGCACTCCTATGAAAAGGGATCCGAGTCTTGCTTTGCCTTTTATCTCACCATGACCAAAGAAACAACAGTCATTCTTCTCATTAATCTGTTTCATTTCTTTAATGAGACTTAAGTTCTCCATTACTGTCACGGGGAGGTGCCTTGCTGATTTAACTAACCTGGTTGGTTGAAGAGGCTTTGCATGGGGTTTTTGGAGGAGCTGGGAGCAGGCAGGTGGGGAGTGATGGTCCTTGTCAGGCTGCTGGTTCCCTCTCCATCAGTTCTCCAGGAACAAAGGGAGCTGCTCCAAGAAGAAAGAATTAAAAGGGTGGGGTGGCACTGCCTGTCCAGTTGGCAAGGACAACCAGCTCTGCTGCTGTTGCAGACTGTGGTACAATTCCTAGGGAGCAGGACTGGGATATTGGCAGACCTTCATGGCACAGAGGTCCTGCCCACCCTGGTGACACTGCCAGGTGTGGCTCGGGGTGGCAGCAGCTTGGTGGATGTCCACATGCAGGTGATTCATGGATGGACATCTGAAATAGGGGCAAGGGGGTGGCAGAGGGGCTGGCATTAGCTGGTCCACATCCCCAGGGGGCTGGTGGACCATGTCAAACTCTTCTGGATGTGGTATTGGCTTCACCAGGGAGAGTGCAGGGCCACACCTTGCCAGGCCAGAGCTGGGGCATTGCAAATCCAGGCACTGCACTGCTCCCCAGCAGCAGGGCTTGCACGCTGCCTCAGGGTGCTTTTGGAGCAGAGGAGAGCTGTGGGCTGATAGCATCTCATCCTGCTGGTCCATACAAACCAGCACTTGGGCAGGTGTTTATTGCTGCTGTAGGAAAGCAGGTCTCCAGGGCAGCTAGGGAGGCTGTCACAGCTAGGACAAACCACAGGGACAAGATGAATGGCCTCGAGTTGCACCAGGGGAGTTTAGAGTCAATATTAGTGACAATTTCTCCACGTAAAGTGTTGGGAAATGTTGACATGGTCTGCCCAGGGCTGTGGTGGAGTCCCCATCCCTGGAGGATTTAGAAGCCATGTGGATACGGCACATGGAGACAATGGGTTAGTGTTGGGCTTGCCAGTGCTTGGGGAATGGTAGGACTCAATTTTAGAGAGCTTTTCCAGCCTTAACAATTCTGTGGTTCTTCGATCTGGGACCAGCTTTGCAGAGGGCTGAGCTGCCAGCCTGTGGTTCCTCATGGTGTGGGTGTTTTGGTGGAACACAGCTCCATTTGAAAGGTGTGTCTGAGACCCTGTGGTGTGCCACAGATGGGGCTTCTGTGCCTCTTCTAGTTAAACACTCAGATGGGTGCTCTGTGCATCAGAGCTTGGGTTGCTTTGCTGGGGTTTTCCTCGGGATTTGAGGAAAAATCTGGCTTTACAACCATTCCCCAGCAACACCAGCCAAGATGTTCTCCTGTGTGATCTGTGGAGCTGCTGTTGTCTCCTGCTGCTGTTGTCAGGCTGCATATTGATGGCACGGCCTCAGTCATGGCTGGCACCTGAATGAATTACAGCAATACAAATAAATAAGAGAAGAAATACTATTTGCGAGAGCAATGGGTTGAAGATATAACATTTATGCAGCGCCATTCATCAGAAACGACACACAAATGCTCTGCAAACTCTCACATGCACATAAAACGCTGCTCCCAGGCTGCAGGGTACTGTCAGCTGTTTAATAACAAAGCTGCACCGTGGTTCAGGACCCTAAATGCAAAATTAATTCTTCTGCTTGTAGCTGCAGGAAAATTTGGGTCCATAAATAGCATGAACCCCATGGGAAACTACCAGACACCCCCATGAACATAACGTGGACATTTTATTTATGTCTTTCAGTGGGTAAAATCAGCAGCTCTCTGGCTTATCTCAAAGTTGTTGCCTTTGCCAGCCAAGAGACATGGGCTCCTTTGGGTTGTGGGGTGCATGATGCTCTAGAAAGTTATAGAATGGTTTGGGCTGGAAGGGACCTTAAAATTCATCCAGTTTCACTCCCTGCCATGGCAGGGACACGTTCCACTGCCCCAGGCTGCTCCCAGCCCTGTCCAGCCTGGCCTTGGGCACTGCCAGGGATGCAGGGGCAGCCCCAGCTGCTCTGGGCACCCTGTGCCAGGGCCTGCCCACCCTCCCAGGCAGCAATTGCTGCCCAATCTCCCAGCTGGCCCTGCCCTCTGGCATTCCCTGGCAGCCATGCCCTGGGTGCTGTCCCTGCAGGCCTTGTCCCCAGTGCCTGTGCAGCTCTCCTGGAGCCCTGGAGGCCCTGGCAGGGGCTGGCAGCTCTCCCTGGAGCCTTCTCTTGTGCAGGGCAGAGCCCCAGGTGTGCCAGGCTGGCTGCAGAGCAGAGGGGCTCCAGCCCTGGCAGCAGCTCCATGCCCTCCTCTGCCCTGGCTGCAGCAGCTCCACATCCTTGTGCTGCTGGGGACCCCAGCTCTGGGGACAGCTCTGCACTGAGGTACTACCTGAGCAGGGCAGAAAGGGCAGAATTCTCTCCTTTGACCTGCCAGTCATGCCCTAAGTAGCCTTATGAGTTACTGATTTGCTGAGAAAAGTGATGCTCTCAACTTGCTGTTGCTGCTTTTTGCAGACCTTCTGTCTAGTGGGTGCAACATCTGCCAGCCTGCAATGTGGCCCTTGCCTTGTGGGACGTCTTGGACTCTGTTCCTGGTGGCAGGAAACTTTCCAGTGCTGTGGGAGCCCTCTCAATGCCTCATGTTTAAGAACACTCATCAGAGGAGGAGGTTGGAAGGGAGGACAAATGTTTACTTCTTGCCCCCTTTTTTTCCATTTTAATAAAGAAATCCTGTTTTTACATATCTGTTTGCTCCAGCCCTCTCCTTTCTCCAGGTTTTGTCTAGCGTGAGGCCTGAAGATTTGCATGCTTGATCAAGTCTGATGGCAGTAACCAAATCAGCAAACGTAGGGACCTGGAGCTAACTGGCAGGAGATGATCTCTGTGCCTGCCATGGAGATGAGCCCTTCTGTGGAGCCTGTTGTGCCTTGGCACAGGGGCACGAGTCAGATGCCACTGGCAAGTTTGAAATATGGATCCCTTTGGGCCTTTGTTTTTAGGTTGCCTTGCTCTGCGGCGAGCGCGCGATCAAAGTAGAGCCGAGGGAAGGGTGGGCAGGAGCATGGTGACCTCCACCAGCTCAGCAGGAGCTCAGGCTGAGGTCCAGAGATGTGGAGAACACTTTCAGGCTGGTCACTGTCGCTTTTGAGCATCCTGATTGTGAATTAAACAGGGGAGAAGACAAGCGTGGCTGTTGGTAGTCACTGAGGTTGCTCAATGGGGCTTTGTGCTGCTACTGGTCAGCCTGGCCTTTTGAACTTCGGATATTTCCATTTTGGAGTTTCTTTTTGGGGCTGGAATTGAGTGCTGGGGACCTTGATCTCTTCTCTGACCCAAAGGCATTGTGATTATCTGGGCTGGCCTGTGCAGGGCCAGGAATTGAGCTTTGATGGTGCTTGTGGGTCTTTCCAAGTCAGGGTATTTATTCTGTTCTACAACTGGTGCAGAGCTGGTGCCCTGGATTAATTAAATTAATGTCTGATATGCAGTTGTTTGTTTACCCCACAAGAAGATAAACACTTCTTGGTCAGCCTGATCAGAAGTGTAGACTTGCCATGTGAATTGTAAGCACAACACCAGCAGCAGGGTTTCTTTTAACTGTTTCAAACTATTAGGCTGCAAAATGAGTCTTTTCATAACATGTAATTAATACTGCCATACATTAATTTCCCATGTTCAGGTTTTAAGGTTAAAGTGACCCAGGACAGACAGGCTTCACTAAACAAACATCAACATGTAAATTAATGGTACCAGGTTAGAAATGACCCATTTTAGGGTTCCTCTTCAAAATATGAAAAGGAGTGTTAACTTATTTTTTGTGATGCTGATGCAACTTGAGTATCCCATTTAAGAAGATTTGTCTGTACATGTACGTACAGACTCCTGCAGCACAGTCTGTGTTATGTTTTGATGCCTTTTTTAAATGTCTTCTATAGAATAGTTTGGGTTAGGAGGGTGGTTACAGCTCATCCAGGACACCTCCCACTATCCCAGTTTGCTCCAAGCCTTGTCCAGCCTGTGCTTGGAAACTTCCAGGGATGGGGCAGCCACAGCTGCTCTGGGCAACCTGTGCCAGGGCCTGCCCACCCTCCCAGGTTAAAATTTCTTTGTGACATCTAATCTAAATTTAAAACTCGGAGTTTAAAATGCTTCTCCCTGTCCTATCACTACATGTAAAAAGTCCCTTTCCATTTTTTAATAGGTTCTCTTTAAATACTGAAAGGAACATGTCTGTGGGTCTTCAGGAGGAACAGAGAAGCAGATCATTTCACCTCCTCTAAAATAGTCTAAAAATGGGGTGCTGTGTGTAGCACAGCCAAAAGTAGTGATTTTTTTGGGTCATCTCGATTGGGAGCCTGGGTATGCCTGAAAACTATAAAATAAAAAGTATTCCAAATTTTCCACATCTGCAATTCCCCCATGATACTTTCACATGCTGCAACAATTTGTACTTTAAAGGCACCATTTTAGTAAAGCTTAGTATTGCCTCTCCTTCGTTTTAGATTTGCATAGTTGTGCAAGAGATAATTGCCTGTTTGGGAGACAAAAAAGCTAATTTTGCCTCAGGCCCTGTACTTTTTCTTAACAAAGTTGGTCCTTGTTGGGAAGCAGCTTGCAAGTGGTGAGTGTAGGGATGAGTCCGGAGGGGCACAAATGGGTGGATGATGTGCAGGTGTGGTTTAAAAGAGGAAAACAAACCCCAACCCACAAACCATTTTTGTGCCATGCTGAATACTGCTGAACACTTTTTCCTCTCACCCTCTGCCTCATCTGCTGCTCCACCATGAGCTCCTGGGGATGGGAACATTTTTGGGGTTTTGGCAGCCACCCCGATGGGTTCAGCATGGGCTATGCACCCTCGGTCTATTTGCAGTTTTGTGTTTGCATCTCCTTTGCTCTTGCACTATTTTTATGGGTATTAGGTGGTGTTTTTATGTGGTTTCCAATATGCAAACGTTCAGACAGTGCACCCTGAGGCTGGTGGCTCCTCTCAGTGCTCCCCAGGGCTCCCACACGGCTCTGGCCCCGGGGCTGGCGGTGCCTGAGGAGTGTCTGGTGACTCATGTCCTGGGGACACCCGGGTGATGGAGATGACCCAGAGGGGTAAATCTTCCTTCCCTTTGCTGCTTTGTGCTTGGGGTTGTACTCTCCTGCTCCCCCATCTCCAGTGTCTCCATCCCACCCTGTGCTGTGGTCTTCCTCAGAGTCCCTCTCCAGGATGATCCCTTCCCCACCCTCCCATGGTCTCTTTTCCTCCCTTCTCAGAGGCAGAGCTCACTGTCCAGCCCTGTCCAGGTCAGGTCCTTCCTCAGCTGAGCAAGAGCAGGCTCTGCTGCAGGCATGGCAGGTTGGCCAGCCACACCGATAGGTTATCAATAGTAATTAATTAAGACTGTAACAAGGTCATGTATCTGCATGGAGCAGCTTTTCTCCACAGATGAGGGACAAGTGCTGATGAGGAGATTGTGATAGGTGGCTGCTGCATGGTTGGGCTTGGGAAGGGGCTGTGCATGGGATGCTGCTTTCTGGAGGGACAGTGATCAGGTTCTGCTCTTCCTCAGAGCTGGAGATGCTCAAGATGAGTCTTCCTGGAGGGCAAAGGGATAAGTGAATCCTCCTCAGCCTGGACTGAGCACTACAGAGCCTCATGAGGGAGGTTTGCAGCTTTTCTTGTTCATGATTGGATCCATGTAGAGGATCCATGCAGATCTTCAGTCTGTACCTGGAGTGTTCCTCACCGAGGTGTACTCAGCAAGGTGCCTGCCAGCTGGTGTGATACCAGCTGAGACACCTGCACCATTTCTGACCCTCTCCTCCTTCTAGTTTTTGTTTGCAGAAGAAGGGTTGTAGCTCACTGAGGCTTACTCAGAAATCCCCAAGTCACGTTCTTGCTCCCTGCCCATCCTCCTCTTTGCTGGTGGCAGTGGTGGGATTGCACATTAATCCTGCAAAAATTTAATGGGAAAAAACCACACTATTTTCATCAACCAACTCACTGTCCAGCTTTGCAAGGCCCACCTGATATTAAATTAATGATGAGGGTGAAGAGCTGGTTTGTTTTTCATTGTTTTGACTTGAAAGTTTGGAAATTGTTAGTTGAAAGAGAAATAAAAAGAGGAAGCACTTAGTTTTCCTTAAAGAGGAAAAAGCTCTGGCATGCAGAAGAAAAAAAAAATTACATGGATATGTCTGCTGCAATTGATAATTTTGTTTTTTTTTTTTTGTTTACAGCTTCTAATACTGAGGGCCCTAGCCAGCTGTGGGATGGACAGAAGGTTTTATAGCTCATGTAGTCAAAGAAGTCCTGGTGTCTGTAGGAGTGAGAGCTGGCCTGAAGGGCTGCTGTGATGAGTTGTACCAGCTGAATGTGGAGAAAACCTCATGTGCAGGGACACCTCCCACTATCCCAGGCTACTCCAAGCCCCATCCAGCTTGGCCTGGGACACTTCCAGGGATGGGGCAGCCACAGCTTCTCTGGGCACCCTGTGCCAGGGCTTGCCCACCCTCACAGGGAGGAATTTCTTCCTAGAATTGACCTTTTGGAGTGCTCATGTGATGCAGGAGGAGAACCTGTGTCTGTGGACAGTTGTTTAGTTGGGGTTCCTCTGGGGTTTTTGTTTTAATGAGATGCACCATCAGCATGGGCATGTACAATAGAGATTTTGGTTCCTTTCAGGGTGGGCTTCTCAATTTATATGAAAATGGATTTGTTCCTTGCTTGTTTTCATTATGCTTGAAGTGAGGAGTGAGAGGTGCTCAGATACAGACAGAGTTTTGGCTGAGTGTTGTCAGTTCTGGTCCTTTACCAAGGGAAGACACAATAGGTGAGATACCAAAACAGCAGGGAAAAGAGAAGAGATTGAAAAAAAAGAAAAAGTGATATGGTGGGGTGAAGCTTCAGAACTTGTTTGGGCATTTGGGAGATGGTTCATGAGCTGCAGGTGAAGGATCTGACCCTAGGAAAAGCCTCAGTTGTGTGGAAGGAGGAGACAAGCCCTTGGGGACAGGATTATCCCAGTGATGGATGCTGGGGAAATCGTACAGCTGTTGTGGGACCACTCACGCGGGAGCAGGAGAGGTGAGAGTGGAAGGGTTGGAAAACACCCAAGTTTTGAGCTTAACCTTGGAAAAAGGAGGCCAGAATGTTTTTAAATCTTCATTTTCCACAGAGTGCAGCCAGGATGCTGCTGGAGTCACAGCCCATTGGGATTTGGGGAGGTCACCAGTGTGGACACCTTGGCTGGTGTGTGCCAGGTGTCCCCTTGCATGCAGGCAGGGCTGGGGGACACTGCCTGTCCCCCTGCCCACAGCATTTCCTTGGAAGCTCGTGGTGGGAGCAGTGGAATGGGATGTTCCTGCACCTGGGCTCTGCTGCCCAGCCAGACCCAGCAATGGGTGGCCTCGTGGCCGTGATTCCTAATTAAAAAGCAGGGAGAAACCTGAGGAGCATGAAAGTCTAAGCCTGATGCTAAAGCAAACCAGATGCTGCTCAGATCACGATGCCCCACGGTCCACTGGAGCGAGGATGTGGATGCAGTCACCTGTAGCCTGCCTGGGGGTGGCAGGGAGGCGAGGGGAGGGAGAACACAAGGCAGAATAATCCCTTTTTTTCGGTTTTTCTTTTTCCTCTGGAGCGTTTTGGTCTCGCCCCTGGACAAAAGCAGGATAGTGTGGTGTGTCATTTCCTCCCCGGCAGCCATTCAGCCTGGCACTGTGCAGGCTCTGCCACCCCCTCCCCTGCCCCGGGCACAGATTGCTCCTTGTTCCAGTCGTCTGTACCACCCAGGGCTTCCTTTCCAAGTTTTCTCACACCCTTTTATAGCTGCGCAGAAGAAAGCTTTAAAGCCACACAAAGGAGGAACCGAGCAGGCAGGAGGGATATCTGTAAAAACCAGGGGTGTTTCTCTGCAGAGCCACGGTGGTGGAGAAAAGCTGGGTGATGCCTGGTGCAAAGAGCAGGTCCAGCCCTTGTCTGGCAGCCAGGGGGGAGCTGGTCAGGTGTGCTCTGTGTCCTCTTTAAATGTGAAGTCAGCTGTGTTTTCAGATCCCAGGGCAGGCACAGCGACAGGCTGGGAGCACCAGGTCCAGAGCAGGGTGAATCTGAGCTGGGGATGGGCACTGGATGCCCCGGTGCTCTTGGTGAAAACATCAGCCACAGCTGTGTCTCATGCATTTCAGGAACGAGGGATAAGACCTGCTTTCCCATTCCAGGAATTTCCCATTCCTGCTGTCCTGCTTTCTGTTTCCCCTGTTTCTCTTGATCAGCAGCTCATTTCACCAAGGACCCGTCCCAGAGGCAGGACCTTTTGCCCTCACCAGTTTGCTTAGGTGGCAATCAAACAAATGACCTGGAGGCAAGCAGCAATTCATTACAGCCCTCATTTAGCATGCAATAAAATGTGCCGTATACCTTGTCTTCTGATCGATACGTTGTATATTATACGCGAGTCAATGTGTTTACATCACAAGGAGGCTTCTCGCTGCCTTCCTTTCTGCCCGGCTCTCTTGGCCTGGGATGATGGATCGACGCTGGGATGACGGGGAGGGATATTGTTAAACAGTAATTGGTTACTGAATTATTTAGCTGCACAATCCCTGTAGCAGCAACACCGCCATTCAGTGCTTCACTTGCAACTGTCTCAGCTGAGGAACAAATACAGGGCCCTGCAAGCTCCATGAGGAACAAGGCAGAATAATTCTGTGATTTGAAAAAGAGGTTTATAGTTATTTTGACAATGATGGCCTTATGCAGCGGGAAGTGTATGCTGATTGCTTACAGGCTGCAGCCTTTTGGTTTGTAAGCTGGATTCTGCTGCTTTCATAAGGAAAAAGTGATGTTGATCCATTCCAGGTCCCCCAGATTAAAGGTGAGCATCTCCCTGCACCTTCTGACTCCGGTGGGTTTTGCTGGAAGTACAGCTGAGTTGTATCTCTTGGACTCCTGTACCCACCCTGGACTCCTGGGTGGGTCCCTGCAAGAAATGGGAAAATTCACAAAGCAAGCTGATGCAGAAAACCCAACCCAAATTAAGTGTTAAGCTCCACGAAACCTTGTTGCAGTGGTGGGCATCTGGTTAAAGACCACCAGCTCATCACCACTGGTGATGCTCTTGCTGCACTATCCTGCAGCAAAACCTCACCACACACCATTCCCTCCTGAATTTTCAGCTTGGCAATTGCTGAAAGTCCTCTTCATTTGAGGTGTGCTGAAAAAATCTTCCAGCAGATTCTGCTCCAGCACAAAATCTGCTCTTGATTTGTGTTTCCCTGCATGTTGCAGGCAGCAGAGCGAGGAAGGAGGCACTGCACACTGGTACCTCTTCATACCAATTCCCCCGTGAGTGCAGCTCTTCACTTGAAGCTCTTCCAGTTCCTCCCCTGCCAGGCAGTTCCTTTTGTCCCTTTGCTGTGTGGGTAGGAGTATGAAGGAATGATCTGGTGACTCTTCAGGGTTTGCTTTGAATTGCCCTGAGATCTGGTGCCTTAAACTAATTTCTTCCATGTAGGTGCTGCCTGTGTTCTCAGTGTGGATGGCAAGACCCTGATTTGATGCTCTTCTAACTAAAAGCCCAAAGCTTTTATTTCACTCCTGTGATGGATAAGAAGCTGGGAGGGGTGGGGGGAATGGGGTGTAGGATGTTTGCAGGGGGTTGTTCTCAAGCTGGTTGTCCCAGCAGTTCCATAGGATGAGCTGTTCCCTCACCACTTTGCTTGAGGTAATTTGGCACTGAGGAATGGGAAATTCCCTTAATTTAGGAGTGAGGACTGTCATCCATGGCACACCCCAGAGCAGCAGAGGGGCTCTGGGAGCATCACTGGGACCAGCAGCTAAAACTTTTCCATCCATCATGTAGGCAGGGCCACTGGCTGATGCTCTGTTGACTCTCCCAAGCACAGTTTGGTTATTGCTATTGATTTTATTAATCTTTATTAATTAATTTAATTAATTTTATTATCTTGCCCCAGTGCCTGGCATATCCATTGCTGGGGCAGGGCTCTGCTTTGCTGCATAGGGCATAAATATTCTGCTCAAAAGCTCCAAATGTCCTTGAGCAGCCCCACACCAGGAGGTTTGATGCTCGCCAGTCCAACCTAGCTTTGTTTTTCTTCCATTTCTTGCAATTCTTGTAATGCCAAGTAACCAAGAGCAGGATCCAACCCTGTGATTCAGACCTTCCCAAAGACACATCTTGGGGAAGATTAATCTCCCTAATGGAAGCTGGGCTGGTGACAGCTGTGGCTTTCAAACCCTGGTCCCAGATAAACCAGGGAGATATGGGAGGTTTGAGCAAGTGATGTGTAAAGCTAAATAGTTATAATTAACTTCAAAGCATGAAACAGTCCAAGCGAGAACTGTTCAAGGGAAAAAAAAAGAAAAAAAAAAAATTCCTCCCTAGACTTGTGTTAAAAGGGAGTTGATTTTTGTGTCACGTTCGCTGTGCCTTTAATACACAGAAGATTTTTTTGGAATTCTGAATTGTAATGGGTAACCTATAATGAAGTTCTCCCTTTCCTTGGAGTAGTGTGGTTCTGTCACTGGAGGGAGCTGCCTGAAGGTGGTATGTTAGGAAACAGGGTAACTGTTGTGTAAATCAGTGTGAGGTCACTTAATTAAACACAGCCAGGGCTTTGTGGATCCCTGAAGAGATCCGAAGCAGAGGGGGTGGCAGGGCTGGTGCAGGGGATGGGGACAGAGCCTTTGGCACAGTCCCTATAAACCTGCTCAGCCTTGTATCTGATGGAATTGAGCACGGATGGGTGGATGGTGAACATGCAAAGACCCCAGGGAGCTTTCAGCTTTCCCCACCTCCCCGTGTGGGTTTTTTGGGGTGCTGCCTGGACCCTGTGCATGCTCCCCAAGCCTGAGGGATGTGGCTGGTGCTTTCCAGGCACCATCCAGCAGCCCTGGCTGTGCAGCCCTGCTGTCTCCTTCCTGCACGGAAATGCGGGGTGAGTTTCTTCCGAAACAAGCTCCACATTGGCAAGGCTGCCCCGTCTCTGTTTCATGCATCCTTGCCTTCAGCATGGGGCTGGAGCTTGCATCCCAGGAAAATAATACATGCCCAAGAGGCCAAGACAAACAGTGTCTGCCTGCTTTTTTTACAGCCTCTTGTTGCTCCTCCCAGCCATCACCACTATTCCCTTAATAAGGGACTTTTTGATCTCCAGAGGGAACTTCGTCACTTCTCAGGGTTAAAACCAAAGTGGTTGGCAAAGGAAAGGCCTGGAGAAACAGGGGACTCCTGCTCTCTGTAGCCCTTTGAATGGCAATGTTTTGAATTAGAACCTCATTCTGATTCAGAACTGGGGGTGATCAGGTTTTTAACTGGCAGGGTTAGATGGAATATTGGGAAGAAATTCTTTGTGTAGTGAGGCCCTGGCACAGGTTTCCCAGAGAAGCTGTGGCTGTCCCATCCCTGGAAGAGTTCCAGGCCAGGTTGGACAGGGCTTGGAGGAACCTGGGATAGTGGAAGGTGTCCCTGCTGATGGTTGAGATAGTGTGTAAGGTCCCTTCCAACCCAAACCTGTGGCCCTGTGGACAGGACTGTTAGGTTTTAGTGGAAATGCAGACAGTGCATTTTGATGAGAGGTGAGATGCTGCAGGTGCCAGCTGTCTTCCCCCAGGACTAACCCACCAGCAAGTCTCATCCTGGTAACTTCAAGCACAGACCCAAAACCCCCAGGGCCCTGTGAAAAACCTGCAGGTCCCTGTACCAGGAACATTGGGTAGGTGCAAATGATTCAGCCCAACTCTTGGCACTGCAACATCAACATTCAACTTGAAGCCCCAACTTCTGGTATCACTGATGGTTTAGCCTGTCCACCTCGGTCAGTGGACTGAAGAGAGAGCAGGATGCACTTCTGTCTTCATGGTTTGGAGCAGAAGCTCAGAATCTTGTCTGCCATTCAGACTTAGAGGCAAAGAAGTAATTTGTTTAAGCCATGGGAAATTTTTTCATTTGGGAACTGCCAGGGGGGTTTTGAACCTCCAGGGCTTGCAGTTCCAAGTGTGACAATTAAAAGTTTGGGGGCATTTAGTGAACTCTGCATAGCCGTTTTTCCTCTTTCGTAGCTCCATCATACCTTCTAATTAATTCCCTTTAATTGCTTTTAATTTCCTTTCCTCCTTATTTCTCCTTCCGTATAACTAGTGCTGTCATCCTTTTAGTTTTCCTTTCATGTTGGAGACTCTCCATTTGATTTCGTTTCATCCACATTGTGTCTTGCAGCTATTTCATTCCTGGAAAGCTCCAGCTCCGCAGATAAAATCTAAGTGGATTCAGAGAACTGAAAGGATCGCATGCTTCATGGCTTTCCCTTCAGTAATTTGGGAGATAAACAGGATGTAATAAAGGATCCATCCCTCCTTGGAAAAGGGCCATTTCCCATCACCTGTATTTTTGTGGTACCGCCGTGCCAGGGATGCTCTTAGTCACCAGTGACAAGACAAAGAGCCCGCTGGTCCCTGGTGCTGGCGGGTGGCTGAGGCTGGAACAGGCCCTGGGATGACACACTGTCTCCTGATTTACCACCCAGCAGCATTCCCACTGCTGGGACAGGGCCTGGCAGCCTGCTGGCAGTCCTGGATGCAGGGGACGCAGGCAGCGTGCTGGTTTTGGCCAGATGAGGTCAAAGTCTCCACATTTATCCACATTTGGGTTTTAATGCTCACCAAGGACGCTGTGTATTTTGACTGAGGTGCTTTTCAGCCCAGTCAAAAGTAAAAAATAAAAGCAATGAAAACCTCTTTTGTACACTCAGAAGAGTCCTAAGGGTTGGGTGTATGGGTGGCTGTCAGCAGAAGTCCATGGAATTCGGTCAGTTTTCACCATCTGAAGAGCTGGCTGAGGGGTGGGAATCACAGATCAAAGTTTTTCACACCTCCTTGAATGGGAATCAAATTGCTTTGTCTAATCTAGTGGTGTTTTTCCTTCTGCTTCTCCAAAATGGTATTTTAACATGGCCTGCCTTGATGTTTTTCACTCAACAGAGCTAAGTGGGGGCTTCCTCTTTCTTTTTTTTGGCTTAGAAAAAAAATGACCAGCAGCATCTAGTTCTGTCTGCAGTTAGCCCAGTTGCCTGTTGTACTGCTGGTAAAATCCTGGAGGAATTAACACTGGGATCACAAGGAATGTGTCTGGAAGTCAGCTGGGAGCTTTGGTGGTGAGGAAAATGCCAGTACTCTGGCTGGAAAGTGTAAGGTAGCATGGAGCACCAGGGGCTGTCCCAGCTGCTGTGAGCTGGAGATGTGCACCTCTCCTAGGGCTGGGTTTTGGGGCAATTCTTTAAAGCCTGTTGGATAAACTCGAGGCTAATCAGGCTGGCTGGAAGGAAGGAAACAGCTGAATCTGTGTGGAAATTGACAGTAGAGGAAACTGTGGGAGGAACATGGTCTCAGGACTTTGAGGTGCCAAGAGGAGCAGTGCTAGAGACAAACACAACTTCTGCCACCAAAAAGACTGACTCACACTGCCTTGGAAGTTTGTAATGGATTATTAGTGTTGTTTTACTGGCAGTGGGAATGGCAGTAGAAGCAGTTGAGCCTTGGAGGGTCCCCAGGCAGCCCTCCCTGAGTCAGTAGCCTGTTCTGGTGAGTGCCTGTCCTGGTGAGCTGGTGCAGCAGAGTGGGTGGGAGATACTCAGGGCTGGTCAGTGAGCTGTAGGGTCTGGTTTTTCACATTCCAGCAGCCTGAAATCCCCTTTCAGCAGCCTGCAGGACTAATGAGGTCTTAAGGAAGTATCTCTTTTTGATAGGGCAGAAGTCTTACAGCTTTCTGCTCTGTCCAGGTGGGACCAAGCTGTGGGCAGGAGCTGGTGGCCTCCAGGTTAGCCCTGGGGCTGTCCCTGCTGTCTGGGAGCCTGGCACTGAGGTGGCTCTGGGCTAGGCAGTCACCAGGATGCACTATTTTGCAATAAACTGATCTGAGCACTTTGTGCCTTTGCATTTGAGTGTGAATCATCCTGGTGGGAACTGAGAGTGAGCAATCTCTGGAGATGGCAGTGGGGCAGGTTGCTGGCAGCCCCAGGCTGGGTGGTGGTTATGGGGGAGCCTCCTTGTCCCCGTCCTGTTTGGGTATGTCCTTGTGGCTGAATTAGGGGCTGAGGGACAGCAGCTGCATGCAGACTTGACCCCTGGTCCTAAGAGCAGTACCTTCCTGGATCCTTGGGGTAATTAGGGAATAATTAATTAATTAGGGTTCAAAGATCATCTTCTCCAACCTCCTGCAATGGGAAGAGATGTCTTGAAAAAGACGAGATTGCTCAGAGTCTCACCCAGCCTGACCTTGAACACTTCCAGGGTGGAGCAGCCACAACTTCTCTGGGCAACCTGAGAACCATTTTTACATCCTCAGTGTAAAAATTCAATCCTTCTACCTAGTTGGAACCTCGCTTCTTTAAATTTAAAATCGTCATTGCGATGGGCTCTGATGAAAAGTTTGTCCCCATCTTTCTTAGAAACCTCTTTTAGCTACTGGCAGATGCTCTAAAAGAGCAAAAGGGGCTCTCTTCTCCAGGTGAACCCCCCAGCTCTCCCAACCTGGCTCCAGAGCAGAGGAGCTGCAGCCCTTGGAGCATCTCTGAGTCTTCCTCCAGCAGGTGCAAACACCAGGAGCTGGAGCTCCTTCTCCAGGGTGTGATGAGGAGATGTGTGTCTCCTCTTTGGCATCAAAAGCCACCACAAAAAAGTTTTGGGGAGCCAGCCTCAGGCTGGTGCCCCACCCTGGGAGCATGGCAGACCCTGCGGGAGACAGGATGCTTTATTTCCTTGGCAGCCAGGCTCTCGGCCGAGCATCCCTCGGCACCGTGCTCCCGACTCTTCCCGCTCCCATCTTAATAACTGTAAAGATCGGGGTTGCCAAGGTCTTCCCGTTGCTATAGTGAGATTAGATAGGGCAGAGCGCTGCATTCCCTCTGCTGAGGGCAGAAATCACTCCCATCCCTTCCCCGGGCTTCACCAGCCAGGGGTTTTTTTTTTTTCATCCATCAGCAGCTGCTAATTGCACCTGAAAGACACGCCACGTATTTCACTGCAATTAATACTTCATAGCTTAAAAAAAAAAGAGGAATTAAAAAAAAAAGAAAAATTTAATTATCAAGGCATTTTCTCCTGGAACCAACTTAAAGAGACTCTCTGGCTGGAACGAGTTTACAGCGCTAAACTGAGAAGTTAAAATATTTATCTTCATAAACACGTCACTCGAGCCGTGCTATTCCTCGCAGGGTCATTAGCAAGAGGCACGCTAGTCCAATCAGGAGGTGCCTGGGAGACAGAGATTTGCCTTTTGCTTCTGGGCGGGGTTAGGAGATGATTTATTAAACGAATTTGAGAGCTGTGAGTCTGGCCAGAGCTCTGAGTCAAACTGCTGTAGGAAAAAAAATAAAAAAAATCCCACCAGCTGGAGCTTTTGCAGGCAGAAGATGGGGTGCAGTCATTTCGGTACTGTTGGTTGTTTGCTGATTTGGAGGTGTCCTCCCCAAAACCTCCTGAGGACGCCCAGCAACTGATCCAGGGAGCGCCACATTGCAGGAGGTAGTTTGCATTTTAATTTTCTTAGGTTCAGTTTTCGTTTTCTCAGGTTATATTTTCACTTTCTTGGTTGTTTTTTTAAATTTCCTTGGTGCACCTGCGGGTCTTGGGTGGGTTTGTGTAAGAACTCAGGTGAGATATCCCTGAGTGTAGGATTGCACAGCTTGGGGGATGGCACGTTGTCAAGCCCCTCCACCTCCTCTTTTGGGTTTAAAATGTTGGTTTTGAGGCCATAAAGTTTAACCCCTCTAACCCTGTACCAGACATGCCCTGGAGAGTGATGCCTGTGATCTGCTCAGTGTGTGGGGAGGGGATGGAGGGTTTAGGTAATAGTGTGTTTTTTGGACTTCAGGTTGTATTTTGTGCATGTTGGGTGCTGGCATGCCAGGACATGGAGTGGGGAGGGACATGGGTCTTTTGGAGGTGTGGTCCACTTCCTAAAACTCCTTTCTTTTCTGGGTGTTTGTGTCTGTAAACCCCTCTGGGGAGGAACATGCAGGGGAAGAGCTTGTGGTGGCTCCCAAATCCTGGGAGAAGATCAGGCCGGTGACAGTGGCAGAGCCTGGTAGAGATTACTCGAGCTGTGGATCTCTCACTGGGTTTTTCCTCTCTGAAATCCCCTTCTACTCCTTGGGTCCCCATGAATTTATTTATACAAACCACAGAGGCAATGCCTGACCAAGATCGTTCCAGGGTCTGGCACCCCAGCTGATGCAAGGGCTCACCCCTTGCTGCAGTTTGGGTAGGGGGGAGAGGGGCTGATGTGATACCTGCCAGGTAGCACAAGTTCAGGACAGAGAAAGGCTGAGAGCAGGATGCTGCTGGTGGTGTGGGAAGGCTCTTGTGTCCCATCCTGAGCAGAGAGATGTAGCCTGAGCAAGGGCAGAGATACATCAGTCTTCCTTCCCAACACCACACCTCGACTTTGTGTGAAATTTTTGAAAACAGATCTCCTGAGCAGCACTCAGAGCTGTCTTTACAAAGAGGGCTGTTATTAGAGACCCTGTTTTCTTTAGGAAACCAGTACTTGCAGACATTTTCCAGTAGGTGCCAGTTTGTGTCATCTGCCCTGCTCTCTCCCACTCCCCAAATGTGGTGAGTCTCACAGCCCGAGGTGTTTTTTAGGTGGGCTTTCCCTTTCTTTGCTGGAAGATCTGCTGTAGCAAACATCATTTGATGTTCACTGTCTGGTCTGCTCTGCTTCAGCAGCCTCAAATCTAGATTCTTTCCTTGCTCCCACCGCTGGTCTTGGCTCGAGGTTGGACTTGGAAGCACCAAGTGCTCTCCAGGAGGTGTGTTCACATGGTTTTTCAGTAGGGCTGCCACGATTTCACCTGGTCCTCTTCCAGCAGTGATGGCACGGGGTGTACTCAGCACTGATCACTTGAAGGAGGTGTATTTAAAGGTTACACCCTGGTGGTAAATGAAGGGCTGATAATTCTGTGATCAGGGAGAGCCCTCCTGCCAGACAAACTCAGATTTTTTGGCTTCAGCAGGACCTAACCACCATTTCTGGGGAGTTTTGTTGGCTGCCCTTTTCCAGCAGAAGGTTCCTGCTGTCTGCAGCTGCCACAATGAGCAGCTTTCTTGCTGCTCCTTGGTTTGGATTCCTTTCCCAGCATCCTTGGTTTACAGGAACCTTTTGAGGGAGCTTCTGCCTCACTGTGGTGTGGCCAAGTGTGGCATTGCCCCTGGTGTCCAAGACAGGTGGGCCTGGATGATTTCTGGGCTCAGTCCTGTGCCTTTTTGATATAAAACAAAGGAGGGAGTCCCTGGTGTGTGCTCCTAGTTTGGCTTCTGTGCCAGTGGAGTTGTGACTCTGCATGGGGAAGGGACATGGCAGGACCTTGGTCCCTGGAATGAAGCCCACCTGGGGATGTCCAGGTGAGAAAATCTTTCTGGAAACCCATGTGAGCTAAAGGGCGTGGCTGTCCTTGGTGGAGTGAGTTTATTACATTTTCAGGGAGAAGAGAGTTTTGGAATTGTGTAAAACTTGCTATAAGATGCTCTCAGGGCTTTCCAGGGATATCTAAACTTAGTGGGATTTTTAGGGAAGGACCATGAGTACAGGAAATGAGGGATCAGAGGGATGAGGAAGACTATATGAGGGAAAATAAAGGGAAAAACAGAATAAAAGCAGCTTCTGTTCATGTGGGGATGAGGATGGGGAGATCACAGCTGGAGTAAGGGCTGGATCTTGATGTCAGGGATGTGTGCTGGAGGTTGGATGGCAGGAAAGTGTCTGGGCTGAGGATGATGAGGTTGGTGGTGGGCTGGTAGGGGGAATGGGAAGGAAAGCAGCAGAAAGAGGCTACAAGGGAGAAATTCCATACAGTGCTGTGAAACCACCACAGACTTTTGCTTGTGGGGCGTGTCATACCTGGAGCAGTGAGTGGTGCTTACAGCTGGTAAACTATTCAACTGGTTTTGTCCATGCTGTGTGAGAGAGGGGTGATGTGTTTGAGCAGTATGCTCAGCCCTCATCCAGGCTGAGAAGCAGCAGATGCCCACGAGCAGGTATGTACCAACCACAGCAAAACCATCTGTGTGTGACTGCTGCATGGGGAATAGGGGGAGAAAGATGGGAGCAGAGAGACAGGTGAGCTTTTGGGGTGTTACTTGGAGCTGTTCTGTGGGGTTTGGGGTGTCCAGGTCTCTTCTGGCTGGTGCTGCCAGCTGTGGCGCTCGTCTCCTGCTCCCCCAGCCGTGCCAGAGGACATGCATTATGCATGGCCACTAAAACTCTCACCCTGTTGCTTCTGATTACAGGGAAATTACGGGTTACTGGGCCAGACTGTGCAGCCGGTGAAGTCTGCGGGGCTTTGATGCCCCGGGCAGAATTCGGTCAATGATGCATTGCTAAGTGCAGGTGCTCGGCAGCAGCCTGACCTCAGCCCTGGAGCTCTTCGTTATCCCAAGCCTGGATTTCACAGGGAATTTGCAAGCCCTGAGACTTGCCTCAAATCGTTTGTATATATATATATATTTTTTTTTTTTTAAGGTCTTGCAAAGCTTTGGCAAAGCATCTGTTCTGGGTGCTGTTTCCCGTGACTCAGAGGGTAAATAGCAGTTGCTGTACTCACCTGGTTTGCTTGCTAAAAATGAACGGGGAGCAGTTCAGGGGCTTGTTTCCTTCTTGTTTCCTTCTATTTCAGGCCAGTTCATCTCTGATTATGGGCTGTCAAACCTCAGAAATTCCTAGCTGCCTGTCCACTCTCTAATTTTTTATTTTATTTTAAATGAAACAGGAAAGGAACATAGCCCTTTTTCAGTAGAAAGTCGTAAATATTCCTAGGAGCAGGTGGATTTCACGGGGCCCCTGCTGTACAGCAGATGAGGGTGCATGCCTGGGTAAAGATGCAGGCATGGGGAGCAGCCCAGTTTTTTGGCAGTGGGCAGTAAGTCCTGAGAAGCTTTATCATGAGCACATCAAAATATTTACATCCAGCTCCACAGATTTCCCTCGGGCCATTTGCTGTGACATGTTATACTGGGAATGTCACGAAGAGGAGGGCTGTCTTTCTCTGCTACTTTTAAGACCTACCAAACTGTAATTACAGTCATTATTTCAAGACTGTTTCCCATTCTGTGGTGCTCGAGTAGGAAGGCAGATGGACGGGGCTGAGCCACGAAGGCGTTGGAGTTGGTGTGGATTTAATCCTGGCAGGGCTGTGCTTGGTGGTGGAGGAGATGGGGAGGTGCTGGTGTGAGTCTGGGAGGAGATGGCTGCACAGTCTGTGCTGTCACAATCACAAAGCCACACCAGCACCTCTGCACACACTTTTATATTCACATTGGACCCCTGCCCCTGCAGTGTGGGACCATGGTGTGTCCCTCTGCTGTGTGCTGAGATCACCTTGGCTTGCAGGATAAGATGGAGCATCTCTGCCATGGGAAAAGGCTGGGAGAACTGGGAGCATTCAGCCTCTCTCCAGTGAGACCTGAGAGCCCCTTCCAGTGCCTGAAGGGTCTGTGTGAAAGATTGGGACAGAGTCCTTAGCAGGGCCTGTTGCACTAGGACAAGAGAAAACAGTTTAGAACTAAAACAGGGTCTGTTTAAAGTAGGCAAAATGGTGAAGGTTTTTACAATGAGGCTGGTGAAATACTGGCACAGGTTGCCCAGCAAGGTAATGCATGCTCCATCCCTGGAAGCATTCAAGCCCAGATTGAATGGAGCTCTGAGCAACAAGGTCTAGTTGAAGATGTCCAGGACTGAATTAGATGAAATTTAAATGCCCCTTCCAACTCTAATCTGTCTATGATTCCTCCTGGATCCTGGCAACAGCCAGTTGGGAATGCTGCTGATCTTCACACTTGCTGCAGAACAGGTAACTACAGACAGGTCAGCTTGTGGGAGGAAGTAAGGCAAGGACAAATGGCAAACAGCTGCTGTTGAGGGCTGTAATTCATCCCAGGAGTGAGGGTATCCCAGGGGGACACTGGGGTGTTCCCCTCCTTTGGCCACTCCCTGCCTGTGTGACCACAACAGGTCACTCCAGGTTTTGTGTTTCCACTGCTGTGCTTGTGGAGCATCTCTCGGCTTTTCCAGGGCAGGGATTGTTTTTGATGTTGCAAGTGAAGCTGTAGTAGCTGGCCTAGCATGATAATATCCCCTCCTGACAAGGTCTGTGGACCTCTCTGTAATATGGTCAGGGAATTGTAAGGATACAACATTCAGGCAGTGCCCAAAATCAGTAGCTGTGGTTCTTCTGATGTCTCTGTCCTTGAGGAAGTGGAGGATGTTAATGTCTGCAGTGAAATGATCCTGACTTAACTAACTACCCAGACTTTTATATAGTTGCCTCATAAAACTTGCACAAAATGCCAAATTCAAAATATTGAATGGCTTGGATTTTCCCCCCTTTCTTTTCAAATACAAGGACCCCCAAAGTTTGTTACTTTGATCCTTGAGATCTTTGTAGAAGGCAGTGATGGATTGGCACAGGTGGGACAATCACCTGGAAGGGAAGAGGTAAATGAAGGAGTTTTTGGGCAGTGAAAAGGAGAGGGGAACCTTAGACTGCTGGTCATCCAGCTAACCAAACTATAGCCAGGTAGTGTCCATCTTGTTGAAAAGGGGGGTCAGACATTGTCAGGGCTGCCCAGAGAGGTTTGGAGTCCCCATCCCTGGAGTTGTCCAAGGAATGCCTGGATGTGGCACTCAGTGCTGTGGTGACAAGGTGGGGGTCAGGCATAGCTTGGACTTGATGATCTGTGAGCTCTCTTCCAACCTAAATTCTTCTGGGATTCTGTGATCCTGCTGGGATGTGGGAGGATCCCATGGTGTAGCTGGTGGGAGGTGGGAATGGCTGCAGGAAGAGAGGATTTAGGGTATGGAATTGGGAGCCAAGGCAGGAGCTCAGTCCATTCTGCCTGGAGATGAATGTTGTGCTGGAGCTCATTTCTGCTGATGAGCAAAGGGCAAGGCTTGAGCTCCAGCTGCTCCATGGATTGGTGCTTCAGGACAGAACAGGCTTGGGTTAATGTAAAGTAATTCAGATCTGGGAAGGAAAGTGCTTTTATTCTTTTAAGTCTTCTTTGGATTCTTCACAATTAATTTCTGCTCAGGCTGCGTGTGTGACCTTGACCAAGCCACTCCAGGCTGACTTGCATGAAATTGATTTTGGTGGGTACCTAAATAAGGGCTGGAATCTCTTGTTTACCTGGTCCTCAGCTGTGAAGGCTGTAAGATAATTCCATGTCGGAGACTCAAGCACATAGGCTTGAGCATTCTTACATGCTAATTGAAATCCTGTGCTTTTTTTTCCAACTGGGGAAGGCAGAGACAATACTTTTCTCCCAGACTCTGGAAGGTTTATGAAGTACCTGGAAGTATGGAGCTGCCACAGCGTTTTTAGAAGAAATAGAGGGGAACTGGCCAAGATACTCCTTGTGATTGGTAGAGACAGCTGATGCCCATGATCAGACTGCTCAGGGTGGATCTTTCAGGTCTCTGCTTCTCCAGCTCTCTGCTCGTCTGTGGGTGGAGGTGGCTGGAATTCCAGGCCACAAATCCCCAGGAGACCATCTGAGCAAGTTTATTTTGCTGCAGTTTTTTGCTTCTAGTCAAGGGGGCTCCTCCCTTCCCCTTCAAACCCTTCCTTTGCTCTGCGTTTCCTCCTCTGAAATCCTGTTTCCTTCTTCCCACCAGGATTCCCTCCCTCCCAGGAAAATCCAGGCTGTTTATTTTAATGTTTGAGACAGATATAACATATGATTGAGGGTCTGGGCACCTCCATTTCAAACTGACTGCAGTGCCTCTTTGGTTTTTCCAAAGAGCTGCTGCCTGCAGTTACTGTCTGGGAGGAGGCTGGCATCTTGGAGAAGGGATTTTTGAAGGAGGTGACTGTGCTGGGGTTCAGAGAGTGATGAAATGCATGCTGGTGATTCCATTCTGTGGGTTTTCCAAGCCCTTATTCCCATCTCCACATACCCAGGGAACAGTCTGGAGCTCTACTCAAGGAACGCTCTCCTCATTTTGCTGTCATTTAGGAGGGCCCTGCTCTGATCAGTGCTGCTGAGAGCGTTGCCCCGGCATGGTAACTGAGCAGAAAGTCAGGGTTTTTAATCACTTATTCCAAGTGTAATTCCCAGGCTGTTCTGAGTCACATCAGGAGCTGCAAAACAAGGCACCCCCGTCCCTCACGCTGGCGACGATGACATCGGTGAGGAGGAGCACTCCCAGCCCAGCCCGCCGTGCCCTGCTTCTGCACACACAGCCTGGGGAAAAACAGGGCCCTGTCTGGTAGGAAAAAGAAATGCAAGGGGTAAAACCTGAGCCAGAGGGTGGTTTTGCACAGTGACAGGAAGTGTGGCTCTTGAAATCTGTCCTGGTAGAGCAGACGTGCACAGCAAGGCATGTGGCAGTCAGAGGAGGTGGTGCATCCCAGGAGGGGCTGTGGATCAGGAGGTACCTTCTGCTTGCAACAGAAAGGAGGTATTTCTCCCTTCTGCAACATCTTAGGCAGTGCAAAGGTGTGGCTGTTAGAGGAGGAAGAAGAGGGATGCAGTGGTGCCTCCTGATGCTGCCTGGAGAAGTGGTGGATGATCCCTGGAAATGTTCAAGACCAGTTCAGGCAGGACTCTGAGCCTGATGGAGTTGAAGATGCCCCTGCCCATGGATTAGATGCCCTTTAAAGATCCTTTCCAACCTGCAGTGCTGTGATTCTGTGATTCCCAGGAGCTCTGTGTTTCCCATAAAGCTGATTTGGGAGAAAGCCAGAGAAACATCAAGCTAGGACTGTGTGTGCCCAGATATATTCAGTGGGGAGAAGCAGTCTCCTAGGAGAAAGATGAGGTTTTTGGGAAAGAATATCCCATCTCCCTCAACCCAGCAGGCTGGGAGAGATTGGGTTTAACATCTCATTGCAGTTGCACTCAGGAGATGAGGCAGTTTTACTTTATTTTGATATTAAAGACATTCTTTAAAGAAGTGTCAGCCCATAGACCGTCGCTTTTATAGTTAAAAAATTGTAGCTGCTTGCCTGGGGTGTATTTGAGAACAGCAAGGAAGAGACTGTATTAGATTAATAAGTGAAGGTTTAATTAATTGTCATTATTTGCATAATAGTGTCCTCTAATTAATAGGTAATGGGCAGCCTCTGAATTAATGCACGAGTGGGGTCTCCAGTGATTCCATCAGAGAAGGGTTTTATTGCTGGGAAGTGCAGTTTTGCTTAATCTTTTCAGTAAATTTAGTAACTATGAGAGCCAAAGGGTGTCTGTGATGGTGTGTGCAGTGCCTGGGGTGGCAGGGTCTTTTAGGGACAGCACACATCTTCCCAAAATGCATCAGACCTGGAATGCAACCAGGGTTTTGTTCATGCTGGCCTACTGCAGGCAGAGGCCAGACAAGAAGCTGTTCTTGTGTTTTGTTCTGTCTTCAGTAGCTTGGAAAGTGGCTGCTTGTATTGTGGCCATGGTTTTCCTCTTTTTGGTTCTTAAAAATTCATTTGATGTCCCTTTGGTGTCCCTTTTCCACCTGGTGGGTTCTTTTCTGCTGGTCTACAGGCATATGAATGGTTCCTGTCATGGACACGTGCTGGAGGAGATCTCTCTCTCCATCTCTATTTCTCTCTTCTTTTTTAATGCTTTGGTTGTGACAGTGTTTGTGGTAAGTGGAATGGGATGACAAGGAGTGACTTAAGATACAGAGCTTGGTGTAAAGCAGAACTTGGTGTTAAATTTGGGGAGGGAAAGGAGATAGAAGATGGGGGGCTGGCCTGTTCTCTGTAGATAGGTCCTGGCAATAGGTGGGATTCCAAGCTGAGAGAATACAGGATGCTGTCAGCATCCTGAAGAGTTCACCACGTGAGAGGAGACAGGCAGAGGGATACAGATGTGGGAGAACACTGGGGGAACAATGGGGTGTAGATCCAGGATAGCTACTCCTTCATTTTCCTATCAAACCACCCTAGACCTGTCCCACCTTAATTTTAAAGTATATTTTGTCCTTTGTCTGCCTAGTGATTAAAGCACTCTTCCCTACATCCTAATGTGCACTAAGACATTGGCATGGGTTTCCCAGAGCAGCTGTGGCTGCCCCTGGATCCCTAAAAGTCTCCAAGGCCAGGCTGGACAGGGCTGGGAGCAGCCTGGGACAGTGGAAGGTGTCCCTGCCATGGCAGGGGGTGGCAGCAGATGAGATTTAAGATCCTCTCCAACCCAAACCATTCTGTGATTTATTTCCTGCAGTGATAATCCTGCTGCTTTCAGAGAGTGGGTTGGGTGTGGATGGGCTTTGGCTCTGTGTTCGAATTTGCACCTGCTCATACCAGCAGGTAGCTGATTCAATTTCCTTTCAGTTAATCCACCCCCTATCCTCAAATGAAAACTTCAGTTATGTTCCCACTCTCATTTTTTTCCTCTCATTTTCCACTGAACTCTTGTGAGATACCATGATCTTTGAGTGGTGATTGTAGGCCCTGTCAGAGGAGAAGCATCATTCTGACAGACAGCAGGTATTTTGGAAATAAATGACAAAAACCAAACCAAACCGAAACCAAAAACAAAAAAACAGCAAAAAAACCCCAAAAGCCCCGAAACAAAACAAAAAAAGACCAGGTGGTGGAAGTAAAGAATGTGTATTTTTGTTGCTTCTGTGGTTGCAAACAATCTCGCCTCACCAAAGGCAGCTCTTCAAGAGAGGAAGCACAATTTGGCTAAAATTGCTTGAATGAGGTCATAAAATTATACTCCATGAATGGTCCTGTTATTCACAAAGGACAGTTGTTTGGATGGAAATTGCTGAAGACCTTTCACTGGTTACAGTGGGGAAAAGAGAGAGATTTCATGAGCCTCCCACAAGTGAGCTGCTGAGGGGATTAATACTGATGTTACAGCCAAATACTCTTGTTAGAGACCATTTGTACTCTCCTGTACTCCAGGGGCTGTTGCTCCTTGGATGTGATCTTGAGCAGAGCTCACTGCTTGTGAGAAAGTGCATTTGTGTTATTCTTTCAATATCTAGGTGTATCCAGGACCCCCTTTGCCAAAGCCTGGGGCTCTTTCTTGCCTTTACTCCCTTAGGGGAGCCTCTGCTCGTGCATGAGGTATTTCTGGATGTGGGATTGGTGGGAGAAATCCCCCCGTGCAGTAGGATGCAGGGGATACTCCACTCACCTGGAATGACAGAGAACTTCTACCTGAGCAAAATAGTTACTGAAATTATCACCTGTGCCAATCAATGAGGCCAGGGCTTCTTCTGGCAGAAAAGAGTCAAGGAACCTTTAGTGCATCTTGCCTGGAAGAGTGTGTGTGCATCAAGCCTTGGATATGCCACCTTAGTGCATTGGCCCAGTGCTAACACACCTGGCCTGCTCAAAAGGATTTCCTTCATGTGCTTGGTTTCCAGCTGGAGGATTCCAGGTGATGGAAAACCCAGGCCTGACTTTATACCAACAGGTTTTTAGTTTAGGAGTCCAGAGAAAAGGAACAGCCTCTTTAGGAATATTAAACTGATAGAGGGCAGGTTCACATTAGATTTTAGGAAGGAATTGCTGGCTGTGAGGGTGGGCAGGCCCTGGCACAGGGTGCCCAGAGCAGCTGGGGCTGCCCCTGCATCCCTGGCAGTGCCCAAGGCCAGGCTGGACAGGGCTGGGAGCAGCCTGGGACAGTGGAAGGTGTCCCTGCCATGGCAGGGAGGGGCACTGGATGAGCTTTAAGATCCCTTCCAACACAGATCATTTTAGGATTCCCAGAAGCCCTGTATTTCTCATAGGATTGCTTTTTAATTTTTTTTTTTAGTTTAGCAGATGAAGAGCCAACTTCATTTAATAAGGGATATTGGCTGAGCTTCAGGGCATGGATTAAATACAGCAGTGTGTGGGGAATGGAGAAAAGGCTGAATGCAAAGACGCTGGTTCTTCTGTCCCTAACCTCAAAAAAACCAAGAGGTAAAGGAATTCAGAGAAAGGACAACAGGAGAGAAAAGCAAAATATAGATCTTTATTTTCTTTTTCCCTTTTTTTTTTCTATAGCATTAGTTCTTTTTTTTTCTGCAGGTGTCTTACAAAAGCAGTGTTTTGTCATCTTCTGTATTTCATACCTCCTGTGTCCGTGCCAGGATACCTGCTTTTATACGATGGACAATGGGAGTGCAGCTGGCACTGAGCCACAGCCTGAGCTGTTCTCTACCTCATGTGGATTTGAGTTCAAATAAATAGTTTAACTCACTCAAGGAGTGAATCAGAAGAAGGAACTCGAGCCTCCAGCCTACAAGCACGGTGCTGTGCAAGCCAGGTGTATAAACATGTAAGTTTTTCTTAAGTGTGCAGTTGGATGTGAAGCTTGTGCTGGAGCAGAGTTGGTGTTTCAGACCCATCATAGCCCTGCTCAGGAGAGTGCAAGGATATTCTGGTTTAGACCTGATATTATAGATATCCAGGAGAGTGGAAGTTTGTTGTCCATCCTGTTGTCAGGTCTTTGCAAAGTGCTTTCAATATGAGTAAACTGCAGTGTTAAAAAGTAAAAAACAGGGCGAGCATCTCCCTGGAGCCTCCACAGCAAAGTGGGGATAAGATGCTGATCCTGTGTTCAGATTTCTTGCTGTTGGAATGAGTTGGTGCCTTGCTGGTTGTGGATGGGGACAGGTTCTCCTGGCCTTGACTGGCTTTGGTCCCTCAGTCACCCAGCAAAGTCACACACCACCATGGTTTAAGCATGATTTAAGCCTAGTGGTGCAAATTCCCCTCAGCCATTGTCTATCCAAGCTGGATTGGAACCATTGAGGGTGACCAGGGGGAGTGGTTTTTGTTTTCAACTAAAAGAGGAGAGATCTAGAATAGACATTGGGAAGAAATTCCTGCCTGTGAGGGTGGGGATGCCCTGGCACAGGTTTCCCAGAGAAGCAGTGGCTGTCCCATCTCTGGAAGAGTTCAAGGCCAGAGGGGTGAGGTCTGGAGCAACATGACTTACTGGATATCATTCCCAAGAACAAAATGATCTTTAAAGACCATTCCAACCCAAACCCTTCTGTGATTCCATGTGATGTCTTCTAGAAACCAGCTGTAGGACAGCTCCACCAGGCTGGACAGCCCAGGTACCTGTTGAGCTGCACAGCTGTTCTGGGGTCTCTGCTGAGACCCCACCAGCAGCCTCTTGGAAAGCCAGAAGGGACCACTCTGTCCCCAGAAGTCTTCTCCAAGGCCCCAGGTGATGGATGTGCTTATCTGCATGAGTACTGCTCATCTGAGGGGCTGTGAGATGATACCCTTGGTTGTCATTGCTGGTTTTGTCGTGCCTCCAGAGCCTTGCAAATCACTCAAGGCCTGACATGGCCGTCTGTGTATGAGGTGAGATCTACTCAGAAATTGTTTTTATTACGTGTTGGTGATAGCAGATAAGTAATGTTCCCTCTGGCTTGTGCACGGGGAGATGGTTTTCTCCTGTGCCTTCAAATGAGGTGATTAATAACGACCATTAATCCCCATGAATGACAGCAGTATATTAGGAGCAAAACACATGTTAAAATAATTTGAGAGGCTGTTGTTGGGTCATAGGCTAACTCATTCTCTTCATATATAGTGCTTTCATAAGGTGCAAATATTTCTAGGCTGGAGATGTTGGCTGGAGATCAAGTTTTGGGTATCAGCGTCACTGTCTGGACCAAAACTGAGCGGAACTTCCAGTGTAAGTTAATTAAAGTAGATTTAGATTGGATATTAGGAAGGAATTTCTTAATGTGAGTGTGGTGAGGCTCTGGCACAGGTTTCCCAGAGCAGCTGTGGCTGCCTCTGGATCACTGGAAAGGCCAAGCTGGACAGGGCTTGGAGAACCTGGGATAGATCTCCCTGCCCATGGCAGGGGGTGGAAGGAGATGAGCTTTAGTGCTTATTCCAGTCTAAACCATTCTGGGATTCTGTGAATTCAAAAAGTTGGATTTCAGAAAGCCTGGACTATTCATAAGCTTAAATTGAATTTGGCAAGTGGATATGTTGAAAATCCCCAGGGGGAGCTAATTTATTTTTAATGTCCAGGCATTTCAAGTGAAATGTCAGAATGAAATGTGTCATTTTGGAAATGCCAAAACATTTTCTTTTTGACAGCTTCTCAATGAAGCTTTTCAACTTTTTGTTTGGGAATTACAATTAACAGTTAGAAGGAGGAAAGATTAAACAAGACTTGGTGGTAGTGGAGTAAGACATTTAGTTTTGATTCAAACAAACCTTGGACGGGTGGCAAGGTTTTATTTTTTTTTTGCTGTGTCGCCAAACCTCTTACATCTCCCCCAGTTCTGTTTCTTAGTGACTCAAGACATTTTCCTCCTTTTTTTTGATACAAGTAGGACATGTCATTAAATTAAAAAAAAAAAATTAAAAAAAAAAAAAATCACATCTTCCAGCTTTCCAGCTCCTGGAACGCCCTGGTTTGGAATTTGTAGAAACGACTGATGGAAAACTCGTACATGTAAAACAGCCCATTAAGTGTAGTGATCCAAAATTCAGAATGTCATGGCAGGGCTGTGGGGCTGCCTGTGGTACCCAGGGCAGCATCCCAGCCCTTGCTGGCCATCCTGGACTCCACAGTAAAGCAGGTGAGGCACTGATGAATCCACTGGCAGGAGTTATTGAGGCATCATTGCAGGGCTGGAGGAGCTGATGAGACACCTTAGGGAGTTGGCACCACAGCTTAGGGAGCCTTGTCCTCACTGCACAGTGAGAAGGTGGATTTCCCCATCCCTGAAAGTATCCAAGGCCAGGCTGGATGGGGCTTGGAACAGCCTGGGATAGTGGAAGGTGTCCCTGGGATAGAACACGGTGGCCCCTTCAACCCGAACCGTTCTATGATTTTACAATCCTGAGCTGCTGCACTGCCCGTTCTCCCTCTGTGCCATCTTCTCACCCTCCTAACAGCAAAGTCTGTGATTCCCTCAGGTCAGTGCCCCTTTTTATTTTGGAGGGTAAGCTCAGCAGACGTCTCAGTGATGCAAGATGTTTTCCTTTGTGGGTCTCGTTACTGCACGCCTGGCGCTGGAGTGACATCATTCCCACGCTGGGGTCTGCAGTGAGCCATTGATCTTGATGTACCCTCTTTGCAGGCACTAATGTGTGTTCTTTCTTTAGCATTTTGGGCAGGAGATGCATCATGCTGCCTGCTGGAGCCCGGGGAGGAGCATCATCAAAATGAGGGATGCCAGAAGGCTTAATTGGTCTTTGAGGATCAGCCCCCAGCTCGTTTCTGTCTTCAGCTCCTTTCCACTGTAGTTGTTCCCCTGGGTCTGAAGAATTGGTGTGAAAAAAGAGTTTTCCATTGCAGTGAGTCTCAACTAATTTTATTCTGTGTTCTGGAGGAAACTCTGCGATATTCAGTAGGCAGGAAACAGATGAAATTGGGGGGAAAAAAAAGAAATCACAGGGCAGAAATTACTCTGAAAAAGCTGCTGATTTTTCAGACCAGAGCATGAAATCTTTGCATCTTGCTCCCCTATTTGAGCCATGCCTCAGCAGTCTGGGGGCTGTAATTCTCTGCTGTGTTATCATTTGCTCCAAAGGGGCAGAGAGCAGCCCCCTCCTGCCAAAAACCCTGGCAGGCTTTTTGCAAGGGCAACGCCACCAAACAGCAGAGCTGAGGACAGTGGAGGTCAGGACTGGACACGTTGACTTCCTTTACCCTAATTAACAGGCTGAGCTTCCAAAAGCAGCCCAAAAGCAAGCGTGTGGTGGTGGGGGAGGCAGAGGGAGCTGGGACACATGGAGGGGTGAGTGATCCCTCTGGAATTGCTGGAGAATTCCCGTGCCCACTGGCGACGGGGAGCTGTCAGCGCCGCGGCGGGCGAGACGGAGGTCTCAAGCCTCAGGAGGAGCATTTTGCACAGTGTGGATCCAGGAGCTGTCATCCAAATCCGAGGTCTGGGAAGGGCTGTGTGCAGGGGGACGGCAGCAGCCTCGTGGCTTTTGTTTCTTTAATTGCTAACAGCAAGGCACTGCTGTTCTCTGGAGGAGAGGGGAGATGCTCGGGTTTATATTTGCTCTTCTCCCATTACTTTTACCTGGCTTGCTTCAGTCTCTGCTGCTGAGCTCTGGAGGATTTTCGTGCTGTTAAAATAGAATTAGCCAGCACCAAAGCAAGGGATTTTTTGTTTTTTTAAAGCTTATTTAACTGCGAGACAGCAATAGGGAAATGTCACCAAACATTTGCTTGGTTCTGCCATCAGGTTGGTGTAGCAGGGCTCTCAGATGGTTGCCCATATGTGGGGAAAACACATTTTCTGTTACTCATACTGCAAGCAGCTGTGTCTGGAAAAGGCAACCTGCAGTTCTCTCTGCTACAGGGTGCAAGGCAAAATTCATTTTCTGTGGCAGTGGCAAACTTTGGATGGGGTCTAGAAGTTTTTTGGGTAGCTGATGGTGTTCCTGCTTGCATGGTGGCTGTTGTTTTGCTTTAGCTGCTGTGACCCTAATGCTAAAACAGGGCTGAATTGTTACCCTTGGACTATTTTATGCAGGTTTCTCCTGCACCAGAGTTTGCAGATGATTGTTGGTGGAGGTGTCTCCACTTTGCACAGTGGAGAAGGATATCGGAACCCTAGAGTGATTTAAATTGGAAGGGATCCAAAGATCGATCTAAAGCCCATCTTTTCCCATCTCCTGCCATGGCAGGGACACCTTCCACTGTCCCAGGTTGATCTAAGCCTCATCCAGCCTGGCCTTGGGCACTGCCAGGGATGCAGGGGCAGCCCCAGCTGCTCTGGGCACCCTGTGCCAGGGCCTGCCCACCCTCCCAGGCAGCAATTGCTGCCCAATCTCCCAGCTGGCCCTGCCCTCTGGCATCCCCTGGCAGCCATGCCCTGGGTGCTGTCCCTGCAGGCCTTGTCCCCAGTGCCTGTGCAGCTCTCCTGGAGCCCCTGGAGGCCCTGGCAGGGGCTGGCAGCTCTCCCTGGAGCCTTCTCTTGTGCAGGGCAGAGCCCTAGGTGTGCCAGGCTGGCTGCAGAGCAGAGGGGCTCCAGCCCTGGCAGCAGCTCCATGGTCTCTTCTCAGCTCATTCCAGCAGCTCCATGTCTTTCCTGTGCTGGGAACCCCAGAGCTGGATGCAGGACTCCAGATGAGGTCGTACCAGAGCAGAGGGACAGAGTTCTCTCCCTTTACCTGCTGGAAAAATCTCTTCAGATGTTCTCTGGTGCAGTGGGGTGACCCTGGCTGGATTTCAGGCACCCATCTAAGCACCTCTCACTCCCCTCCACAGCTAGACTGGGAGAGGAAGTCAAATCCAGAATCTATGAGTTGAGATAAGAACCGTGAGAGATCCCTCACCAAATACCATTGTGGGCAAAACAGATTCAGCTTGGGAATATTATTTGAGCTGTTTGACAACAAAATCAGAGCAGGATAATGAGAAGTACAAACAGACCTTAAACCACTTTCCCTTCACACCTCCCTCCTCCCCCAGTGGGACAAGGAGACAGGGAATGAGGATTATGGTCAGTTCATCACATAATGGTCCTACCACTGCCCAGGGAGAGGAGTTGGAGTACTTCCCTGCCCCAGCATGTGCTTCCCTCTCCACAGGCTTCCCATGGGATCACAGCCTCTCTTGGGCATTCCCCTGCCCTGGTGTGGGCTCCTCCAGGGGCTGCAGGGGAATCTCAGCTCTGGCACTGGAGCAGCTCCTGCCCCTCCTCTTGCCCTGAGCTTGGTATCTGCAGAGTTGTTACTCTTGCATGTTCTCACCCTGCTCTTCTCTGGCCACAATGAAAACTGGGCTACAACTTTTTTGTTTTTAAATTTGTTATCCGAGAGACATCACCATCATTCCTGATGGGCTTGGCCTTGAGGTCTGTCCTGGAGCTGGCTGGTTGGCTCTGCTGGACATGGGGGAAGCTCCTGGCAGCTTCTCACAGAAGCCACCCCTGCAACTCCAAAGCCTGGCCATGCAAACCAAATACATCTGGGTAAGAGCATTTTCCAACCACACACCCACAGGCAGGTGTGAAGCTCTCATGGACACTGGGATCTCCCATCCATCAGCTTGTGCACCAAGTCTTGAGGGTGGTCAGGGCTTGCTCTTGCAAACTGTGCCATAGTTATCCTTCTCCACACCCCAGCAGGATCTGTGCTGAAAGAGCACATGCTTGTCTGGCTGAAAAACCCCCAACAACCCACCTTTGAGCCTATTTAGGGTGCCTGTGATTTATTTTTTTCTTTATACAGTGCAAATGGTGAGTGCCTGTGTAGCAATACAAAGCAGGAAGAGAAATGCTGCTAAGTGCCGATTACTTCTTCATGTGGGCACAGCAAGGGTTCACTCAGAGGTCTGGGGAGAGTGGTGTTTTTGTGAATCTGTAAATGGCTGCACTCAAAGGTGGTAATTTGAATTTCTCTCGTCCCTAATATATATATTACATACATGTTTTGCATATATACATATATGTATATATTTATTAGCCTGGATAGATCCAGTGGTGAGGCTCTGGCTCATGCACCCCCTGTCCCTTGTTAGCAGGATGCTTCTGTTATCTTTTAAGATGAAAGGTGGCCCAGAAATGTAAACCACCGATGAACAGTGCTGCTTTTAATGTAAAATAGTAATAATAAATACCGTCCTGCTGTTCCCCTCATCCCTTGCCATCACAAAGCACCCCATAAATTGCACTCCAGCCTCTTGCATTCCAGCTGTTGTGCGTACCGAGGCACAGCCGTGCGTGGGAACAAAAGAAATACTACCTTTTGGGTCACTGCTGATGTTACCCACAGGTTAATGCGAGTGGTTTGTGTTTCCCTTCACTCCCTCTTAATCCAGTCTCTGATCCATGCTGATCTGAGGCTGAGTTCAGCCTGCAGCAGCAAATGCCTTTATCTCAGTGGAGTCCTGATGCCAGCTGGCACAGTGGCTGTCCCGCACCCCTCTGGCCAGGGCAGAGTCAGGGACCTGGTCTCTGCTCACCTGGGAATCCTGGGTGCTCACCTGTCCTACAAATGGGACAGGGTTGTGTTTCTGACAGTCCTGCTTTGCTGCTTTTCCCCAAGGATTTAAAACTGCTGCCTGGCATGATGTGATGCTCAGGTTTCCCTTTGGCAAGCACCGTTCCTCTCCTCCTGGGCTTGGGTCTCTGCTCATGGAGGAGAGTCTCAGCCATCCCTGTATCATGTTTTCCCTCTGTCAGCCTCACCTCCTTCCCATCCAGCATCCACTCAGAGGGTGAGTGTTTTGGAAGGAGGGATGAGTGTGCCTGAGCTCTGCAATGTCTCCATGGGGAGCTCCTGGCTCCTCAGAACATCCTCTAGCTCCCTGATTGTCCTTCCTTCCTCATCCTCGTGCTTTTGGCCTGGGAGAGAACATCAGCCAGCAAGTCAGAGGCTGTCCCAGCCCACGCACAGCAGTTGAAATTCCCCAAGTGAAATTAATTTTTAGATAGCATTAGACATCCAAAACTCTTTTCCTAGCACTGAACCAAGTTTATATTTTGGAATCATAAAATGATTTGGTTTATGAAGGCCATTACTCTGCTTGTGACAGGCAGGGACATCTTCCATTAGACCAGGATGCTCAGGGCCCCATCCCACCAGGACTTGAATGTTTCCAGGGATGGGACAGCCACCTACTTTGGGGTGGTCTTTGTCCTCCAGAACTGAAAGGCTAAAGATTTAGCTGATGCCCAGGTGCAGTGCCTGCCCTCCACACTCATTTTCTGGGGTTCAGGCATATCCAAATTACCCAAATTCAGACTCAGTTCCCGTGATCTGGTCGCAGCCTGGGGGACGATAACCCCCATCACAAAGGTCCAATCCAGCAGCCTGGGTTATTTTAAAGCAGGTAAGTGGAAGAGCCCACTGAGATAAATGCTCAGGTAATCACACAGGTCCAAACTGTGAAACCACCTTATGTCATCAAAGCAATTTGAAAATCAATTTGATGTCTGGCAGGGAGGCAGACACGTCGGGTCCCTTCGGCGTTCATTAGCATTCAGGTGGCAGCACTCTGCCAAAGCTGCTTTTTCTGGGAAAGCTATTGAAAAAAAAAATTAAAGGAGGGGGAAAAATTAAAATTAGGCATTAACCATAATTTCCTCTCATTAAAGGTAACAACAGCCCCAGCACCAGTCTGGAATGGGGCTGGTTGATGGGTTTTCAAGACGGGCAAACAGAGTGCACACCACAGAAGTGAAGTGATGATCAAATAAGAAAGCAAATGAGGCTCCCCCCTCGTTTTTAACAAAGGCAGGAGCGGGGCCAGTGGCAGAGTGGTTTAACTGAGCAGTTAGAAAATTGGAGGTCAAAGCCTGACATGGCTATTGATGAATTGAGGGTGTTGGAAGAAGAGTAGCAGACATCACGAGTGGGCTGTAGGGACTGAAACATGAAGCAAGATTAAAAGAAGTTAAGTACCTGGAGGTGGTGTGGCTGTGCAGCAGTGAGGTGAACCATAATTACAGTCACCACATGCTGCAGACTGGAGAGAGACCAAGGGAGAGAGGATCAGAGTGGGGTAAGGCAGAGGAAGGGCTGGGAGGGGGGGAAGATTCAGGTTTTTGGATCTGTTTGTTCCAGATGTGTTTGGGCAGGTTGTGGGGTGCAATACCTGCTGGTCACCTCTTTGCCATCTCCTCCTGAGTTTATTCCAGTTCATACCCTGATGTTTCCATGCAGCCTCAGGTTGTTAAGAAGGGCTGGATTGTGCTCTGTAGCTGATGATGAGACTAAGGCAAGCTCCTGTAAAGCATCCTCATGGACACGGGGCTCAATGTTTGGAGGAGCAAATCCTTTGAAGCTCTGGCCTGGTGATTCATACCATGGACATACTGGGCAGGGTATGTTGAGATGGAGCTGGCTTAGGGCTGGTAGCAGCTCTCAGGAGGGGGTTCCTGCCTCATATTGTCAGGTGTCAGGCTCCCATTACAACTTTTCTTGCAGTGGTGTCACTTAATTGCTCTCATTTGATGAGGTCTCTTGTTTTAAGGACGACTTTATGAGCTTCATGTATTCCTGTCATTATGTCTCCCTTTGAAACTGGAGTGGAGATGATGCCCTGGGCAGGTAATGTACTGAAAATTGTAGGTGCAGAGACTTGCATGTATTTTTTTTATTAAGCTTTCTGGTTTACAAAGGGAAGCTCTAAATGAATCCCTAACGACTGCCAAATTATCTCCATGAATCCAAGTGTAGCAGCACCTTCCTGAGACTGCAGGTAGCCTGAGACAGTAAAATAATGAGTGAGCACTTGTGCCTCTTACCAGATGCTTCAGGGAGCTCAGCTTGGTGACTTTGCCTTGATTGGTCTTGGCTCACTTTTTCCCATATGATTATTTTGGTGTCTTAAGTGACAAAGGGAATGGACTAAGGGGTGGCACAGGGGTTATAATCAGGTGACCTTTAAGGTTTCTTCCTACCCAGACCATTCTCTGATTCTCTGGTTCTAAATTTCCCAACACCTGCTAGTACCATACTTTTCCATGTTTGCACTGATTGCATGATCAATTAATTGATCGAAGCCATGTTTGCATGTAACATTTTTCACCTGGCTTCTCAAGGAAACAAATCTGAGACCTGGCTCTTTCTCTGGCCCATCAGTAGTCCTTGAACCATGAAGTGGGTAAGGCTCAGATTTGCTGGAGGACTAGGAATAATTTGAAGTGCCTGGATTTCTTCAGAATAAATATCTCACCAGAGATCCTAATGACCTGAGTGAGCAAACATTTTCAGTGATATGAGAGACACCAGTGATGGCAGAACCATGCCATGTGGTTGCCACCCAACTGCAGATGGGAGGATGCTTTTAAACAAATTAATCCTGAGAGTGCTTGCAATCTCTGTGCAGCCAGACACTCCTGGGATAAATCCTGGGCCTAATTCTGAGCTGTCTGGCATCTCATGTAGTCATCCAGCTTTGGCAGAGCAGGGACAGGGAGCAGCCTCACTGGTGTTTGACTGCAAGGCACTGAGGGACTGGGCCTTTTGCATATGTCTGAGCCAGGCAGACGCAAGTCTTGAATGAAATTAAAAGACACAGCAACTTGTGAGTTTGTTAGACATGGCTGAAGGCTGCTTGGGTTAATGGAAAAGTTGAGCAGAGCTTAATTGTTCCTGCATAAAGAGCACATGGAGGAGCTATGGAGGCAATCAGAGGGGATGTGTGTAAGGTGTTGTTTGGGTGCCTGTAGGGTGGAGGGAGCAAATAAGCCAGCATCACTTTAGGAAAAATAAAGCTAAGACTCAGAAGCTTTTATTGTGAGGGCTGTTGGTGCCAGAGCAGCTGTGGAGGGAGCTGACCTGGGATGCTGTGGTTCAAATTATTTTATTTTATTTTTTTAACACATTTGGTTTATCTGGGTTGGATTTTGTGCCAAACAAGGTACCATGTGCTGGTGACAGTCTTGCTGTGTGCCACGTGTGTAAGTGCTGATGGGTGGGAGGGTGTCTGTCTGCCTGCAGACCCCTGGGTGCTGCTGGACACAGGGACTGAGCCACAGGAATGCCATGGAAGCTGGGCAGTGACACAGAGAGGGTCAAGAACTTCCTCCCTACAGCAGCTTCCCAATGGCCTCTCCAGCCATCCTGGAATCCTAAAACAGCTTATGTTGGAAGAGATCTTAATGATCATGGATCACGTTTCCACGACCCTAAAATATGTAGGGACACCTTCCAATAGACCAGGTTGCAGTGAGAGAGCCCAGGGGTGGAAGGTGAGGGGTGGGCAGCCTTCAAATCTCTCAACAAAGCCTCTTCCCTCCTCCCCAACCACTCCATCCCATGAAATGATGTGTTTGTGCCTCCCACCTTTCCATTACTTAAACCCCCTGTTCTCCATGACCAGCCTCACCCCTTTGCTTGTGCATCACTTGCTGATTTGTTCTGCAGCTGTTTGGGAAAGTGGGAGGAGAGAGAAGGAGTTGGGAAAGGCATCACAGTTGTTGGAGTGAGTGGTCAGATCCCTGGTCAGATCCCTGGTCAGATCCTCCCTCCTGAGGGGAGACAGGGACACCAGGCTGATCATGGGGAGCCCCAGTCAGCATCCACACCCCTCTGTCACAGCTGTGAGGACACCAGGAGAGCTCACTGAGTGTTACATCAGCACAGGAAAACATACTTGGTGCAGAAACATCATGAGGTGAAATAAAAATTTTATATGTCTTTTCCTTTCTCCCTCTTTTACGCCTCGGTAGCACACACTGAAGTTGTCTGGGTGGATCTGATCTCATTGCTTGGGTCATTTTATGACTGTTCCTGCTGTTTTCATGGGAGTCAAATGATTTATGTGCATCTCTGCAGATCTGGGCCTTTAGCTAATATCGAAGTGCACACCCACGCATGCCACTATGGCAACATCTAATAACCCCAGTGAAGAAAAATATTTCCTTTTCATTGTAGTAGTTAAGCTGGAATTTCTGAGAGGTCTGATGGCATGAAGTGCCTAACTCCCACCCAGGTAAATAAGAGTTGAGCGTGTTATTCTTTCCAATTCCCTTTTTGAAGAACTCCTTGGAGCATGTCTCTGCTGATGGTAGATTGTGTGGGGAGAGGAGGCAGCTGGAGCCTGGGTGGCTTCCTCACAGCCATTCTTGCTGGTGCTTTGGTGCATTTAGGCTCCAAAGGTGCCTAAATGTGCTCATGTGCTGGGAAAACCATCTTGCCAGTGCTGTGCAGAGCAAAGTGGTGCTGGATGAGGAGGATCTGAGATCTGTCCCCAGCTTTGCTGGATAAGTGACTTGTAGCCCTCCATAACTCACTGCAGGATTTAAACTCTATTTTGGCAGCTCTGGCTGCTAACCCTGCAGCCTTCAAGGGCTAGAAAATGTTTGCACTGTGGTGATGATTGTGAGATCCCTTCTGTCCTAGGCTGGGCTCCTGGTCCTCAGATGCTCCTTGTGCTCCAATGGTGCTGGTTTGGTACCAGGATTTAGGATCTAGCAGAAGCTTTTGGCCCCCAGAATGTTGCCTCTCCCTGGGTCACGCTTAGGGAGATCCCTGAAGGTGTTTTGAAGCCTGGGAGAGAGGGGAGGAATTAAAGAAAAATAAGAGAATGTTTGTCCCCCCCTAGCAAGCAAAGTGGGATTAATGAAATTCTGCAGAGGGTAGAGGCAGGGCAAGGACACAGTCAGCAAAAAGGGATCTGTATGGCTGTAACATAAATATGGAGGGGTGGAGGAGGCTGGAGACACTGCCCTGCAGAATTAGCTGGACACTGACTGTGTTTGAAGCCCCTGCTGGCCTAGAAGGCCCTCATTCACTGTGAAACTCACTGTGTTTCAACAATTAGAAAGACGAAGGAGCATCTGTCATGTAAAAATTGTATGGTAGGACAGATGCCCAGGGTGAGGTCCTGCACTGGCAACCAGTGGTTCACAACAAACAAACAAAATGTCCCTTTCAGTCAAAAGATCTGCTGTTGGGTTGTCTCCAAATGCCTGTACATTCACAGAGTAAGGTTTTTTCCCTCAGAGTGTCCCTCCAGGACAAAAAAAAGCTGCTCTGCTCTGTGCATCATGAGTTAATTACCAACTTCTAATCACATCTGGTGGCTGTCCAGGCCATGTCCTGTCTGTCACTGTGACGTGGTGAAACTTGGTGAAAAAGCTGAACTTGCTCATTGTTCTGGGTTTTCCAGAGCAGCTGTGGCTGCCCCATCCCTGGAAGTGTCCAGGCCAGGCTGGACAGGGCTTGGAGCAACCTGGGATAGTGAAAGGTGTCCCTGCCCATGGCAGGGGGCTGGATCACTGTTCAGGTCCCTCCCAACCCAAACTATCCATGATCTTCTGTTAAGGAACTGCAAACAGATCTGGAGTGCTTTGGAGGACAGCCATGGAACACTTTGGGTTGGAGGGAATCTTCAAGACCATCCAATTTCAATCCCCCTGTCATGGGCAGGGACATCTTCAACAATATCAGGTTGCTCAAATGCCCACCCAACATGGCTTTGCATGTTTCCAGGGTGGGATGTGAACCATTTCTCCAGGCTGCTTCTTCCTGAGGATGGGTTGGGCATCAGAATTCCAAAGGCTGATCTGATGCCCTCAAGTCCATGATGATGCTCCTTCTTTGCCACTGTATAAATGTCAGCTCCTGTTATGAAGTGCAGGAGGAGAAGAGATCCCAGATGGCCTTGCAGTTTGAAATTTAAGATGGACAGGAAAAAATGGCTTTTCACTACTACCTACTCATCTCATGTAGGGATTGACGGGGTAGGGGGAAAAGCCCCACAACAGTATCTTCCCTTTATTCAGGGCACCTCCCTGTCCCCTGGTGAGTGGGGTGGGAAGGATGGCAGTTCCTGCTCACAGAGTGCCTGGGGAGAAATATCTTCCAAATTTTCTTAAAATACATGATGAGAACAGACTTTGGGGTCAGTACTGCTGAAGCACTGTGACAAGGAGCACTGCTGGGAGTGGAGGCAGGATTTTGTGGGAGAGTGTGGGCTTGGTGGATACCTTCATGTTTTGGTCCAAGGCAGGGTAGATGCAGTGGTGGTTTTTCTTTTTCTCTCTCCACATGCTTCTATTTGGAGCATGTGGATCCTCATGGAGTGGGTTGTGGGTTGTCCTTTTCTCAGATATTAAAACTGCTGGGGGAACAACCCTTCTGATGGAATAGAGAGAAAATGAGCAGATGACTCTCCAAACAAGTTCTGCAGGCACTTGCTTGGAAAGAAAATGATTGATTTCTCCTCTTGAGGGCTTTCAGATGCTCCTCTGTGCTTAGCTTTGCTGGACAGTTTCAAGGAAAACGCTGAGAAAGATGAAATTTCCTGTTCTGCCCTCTCAGTTCATTCCCTGGAGCTGGAGGGAAGCTCCCTGGAAGGTCAGTGTCAGCTCCTGCAGTAGCGTGATGGACTCACTCCCTTTCCCCCACCATCCCCGCAGACAGCCCCGTCCCCAGGCCCAGCTGTGCGAGCGGCCAAGTGCAGATGCTCATTTATTTTATTTTTTTCCTGGTTTACGAGCTGGCCGAGCCTTCTGCCGTCCCCCAGCTCTGGCAGAGGAGGCTGCAGCTCCACGCACGGCATCTGCCGGAGCGCCCGGGGGGCTGGCAGGGCATGAAAGGGAGAAAGGGAGCTGCGAGGCCAAGCGGGAGGCGCTGGGGTGGCTCGGGGTGGATGCGGGCTCGGGAGGAGCTGGGAGCACATCCCGGGTTTTTTCGTTGGTTTTTTGTTTGGGTTTTTTT